>JAQJVL010000036.1:2463923-2943923 GCA_035578905.1 Stictocephala bisonia | reverse complement strand
ATATGGCTATTTAAAGTAGCTAATTTGGAATGGTATATTTTATTAAAATTTTCAGAATATAGAGGAAAAAGGTACTGTACCAACCTAGAGTAAAGTATAACTAAAACTATTCTTTTAGGTAACCAATTTTTTTATAAATGACATCTGTACAAATTTTTAAGTTGAAATTTGTACTGTTATCTTTGACTGAAAAAGTCTATTAATAATAAATAAAACCATCATTGCTAGAGTTTACTATAAATGAGGGAGTTATGTACTTTTGTACAATTTGAAGGGTGGGGCGGGGGGGGGGAGACAGAGAGGTAGAGTGAGGGGAGGGAAACATGTTGTATGTGTGTTAGTAAGGCTACTCCTGGCGACAACTGTGTGGATTCTAGAACTAAATTCCTTGGAGCACTAAACTGGGCTTCTGGATGAACGCCCTTAACCAGTGCACAGAACTGTAGTGGGCCTTAAGTTTAGATCTATATGGTACGGCTAATCAATGGATATTTGACAGTAAGTAAGTTAGTATTTATACCCTTTCTGTTTTGAAAACAGTTTTTCTGTAAGTGAGAGCTTATCAGTGAGGGTCCTTCTCCTATATTAATGATGACTTAATTTCATAAACAAAAGGTTTGTCCGACGGATAATTCATCAGAATGGATCCAAATTAATTGTAATTAAAAACAAACACAATTATTTATATAGGTTTTCGTTTTGAATAATCCATTGAATTGTGGTTCAGTTTATTGTAAAATCTACGATGTTCTATTCTACGTCATAAATCAGTCATGAGTCAGCAAAACTGTAATATTTACTCTCAACAGAGGTAGAACCTGTTGGCTTTATTCCCATAAGACTAAAGTAAAATATGGTACAACACCGTGACTTGATTTGTTAGATAATTTTAATTTTTACATCGTTTGAAAGATTGTAAATGTTATTATTGTCGGCGCAGAAATTATGTGCACCCGAGTTTGAAGGTTGTTTTCTAAGGAACTAAAAGGTCTACGAAAATCTAATCACATCGTTGTTTTTCCCGTTTTGTTGTACGTTATAAAATATAAAATTTTCAATTTTATTACAAGTTTTAATAATTTTTATTCTAGTTGGAAGAAAAAAGATACCGGGATTTTAACTAGTTTTCACATTACATAACATTTACATCTTTGCTTCTCAAAAACGCGTTAATGTAAAATCATTACATTTATTTGTACTTATTAAAGTAATGTATCGTAACTATACATGTCATAAGGATAACAACAAGACCAATTTATTAATTATACGACCTTTATAGGCTGAGAAAGCAATGTTTCAAGGAATCGATAAAGAACTTTTTTCTCTAAAAATTAATATTCTAAAATTAATAAAAATTATTGAAAACATTCCTATCAATCAAGCATTAAAATGTAAATGTCGTACCTTAACGTGTTTTTTAGTAATAACGGTGTAAATGTAATGCACAGTGAAAACTAGTTAACATACCGGGACATTTTTGTTCCAACTCGAAAAAAATTATCAAAACTTGTAATAAAATTTAAAACTTCATATCTCATGATGTACAATCAAACGATAAAAACAATAGTATGATTATATTTCTGGTAGGCCTCTTAGTTACTTAGAAAACAACCTTCAAACTCGGGTGCACATAATTTCTGCGCTGACAGTAGTTAAAGGACTATTTAATTAAAAAAAATATTGAATTTTAAATTATTGGTTTGTGATTTGTACGAAAATTCAAATGAACAATCAAAACTTTAAAAAGTGGATTCAATAATAACTTTTACGTTCTTTCAAACGATATAAAAATTATAATTGTCTGTAAAATCTTCGAGCACAGTGCTTTTCCACATTTAACGTCACTCTAATGTGATATAAAATCCAATATAACGAATACCTCAGCAGACTCTTATTTAGTTAATATAAACCGTTCAGTGACATACTTTCTTAAGGAAGCTCACAAAATGAAGAATTTCGAAAAGTGTCATAAAATCGGACAATAAAACCACTTCATCCATAAAGAAGAGATTAAACACCAATTAAATATACAAGAAATCAGCTGATGACTCCAGGAATTTTATTTGAAATGAAGTAATTAAACGGCAACTTTCTAAAAAGGTCACCCCAACATTTTAAACACAATTTTCATGAAACTCATTAGAAATCCAATATTTATACTTAGTATGATGATAGGCGTCTCAAATAAAATATTAGTTTTTCAGGTTAGAACCAATTAGTAATCACAGAGAGAAAATACACACACACACACACACACACACACACACACACACACACACACACACACACACACACACACACACACACACACACACACACACACACACACACACACACACACACACACACACACACAAACACACACACACACACACACACACACACACACACACACACACACACACACACACACACACACACACACACACACACACACACACACACACACACACACACACACACACACACACACACACACACACACACACACACACACACACACACACACACACACACACACACACACACACACACACACACACACACACACACACACACACACACACACACACACACACACACACACACACACACACACACACACACACACACACACACACACACACACACACACACACACACACACACACACACACACACACACACACACACACACACACACACACACACACACACACACACACACACACACACACACACACACACACACACACACACACACACACACACACACACACACACACACACACACACACACACACACACACACACACACACACACACACACACACACACACACACACACACACACACACACACACACACACACACACACACACACACACACACACACACACACACACACACACACACACACACACACACACACACACACACACACACACACACACACACACACACACACACACACACACACACACACACACACACACACACACACACACACACACACACACACACACACACACACACACACACACACACGTAACTTTCTAAAGGCCAAAGTAAACCCTCAGTGGCAGATATGTATACATCTAATGTACGTCTTCATAAATCTGTAGTAATAATTTCCACCCTTTTCCTTGAGGATTTTGGGGGGAATAAGGGAGGAGCTGTCAAGTTGCTGGCCCTGTCATCGAATAAACTGGAGATCTAACTGCTCGAGCGCACTAACATGGATGCGACATCTATTCTTTCTTGTCTGTAGTAATGGCTAATTTTATCTTGCAGCTAGAAACCATGTTGGCAATCCTGATCTCACAACCTTAGTAAAAACCTCATTACAGCTTGCAATGAGGAAAACTACCGCCATGAGGTAGATGAGCTCCCGAACTAACCGCTGCCAATTTGTGGTGAGGACAAACGGAGGCTGTGATGTGAAACTCTCAGAGGACGATTAGCTAATTCGCAAGACAACCTTAATGTTTACCCAATATAACTTGGTGATGACGAAAGGGATATTTTAGGCAAGGGGACGTCCTTGCACGCTTCCCGTGCAAACCCTATCACTTACTACGCTAGTGTTACCTCGACCTTCGGCCTCGTCTGTACCTCGCGACTATATTAACCATAGTATGTCACCTGAATTATCACTAACTATATTTACAAATAGATTGTGCAAGTTTATCACTATTTATCTCCTGCTATCTAACGGTGATTCGTTTTAAAAAATCACTCGGACAACTATTTGGCGTACTAGCTATTTAGTAATCAGTTCAGCAGGAGCTGGAGAGAAACAAAAAGAGATATGAAGAAGAGATAGACGAAGTAAGATCACTGGCGCTACCTGTGAAAAACTAACATAAACTAATTTTACCGAACAAGGATTCTTCTTGTTTCGATGGTCAATGTTATCTCGTATGTTCTACCTAGCCGATTTGCTTAATTTTTTTTTCATGAAAGGTATTAGTGCACAGCTGAGACATCATGCATTGGATCTAACTTAAGTCTGACCTTACTCAAGTTGTATTCAAACGTGACTCAAGTTTTTATTTCCTAAAGTTTTTCCACTCAAACATCTATATCTCAGGTTCTAATTGAAGTAGATAGTTCGTTTTGGTCTAAAAACACTCAGTAGCCTTCTATTTCGGCTTTTGATCGCCCAAATTGGTTGAGTCTAAGGATAGTTGTGAGCGGATATTCGTAGTTGTATGCGGACATAATAAGCCAAATATATACATTGGCTCACTCATCACGACATATCCAAAACTTCAAGGTCGATTAGCTTGAAATTTGGTACATAGGTTGTCCTGAGGCCCTAGAGACTCACTAAGATAGGATTTTCTCTCGGACCTCAGGAATCCGCCCCACTGGCATCCAAACTTTCAATGTTATTCTTATAGAACTATTATTTATTCATTTGTTTGTTTATCATCATCCGTAAAAAATCTATTAATTAATTTGTTTACTTCATATAATTTTACTTAATACAGTTTAACCACTAATATTTGTAGCCAAATACGTGCCGAGGCTGAAGGCCGAGTATCACGAGTGACTGGGTTGGCACGTGATGCGAGCAGGTATGTTCTCTAGTATACATAATTAAAATTAAAAGAACAAATATTTATAAGTAAACAAAGTGCAATTGCCAGTATTTTTGGGAGTTTTGACAGGTAAAGAAATCATATCTCGTTTATGATTCCATTTTTTTAACAAAAGCACAAAAAACTACAAGTTGATCACTTGCTGAACATTTAAAGTAAGAGTTAAACCTTGATTTAACAAGATACCCCTGATTTTTATGTTGAACCTTCAAACAAGGGCAAACATTTATTTAGCAGGCCTATTGTTTTTGTTTTATCTGCTTATTTTTATTTAATGTTGAACTATTACGACTGTTATTCTAATGGGAGAAAAGCTTTTTTTTAAAGTAAATCTACCTTTTAGAATTGAATTTTCAAAAATCCTTCCTAGTGCACCTCATTGATACAAAATTGGCTCTCCTTCAAATTGTCAAGCCATTCGAGCGTGAAGTTTTGGAGAGATTTTGTGATGAGTCAGTGGTATTTATTGTGAGATTAAATTATAGTTATTCAGACATACGATTTACAGCCGTTAATAACTGCTCTTTAAGGATCATCCCGTCCCAACGTTTGTCCTTCAATAACCATGTCATAAGGTCAGATAATGGTACATTGTAAACATTTATAAGCAATAATTGATGCAAACTCAGTTGCCTCGTGAGAGTCAATTAAATGAGGATGACGTCTGGAGGGTTACATAAACACCCATACGTGTTCTTGTTACAGCCACAGATTGTTGTTAACCGAACGGGGCAAGACGCCAGGAGGCACTATTCAAAGAACTCAATAAGATCTTGCGTGCCCGCACCTCACCATTTCACATAACCTTATTAATACAATTTGCATAAATACACAATTAGCAATTGCTTAACTCTCAAGCTTTCGGATGGAGAGTTTAGTTTGCTGAGGGGAAGGATAGCTCTGAGGTCATTCCTAGATTGCACTTCAACCTTAGGTTTATTGTGTTCTCTTGTTACCTACTAGACTAGGGTACCTATTCCAAGCGGCTTAGCCAGCTCTAAAATCCTTTTCCCCAAACTAGCTACCATTCTTTCTTCTGAGAGCTCGTCCTCGAATATTCTCCTTCTCCTGAGCTCCAGAGCTTCGCACTCAGTTAGTAAATGTTCGGCAGGCTCAAGAGCCTCACCACAAAGCCGACAGCTGGTGTCTTCTCTGTAGAGACCAATCTTTGCCAGATGTTTCCTGAAGTGGCCGTGTCCAATAATGTACGCAATCACCAGCCTGATGTCATGACGATGCATGGCGGTGAGTGATTTGGTCAGCGTAGGGTTTGCTCCCCTCAGATTTTGTAAAGACCTGGCCGTGAAACCACTGCCATCTATTGTGGTGGCGATTCTCGCCAAGTTCAGTATTTCAGTCTTAGCAGTGGCAAGTCCAATGCCACTGCTTGGAGTGTTGAGAAAAATTGCTTTTATTTATTTGACATGCTTAAAAAATTCAAGTAAAAGTTTCATATCTTGTGAATTAAATTATCTTTAACTAAACCTTTTTGAACATTACAAGCTATAGCTAGGACACGTTTAAGCTATCCCGTTTGGTGTTTGATCAGTGCTCGTGGTAAATGGAATTGCGGCTTTCTTGCGTAATTCTAAAGCTAAACATTACAAAGCTCGTCGTGACAGTGTTAAAGAAGACTACAAATTGCTGAGTAAATTCAGTGAAGAAAATTTGAGTGGCTGGCTGAGGTGAAATAAATGAGACTAGAGGTGGTGCGCTAACTGCAAAAGACCGTATAAGAACCTTTTAAAGAACTGTTACGTATCCAGGTTATCAGATTGGTGTCGCAGAAGATCTAAGAATCCTTCATAGTACTGTAAGCTGGGTAATATCAGATGCAACAGATAAAATATTTTAAAAATCACCAAATCGGATTAAGTTTCCAAAAACTGTAAATGAATTTACAAAATTGTAAGAAAAATGGGCTCAAAAATATAAGTTTCCATATGCCATTGGAGCAATCGATTGCAAAGACGTAAAGATTTAAGTGGGAAAATACGTAAAGTTTTTAATGATAGTTACATCGAAAGGTTTATTCTATCATTAATCTACACTATATGTGTAATAAATGAAACGTTTACATGTATTGATACTCAATGGTAGGAAACATAAAACAAATATCAACTGTTGGGGACAATAGGAATAAAAGTAATTGCTTGTGTTAGTTTAGAAAAAGCAAGCAATTGCTTAATGATTTTATTCGTGACCTTTAAGCTTCTGCTTTTGCTTTTTCTCAATAGTTTTAGAAAAAATCACTAATTGCTTCGTTGTCATTCACAAGATCCAGTGTCGATATTAATAATAAGTAGCTTGGGTTAAAGCTGTTCCCAAGTAGCTTTAACCTAAGCTACTTGGGAACAGAGTGTTGAGGAGATTGTAGGCAATACTGTGCTCAGCCGTCTTAATACCAACATGGGGTCAGCTCAGTGGTTGCTATCGACATGGACACTACTAGAGAAGTCTGAGGTGTCTATGTTGGATGGTAGTCAAGGTTCAGATGTTATGTAGGGAGTAGGGAAGAGAACTGAGTGTCAGACTTGTCAATTAGCTGGACAATCAGTCCAACACTACATGGTTCGGATTCCACGTAAAGCTGAAGATCATTTTCGTTGCCCTGGCTGTTGGTATATTAATAAATAGCTCTATCTGAGGAACAGTCGACCTTAGTTGGGTAACAATGACTACAGTCGTTCATGTACACTCATCACACTCATTCGCCACTCATATTCTCCCATATGTTGACGATCGGGGTCTTACTAATGAATAATAATAATGTCTGGTAGAAATGTTCCATTTAGTAATAATTTCAAAAATAGATTCATGTGAGAGATTTAATGAGTCATTTGCAAATTAGTCAAATAATTGATCGAGTCAACAACATGCTGGTATAGTGTTTATGTGTATCATTCCTACGAATAGCATTTGATTAGCTTATGTAATTACCTAGTTAACTACCGAATGGCGCCGAAATAGGCGTGATTGTTGGTGGAGGTAATGAAATTAAACACGATGAGTAGTTCATGATGGCATCAGGCCAGGGGGGTAATGACAAGCGTGACGCGAGATTGGTTGATTGTATGACAAACAGATGAGGGTTACTAAGCACCAGACAGCTGTTCTACTAGAACAGTAATATACTGTCACCATTAGTGGCGTAGTGTTGTAATCCTGATACTTGGGGACAAAGTCTTGTGGAGAGTGGATATTGTAGGAGACAGGTTCTATGCTCATTTCTCTTAATACTGAGACGGCGCCCACTCAATAGTTACCTTCGACGTAAACACTACTTCAGAAGTCAAGGGTTTCCATATTGTGTGGTAGTCATTGTCAGGATTTTGTGTAGGGAAGAGAATTGAGTATCAGGCTTATCAGTTAGTTGAAAACCAGACCAATACTACGTGGTTCGGGTATCACGTAAAATTTTAGGTCTCTGTTGCCTTGGCTATTGGATTATTATTAAATGACCCTTTCTGAGAATACATCGAGCTCAGTTAGTAACCAGACAACACAGGTCATCCACACTCATCCTACTCATCATTTTTATTCACCTTATAACACGCTCAATGTTGTGTCGGCTTCTCTAATCTAAGAATAAGAATATTGGGATAATGGGATGGACCAGTGAAGTACAAAGTAAATAAATGATACCAGGTAACTGGCACAAGCTTTTCTCCCTTTCCCTTTGTTATGTTAGATTGTTTATTATATTATTCTCTCTCTTTACGTTTTCCATATTCAATAACAATTTTGTTTTGATAACACCCGATTCTCTCACACAGAGTGTGGCCCATGAGACAATCATCCTCGATATATGTATTCTCGATTTGCTTGCTTATTCTTATACAAATAGAAACATTTATTTTATATTTTATTTGGTATTGTACAGAGTGTTCTTTTAAAACGAACCCCTATTTACAAGTACAGAAAATGAAGGTTTAAGATAATTACAAGTTCATAGGTTGTAGTCCTGATTCCTCTCCTTCCTTAGCTATCAGCTGATTTACATGTGTGCATTGTTGTTCACTTTATAGTTTATTTGGGTTTTGTACAATTTCATAAAGTTGAGGTTAGAAACATGGTTTTGAGCAAAGACCAGAGAGTGTTTACTGTAGAGGAATATTTTAAAACAAAATCGATTTTTTATGTCAATATGCTTTCGAACAGTATTCTGAACCTATTGTATTAAATATATGTATTGTTAATTGTTTGTACATTATTGTATTGAATTTCAACCCATTTCAAATTATGGGTTGCATTTTAAAAGAAACACACTGTAAGTTGTAATCATAGATTATGATAAGAGTGGACACTAAAATGGCAAATAGTGACTTAGATCTATTATATTCAATAAAAAGAAAAAAATTACATGTAGTGTTCCAGGAAGTCGAGTGTGGTGTGCGTGGCTATTGGCATGTCACGTGACATCATAATTGCTCTCAGTCTCAGCACGCTCTTGTGACAGAACCGAGACTCTTGTTACGAGCTGGTTGTCCTTGCTCTTGGAGTCATTTGAAGATTCTCAAGGTGTTTTATATCCCAGGATTATTATTACTGATGACTTGGGATATCACATGTTGAATTTAACTGCATTTTTAATTGCTCAAACTATAAACCACAAAAAAAGACCACTAAAAACATGTCTGCTTGGTATACGACTCCAGAGGGCCAAGGATTGAAACAGTAATCCTGGTTCTTACTTAATTAGTGAGGTACTTTAATTAATTAAACTTGGCAACATCCTGTTAAACGTTAATAACGAAAAAAGTAAATTAAGTAGTAGAGGTCCTCTTGCTAGTTTAGTGCTCAGGACACGTTCTATTATCCTGGTTGTCACGGGTTCAAATGTAGGGGGGCGGGGCCCAACAAAATGTTTCTTGAACTTTTGGACTGTTGCCACTAACAGCGTAAGAATACTGCCGGCTTTAGGATAAAAAAATCTTAATTCTCTGAGACTTGAGACACTAACACAATGTTTACGTATTTTTAAGGCGGATATGAATGATAACATGACTGTGGGATGATTATGGATGACCTCTGTAGTCTTGTTTCTAAATGAGTTTGGCTTACGGTTAAAAGTACCATTTTATTAATAGCCCAATAGTATTACTTAACCAATAGGTAACTAAGGGACCTACAGCTTTACGTGGAATACAAACCACGTAGTATTGGTCTGATTTTCAGCTAACTGACCTGCGTGATACAGTTATCTCCCCTATATAACTTCCGGACAACCCACCTAACATTGACAGCCCAGACTTCTCTTGTAGTGTCCATGTCGATGGCAACCATTGAGTGGACGCCAAGTCTTATTGAGAGGACCGAGCATAGAACCTATGGCCTACATTATCTACAATAATTTGTTCCCCAGTAACTGGATTACAGCAATACGCCACTAGATCCTCCAATAGTAGCTTCCTCTAAATTGCCCTGTATATAGTTTTTTTAATAATCTCGAGGATTTTATGACGATTCGATTCTATAATCCGTTATCCCTACGGTTACTAAATCTCTGGACTCGAGCAATGAATACGAATTCCTAAAGTTGGTCTACACATAATGAGAATATTATGCCTCTTTTTTACTTCCTAATGCTTCTTTTTGCTTTCAAAATAGAGGGTTTCAAATCGTTTTTTTCTTCGTCTGTCGTGCAAAAGAGCGCGCTTCTTAAGAAAAGATGGTTTCCTGGTTAAGGCGAGAAGTAACAGTATCGAAGACTGAAATTTAACACTCAGTGTAGTAGTAATGGTGGACGGGCATAAAGTTGGCACTAGTAGCGCAGTGCTTTAACCCAGCTGTTTGGGGACAAGGTGTTGTTAAGATTATAGCCGATAGGTTTTATATACTCAGTTCTCTTAATAATCAAATCAAATATCTTTATTGTTGTTGACAATATAATTGCATAACAAACGTCATTACATTAAATTGGAATACATTAGCTTATGAATACATTTATTAATTAAAAACAATTGGTTACGAAACTACATATTGTCATTAAAATATCCCACTAGACTGTAGTATTCTTTTTCAATAAGAAGTGCCTTGAGATTCTTTTTAAATTTGGGTAAATTTGGTTCTCCTTTTAATCCTGTTGGCAGTTTATTAAATAATTTGATGCATGAATAGTAAACCTGTTTTTTCAAAATGAGAAGATGAATGGACAGGAATAGCTAATGAGCATGACTGTGTACTTCTAAGCATATGGTCGGTTGGTGAGGGCAAAGGAAAAAGGTTTATATTTTTCTTTAGAAATATTAATGATTCATATAAATAAATGCTAGAAAAAGTTAAGAGGTCGTTCGCTTGAAAGATGCCTCTGCAAGTTGATGAACTTCCCATCCCCAGAATGATTCTTATTGCTTTCTTCTGAATTACAAACAATTTCTTTGTGTGAGAGCTTTCATAACCCCAAATTGGAATACCGTAGGACAGGTGATGTATGAAACACCCATGATAAGCAAGCAGCAGCATTCTACTATTGGAATAAAAAGATAGTCTGTGAAGGAGGAATAGACAACTATTTAATGTTTTTGATACTTTAATAATACGCTCCTGGAATTTAAGTTTAGCGTAGAAAACTATTCTCAGAAAATTAGTACTGGCACTGGATTCAATGAAAGTGTCTCCTAAGAGTAAATAGTTGATATTTTGAGTAACAGAACTAGATTTGGAAAAATTAATTATCTTTGTCTTGTCTTCATTTACAAAAAAAAGGTTGTCGACCATCCACTGAACAAGAGAATTTCCTTTTGTGAACGCGTCGACCTCTAGTTGATCTAAAGATTTATTTGCTACAGTGATGGAGGTATCATCAGCAAATAGACACAGGTTTGTGGACGAAACACTACTAGTAATATCATTGATAAACAGGAGAAACAGTATAGGGCCCAGAATGGAACCCTGAGGCTCCCCCGTTTGAACAAATGTCACATTAGATTCAAAGACCCGACGACAACCAGAACAGTCAATGTAGGGTACCTCAACAATGTGCTTTCTGTACAGCAAATAAGAAGATATCCAGTCAAAGGTTTTCCCCCTAAATCCGAGATATTCCAACTTATTCAACAGTAGTGTATGATTAACAACGTCGAAAGCCTTTCTTAGGTCGAGAAATATACCCACAGTATGGAGATGGTTATCCAGGGAGGTTGAGACATATCTGATAAAGTCAAACATTGCATTGAGAGTGGACATATTTTTTTGGAATCCGTATTGTTTAGAAGAAATAATGTTGTTTGAATACAGGAAAGATAATAATCGGTTTAGAAAAAGTTTTTCAAACACTTTTGAGTAGGTTGATAAAATAGTAATAGGCCTAAAATCATCTGGTTTTTTAGAACTTTTGAATTTTGGTATAGGTTTAACCATGCCAAATTTTAAGAATGAAGGGAATTTACCACATTCGAATGATTCATTAATAAGATGAGTAAGTGGTGGTACGAGAGAAACAGAGCAAGATTTGAGTAATTTAGATGACATTTGGACTTTGCTTGATGAGTTGCTGGTTTTTAGTGATGTTATTACGGACATTACCTCTCGTTCGTCAGTGGGGAACAGAGCAAAAGTTGATGTTATTTGTTTCAACGAGGCAGACGAACAATCAGGGGTAGGTTGGCCATTCTGTAGGCGTGACCTTACGTCTGTAAAAAAGGTGTTAGAGAAATTAGCAACTTTTTGTGGATCTTCGAGAACTTCATTCTTCTCATTTTCAATAAGAATCCTACAAAACGGTTTGGTAGACTTACCAGGCCTATTCTCGTTCACAACATTCCATACAGCTCTCTGAACGTTACGACTGTTCTCAATAGTTTTAAGCATTAGAGAAGCTTTAAAAGAATATATTTCTGTTCTAAATTTGTTTTTCAGTGCCAAGTAACTTTTTTTAGGGGGTTAGTTGAATGAAGATGTTTTGTTAACTGATACATGAAGATCACTCTCTCACGCATACCAAAAAGATCCGAATTCAATACCACCTTTTCAGATGTCTTTTTGCTTTTAATTTTAGTCTTTTTTTTCTGGAAAAATTAGGTTAAAGTAGTAAGCCAAAGTAGAAATAAATATTTCAAATTTGTCATCGATAGAGTTGAGACTATACACACCCTCCCAAGTTTCGCTTTAAAGAAGGTTGCTGAACAGTTTAATATTGTCATTAGTAAAGGAACGGCTCAGTTTAAAAACCGGTTTGTTTATGATCGGAACTTTACTGTAAAAATTGCAAATTTGTGCATGATGGTCCGATATGCTTGTAATTAGTACTGAGGATGCAAACTGGTTAGGTAAGATATTTGTGAAGATATTATCTATGTTTGAAGAGGAACCATTATACTCTCGTGTAAATGTAAATATTGCATCTCTCAATCCAAAAGACGACATAAGACCAGAGAGAAAACTATAAGAGGGGCTCTTAATGGAGAAGTCGATATTAAAATCACCCGCCATAATGACAAGAACACTTCGCTTCAGATAACACTCAAAATATTTTTGCAAAGCTTGCAAGAATAAATGTAACTGAGCAGTGTTATTTGGGGGTCTGTACACAGTCAGAATCAAGTATGTGAGGTCCTGTGGTTCCAGTTTGACAGCAGACAGCTCACAACATCCCTCTATACAAAATGGGCTAACATCGACCACACAGAATTTGATGTTATCACTTACTAGTATGCAGGTCCCACTTCTCCGCATTCTGCTACGACAAAACCCTGTAGCCACAGTGTAACCTTTAAACGTCAAAGCTACAAATTCGTCCATGGCCAAGAAATGCTCGGACAAACAAATTATATAAGGGTTGTAGAGATCAGCCAAGATTTCAATTTGATGGGTTTTTTATGTTAGGCCCTGGATGTTTTGGTGGATCAATTTAATTGGGTTTGAGTCATGGGCTTGCGAGGCGTCACGGACCTCTGTCTACTGAACGAACAATCCCCAAAAAATAGCTCTTGTTGTTAGTTGTCTTATTACTTAACTTATTATTTAAGTGTGTATTTTTACCTAGGTTCGTGTGATACTTTGAGTGGTCATTTGGCAAATGTTGTAAGTGATCACCGTGGCAATCCTTATTTGGTATGCAATGAGAAAGTTTTAATAAGTTAAGTAACTGATTTATCAATAGTCTTTTCCCTTTATGATTAAAGTGTAAGCCAAACTTAGTATACATATGTGATTTGAAAAGGTTACTCAATGGTAAAAAACCTACATGATTAAAAGAAGAAGTACGTTTATATATTTCATTATTAATATATTTTATGGTCTGGTTTAGTTCTGGCACATCCCATCTATAAGGTAAACAGACAAAAATTAGCCTAGTATTTATCATTTCTATCGCTAATTTTTTTACTAGCGTTGCTATGCTATTGTCACCATTTGTAGAGCCACTAGCTATAGAGTCAACATCGTTTGTCCCAGCAATAACAATAACTAAATCGCTCTTATTAAGATCTTTGCTGACCTCAACAATTCCCTCGACAACTTGACAGAATTTACCATTCGGCTTAACAATGCCTTGAACGTCAAACAAGTTACAGGCTTTCTCGTGTAATTTAGTGGAAATGAACCGACCATGACTATCCGAAAAAATTCTCACTCTAGGGTGTTGTGGTTGGTGACGATGTTGACTCATTACATTGACTATTTCCTGCACATTACTACTAGTAACTTCCTTACAAACTAGGCTAGATTGAGTATTATGTTTGGAGTGTTTTAAAACTGTTTTCCGTTTCCTGTGTAAGGAGGCCAAGTCAGTGTCTTTAGATGAGTTGCTATCAATAACACTACTGGAGTTGGATTCCTCAAGAACTGCAAATTTATTGTGGCAAATTACAGTTTGAGAGGATATATTGGCAGATGATCTAGAATGCTTCTTTTTTCCTACTTTTGACCAACCATAATGACTGGTGTTATTTTTATTAGGCAGCACATTGGCCGGTCGAGATGACATTTCGACATCTAAGGTCTTAGAAGTTGTAGCTTGTAAAAGAATGGTCAGTTGACTGTATGTATCGCCACCAAGCCGATCGATGACTGAGAGCTGTGGGATGACAACGTCTGCACACAGTTGGCTGGCCAACAGCCTAGCGTTGGTGATGACATGCAGACCGCACTCGTACCAGGATGATTTCTGTGGCACTGCCGCCTCCGTCAATGCGGCATCCTCTAAACCCATGTTGTCAAGGAGTTTCTTTGCTTGTCCCAGGTTCACGCCTTGCATTGAGTCATAATGAGTAGCGCATTGAGTGTCAACAGAGTACCACAGCAATAAGCTCCAGTGCGTCCCACTGTCACTTTTTGATCTTGAAACAGAGTTGTTTAAACAGAAGAAACTGTGTTAAAAGACATACTACTAAGAGAAGGTTGACATCACTTGTACATTGTAATTTAAGAGCTTGTGTTACAGAGGGTGCCAAGAACAATACATCATCTGTTAGTCTTGAGGTTTCTTCCTGTAAAATATTAAAGTATGCTGTAATGGTATCGTCACATAACCAGTTTCGAGTAGGGTCGTTCAGTGAAGCTAACAGGTTATTATAAGCAATATTTTTATCTGCCAACTCTAATTTTAAGTTGTTAACAGTTACCTCAAGTTTTTCGCACTTCTTGTTCAACATGATGTTCTCGACATGATAATTAGACTTGGCAGATTCCAGAGGTTCATTATTTCTGGCCAAGTCATTGTTTTGAGCAAGAAAATTGCTAATTAATTTTTGCATTTGATTAGACTCATTAATGGTACGATCTAAGGATAACAACTTATTTTCTAAAACTTTATTACTCTCAGCGAGCTGGTCAAGATAGACTTTATTCATTTTAGATAGGTACCTAAGTATCTTTGTCACATGTTAAATTGTTTTCGTTAGTTTCTATGAATTCTCTGTTAGATGTTATAAGATGGTCTTCAAATAGACTAGATGTCAATGAACACTGGACGGCGCATTCGGTAGTAAGAGGAGACTTAGAGTCCTCCTGAGTCTGAGTTGCCACGCTAGGAGGCGAACAGGCCGTGGTCGGGTGGTCAGAAGGTGGACAGAAGGTGTTATTGAATGGACAGAAGGTGGAGGCAGGAAGACGTCCTCAGTATATTGAAGAAGCCTTTGATCGGACTCGATTGAATGGTCCAGGATTACTCGTAATTCTTCACGAACCTCTTCCAATTCTTTTCTAAGGGCAAGGTTTTCTTCCTGCAGGTCTGAGGTAGGTGGTGAGGTACTCTGCCCACCTTCTGGCTGCTGTACTACCGGGGGTGTACCCCTATACATTGACAATATATAGGGGTACACCCCCAATATTGACATGGCGTTTGCTCAATGGTTGCCATCAGTGCGAACACTACTAGAGAAGTCTAGAGTATCTTTGTTGGATGGTAATCAGTGTCCGGATGTTGTATATGGAGGAGAATTAAGTATCAAGCTTGTCAGTTAGCTGAATTTTAGACGATTATTTCGCGGTTCGGATTTCATATAAAACTACAGGTCCCTTAGATAGATGGATCTAAGGAACGGTCAACTTTAGTTTGTAACAATGACGACACTCGTTCACCTACGCCCATCACACTAATTCGATCCTCATATTCCCCCATATTTCTACGTTCGACGTCTTAAATGATGAATAGTAAATAATAATGAATAAGTGTCAGCTTCCGGTCTCCAATTGGCTGTGTCAATGGGAGTTTTTGACGACTATAAGTGATAGGGCTAATTGACATGTAAGTTTGAAGGGTGAGTGGGTGGTCCATAATTATTCGTGTACTATTGAAGAATAATTTTCTACGATAAGAGACTAGTAATATTAGAACGAATGTATAAATACGCATTAAGAAGCAAACATTGGACGAACTTTCCTTGCAGTCGGAAAAAGCTCGATTGATACTGTTAGATTCAGGAAGTGCCCATACAACCAAAAGATCAATTGACTACGGTCAGTGTTGAACGTGACGTCTACGAGGAAGCTGGTCGACCATTGTTGTTGTTCTGACGTCACTCCATTGTTGGATGAAAGTGAGGTGGTGCATTGTGGACCGAGAGAGAGACGCAGTTTGTATGGACCGGCGAGAGTGGAGAGTGAAAGCATGCGTCATCGACTGCCATCTCCTGACAACAACTTCTGTCATTTTTTGCACTTTTGAACACTCGATCACCTTCCAAACCAAACACAAACGTGCTAAAGAAAAAAAAAAAAATAGGTCAGTTTTTGCGCTAACTACCAATATTTGGCCTCCTTACGGGTTTATTCTTTTTAACAAGTTTTTGATTTTAAGTTATGAATATAATTTTTATTAACATAAATTCAATATCAATGTATTTTCAGTTGAATACATGACATGATATACAATTTGTTCAGTTGATAAAGGTAATGTAATTCCTAGTATGTATTACATAAGAGAGCCCCACAGAAAATTATCAAGCCTATGGCTAAAATCATATTTGTTTTAGTATGAAACACGTATCCTAACTTGTAATTTCTAAGGGGTCCATTTTAATCAGACCCTGCCGTAACTAAAATGCTTATGTGATGATTGGTATACAATAGCAACTGTTATTGTTGATTTTACGCAACACAGGTTATGTGTGTTGTGTAAAATAAAGGTACCTACAAAAAGAAGACGGTACATCACGCGCATCTCCCATAACGTTACATGGACGAAGTAACAGCTGGTTGGAACAACAAACTAATGAACACAAACATAGCCTACGTCTTTCTAACTCCCGTGGTTGCAATACCAGCTGATTAGTGGTAGATAGCTTGCTTACCGTTGTTATTGGCTGCTTCCATATTCTGATATATTTAGCTACCAATATTTAATAGAATAATAAAACCAGATGATTTGGTTCACGTGACGTCACAGTCTACTGCGCAGCCGCGCCGTGATAACTTATCTACCGTATGACGGTATGCACTTATAACGGTATTCATTATTTTAAATAAAATAATGTAAAATAAAACATTAATCCTACAGTACGTTCGAACTCAGAGGAACTTCTCTGAGGTACCGTGGATAAAATCGCCGAATACAATAAAATACACCCAAACATCAGATTTTAAAACCGGTTAATTTTAAGAAAATCAGGCGTGTAAGAACATATCTTGACGATCGGCGTCTTATGAATAAATAAAAATAAATAAAATAAACATTCATTTGATCCTTACCACTAGGAGCGTTAGTGTTTATAATGTTATTCTAATGTTATTTATTTGTATTTTTATTTATTCTTGACACCGATCATACAGATAGAGGCGAATATGGATTTCGATTTATTTTGATTGGTATGTATGAGTAAATGTTGTCTTTTTTACAAATCAAACTATTGCTTAGAAGGTGTCATCATTTAACAGCCGATGGTTTTAGTTGATTTCTTTCAAAAACTGTTTGACTGGTGTCCGGACAATTCGTCCCACGGACATTTCGTCCCCCAAGAAAAATGCGGACATTTCGTCCCACTTTGTGGAACGGCTACCTGGGTAGGGTTTGATAAATAGTCTCCAAATATTTCTAAACGGACACTTCGTCACACCTGAGAGAAGGGTTGTAAAAAGGTTAGGTTAGGTTAGGTTCTCTCAGGGTGGGACGAACTGTCCGTTTAGAAATATTTGGAGACTAATTATCAAACCCGACCCAGGTAGACACTCCACAGAGTGGGACGGAATGTCCGCATTTTTCTTTGGGGACGAAATGTCCGTGGGACGAATTGTCCTGTAATCTGTTTGACTCAGGTTGAGAACGAACAGAGAATCTTTATTCTTGAAGTTGGGCATTAATCTATGCTACTGACTGCATATTGAACTTCAACCCAACAATTAATTATATTGTACTAGGAATCCACATTGTAGAACTATTTTCAGAATTTTGCAAATTTAAACTATCAAGAGAAAAACATAGATTTTTTCCCCTCAGACATTTATTTGACGCATTACATCCGTGCTATAAAGTGTAACCAGCTACAGATAGGCTGCTTATAAAGTGATCTACGTAAAGCACCGGTGCGAGAGAGATGCACTGAGTGCAGGAAGTAAGGTAGAGAACTACTCTTCCTACACTGTGTAATTTCATTTATATATTGTCTTGGCAACTAGGAAGACGATAGGTTGTGGGCTGGCAGGGCATCAACAAGCCCCGCCCACTACGTTATTAAAAACATTGACGATTAGTTGATATGTTTGACTCTGACGAATAAAGTGTAGAACGATTAAATTAAATCATTATTTAGAATTTAAATGGCAATTAATAATAACAATAACACAATGAATAATATTGTAAACTATAAATAGCAATTAAAATGTTACCGTTTATTACAGTAATTTTATTTAACTAAACACTGTTACCGAAGTTGAACATTCGAAGGTGGGAGTTTCTCACACCCGTAATGTACGGCTGCTAAACTGTTGAACGATTCCCATCCGAATCTGAAACCTCTATATACGCTAAATATAACACGAATGTTACTTTCTGTCCTACCCAACTACAGTAGCTGGGCGTAGAAAAATCATTAAAATATACATTCTAATGCTCACACCAATGATTTCTTTAATAACATATTTGTTTTGAATGAAATGTGGGTCAAAATACGTTATATGCCACCAACTGTATTTTCCACAACAATAATGAAGAGTGATACGTATTGAAGCTGTTAACCGTGATCAACACTCATTGATCATTTCTAAGACGCCGATCGTAGAGATATGGGCGAATATAAACGGTGCATGAGTGTGATGATAGTAAGGTGATCAACTAGGGTAGCACCCGTGATGAGCTTGGTTAGCATCCGTGATCAACTAGAGTAGCATCCGTGATCAGCTAATGTAGCGCCCGTGATTAGGGTAGCACTCGTGATCATCTAGGGTAGCAACCGTGATCATCTAGGGTAGCACTCGTGATCAGCTTGGGTAGCACCCGTGATCAGTTTCGGTAGCGCTCGTGAGCTTAGGTAGCATCCGTGTCAAACTAGGGTTGCACCCGTGATCAGCTTGGGTAGCAACCGTGATCAGCTTGGGTAGCACAGGTTAAATTAGGTTAGGTTAGGTTAGGTTAGGTTAGGTTAGGTTAGGAGGTTTAAGTTAGGTTCGGTTAGGTTTACGTATATCTTTATTAAACAATGATGCGGAAAAATACAGTTGTGGCATATAAAGGATTTTAACCTGAACTGTGTTTGCAAACATTTAGGTACCTTTAGAAGTAATCACTCATCTAAACAAAATTTTGTATGAAAGGAAAGATATCTCACGATGTCGAGTTTACTGATAAAAACCATTGAAACCATTGAATATTGAGCGTGTTTCAACACTTGGCCTTTGTCTCTCGCCCAGTCTCTTCAAGAATCGATTGATAACGTGTGTGATTCACTACAACGACCTTGTTTGTCCACTTTGAAAAGTCACCTACTTTATTATCTTTTAAAATGGTATGACAACTTCTTTGAGAAGAAGAATAGAACTAACCGATTATACTAAAGCTGGAATATTGTGGCAGTTTCTTGCTTATATCTGCAAACATATGAATGAAAGAGATGTCAAAATAAATTCAAGAGTGTAACATATGAATGTAATAAATTTTTCCTGGGATTGTATTACGAGATGTTAGGGGTTCACACCCATTCTACGTACCGTACAAACAACTTTTCATGAAACCTCTTGATCAAGCACACTTGGCTAAAGTAAGCCCAAACAGATAACTACTTAATATTATAATAAAACAAGGTAGATGTTGTAAGTGACAAATATGGAATGAATAACATTATTTATAAAACCAGGATAGTAGTAATTGGAAGGAAGAAGGAATGTGTGATTTTACAACTGAGGGAGAACCCGATGTAGCAAGTTCGAAAATGTTGACATCTAAGAAGACGATTGAAGAAAATTAGGGTGAACCACAGAGAAGAAAGAAATCGAGACCCCTGAGACCGCATCCAATAGTGCTCTGAATGTGTGTCCAGTTAATGAAATGAAAAAAATGTCTTTATTAAGGGGAGAAGATATGACTGTACAGTCCTAACTTCTAACTCTGTCTATTATTGTCAGTTCTTTTCATTGACGTTATATTCCAACAGCTGGCTCCAGACGTTAATTTAAGCATTCTCGAACGTCTGCGTATCATCCCAAAGACGTAAAAGTTATCGTAAGCGGTAAATTGGACGTTATATGTAACAAACTTCGAATGACGGGATTTCGTCATTCAGTCCCCAAAGGGTTAAGGGAATTAAAAATATCTTAAACATAATTATAATTTTGTTCTTGCTTTATTCTTACCAAGTCAAAATGTCAGGCTCTCCTCACTCACCGAGTTAATGTGTCGAGTAGTTATTTCTCCAGTTTGCCATCACCTTGTCAGTGTCTCCCTTCATTCTCTACAAATCCTCAACGATAAACGTAATAATTATTACTACTGACGTATAAAGATTTACGTTGGCTGGAGTCTATTAATAACTGCCACTGGGGCTATAAGAAAATGACCTCTGTTCTTTTTTACTTTGTAGGTGCACAAGGGAAGTAGAAAAAAATTTACTCGACAAAAGGAAGTTTTAAATGAAGAAGGTTATTTTGTAGGCTATAATTAAGGAGATAAGGAAATTACTATCGGAGTGTAGTTTCATATGAAGCGGAAATATAGAAGCTCAGTCGGGAAATTGAAGAGAGGTTGCATGTATTGGAGTTTTGGAGTTGGAGGAGAGTTGAGGCAATAACACAAGGAAGTACGGCGAAGGTCAAGAGAAGAGTTAAAAGTAATCAAAACTACGGAAAGAAGAATGGCTTAGTTAGGATGTATGATGAAAGGGAGTGATTGTTGAAAACAGCTTTAAAAGAAGGGACAGTGAGGAGAATAAGAGAGGGAGGGGCAACTAGGTAATAGATTGTAAGTAGAATAAACTTTAACAGGGATCTCATCTAAGGAGGGGATGAGACAGCAAAAAGATTGGTCTGAGGCGGAAAGGGTTAACGGAATGCTGCAGCAGCAAAATCCTGAAGGCAGAAAATCCTTAAAGGTGTTCCATAAAAAATTATTTTCCAAATTTTTTAATTAAAAATGTTAGTATTTTTACGAGTAATAAATGGGTTGAGGGAATATTCAAAAACATTTCTTTACAGAGATATAATAACCTAAAGTGGCTAATTTGCTATTTCTCGGTACATAACTTATTAAGAAACCGTGCAATATAATTCATTAAAACGTTGGAAATATAGTGAACAAAAGATACTAATCGAGCTAGTGTAATGTAAAACTTAACACTTTCGATCCTCTCTTGGGGCATCCACAGTTTCTGACAGCTCTAAACCTAACTTATGAACGTACACGACTCTTTTGGGTGTATAAACTATTTACAATGTAAGTCAGATTCATAAATTTTTCAAACAGTAATTTTAAACGAAAAATACGCCAAACTGTATTGCTATTTGTTCGTTGTTTAGGTAGGTGAGTCTACGTTAGACTATGAGTTTTTTTCATAACTGGAAGAGTTACGTGTTTTTTACGTAGGCTATGATTTTCTTCGCTCATGTAATTAATTTACGTGGATGCTACTCTCATGATTGAAAATTCCTAATCATAGACTAGGTCGGTGACTAACTGTAAACGTGTTTATCGACAACGTATTAAGAAAGTTACAACGCATTAGTTCCTCAGTGTTAAATTAAAATCGCCATTATTTCTTTTACTATGTCTAAATCTTATTTCGTCTATGGAATTGTTGGTATATGAACTGTCTCAGAAGCTCATCGCATATTTATTTTCTTAAGACGCTTATTATCAATATATGGATGAATATAATTTCGAATGAGTATGATAAGTTTAGATTAGCAAATGTAGTCATCTTTACATCTAAGCCTGGTTTGTGAGCGCGTGCGCGCGCGCGCGCGCGCGTGTGTGTGTGTGTGTCCTGGCCAATCCTTAGTGAGTGTCATTAATTAAAAGGCCATTGACAAAGAACAGCCGGTAGTTATCAGTTGATCCCTTTCAACATTTGGTCCTATCTATTGATAAATTCATCAATACATCAACCTTCAATTCGGAAGGCACAGTGAAACAATGCAAAGTTGGGTGCCTGTGACCTTCACGCTATTGTCTGCAAGGTGAATTTCCTTATGGAAACCTAATCGTTCATTTCTATGACATGAGAGCCTTTGAGATATTGGTAGAGCTATCACTATAGGATCGTTGGGGTTAAGGCATAAGAATAATACATATCAACACCCAAGATACATTTTATTTATGAATAAAATAAACAAAGCACATGATTTATCAGTATTAATTTATAATTATAAGAAAAACTTGTATTAGTTACATAAAATCAAGCAAAATTGTAAATAACGTTTAATGATGTTAAAAAATTGAAATCTGATTTTTATCGAGATTTGACAGCTATTACTATAGCTATCACCAAAACTTTATTATTATTATCATATGGTTGTTACAATTTATCATTTCTTAAAACAATATAATGCCAGCTACAATTTTATAGTTCACAATTGATTGTTCAAATGATATTTATATTTATTTGTGTTATTTATTTAATTATATTTGTTAATAAATATTACGTGGGCCTTGATTTTTCACGCACTAACAAATAAGCAGTTGAAAATTGCCTATTAAAAGTTTACTGATTTAAATAATTACAAATGTGTACGAATCATTATTGATTGTTAAGTTCATGATTTTTATAAAAATGTGTTAGTTGTGAGAACTTTGCTGATTATTTAACTAAATTCATATACTGTATACAAGTTCGATAAAAACTTGCAACGACTCCAGTTATGTTGACGACCTTCAAGTTTATCGTAGATATGACTACCGGTATTATACGACCTTAAGTAACTCAGCCATATGAATCATATAGTTGATCTGAATCTTGAATGTTCGTAATTTCCTGGTACTGAAATCATCCCTGCTTTACATTTGAGCCGCATATTTTAGATTTACACGCCAAATTGCGATCACAGATAAGAACATTTTATTTTTTGAGAAATTGTTGGAATGTCCAGTTGTTAAGGACACTATATTTTGCATTAATAAATTCAAGATTACAATACGTATTGCCATGTTGGGGAGGGACCTACTAAACATTAATTGACAAGCTGAGAACCACTCAAAATTACTTTTTACGTATAATGTTTAAAAAATGTAAACGAACACATTCCTTTCCATTATACCAACAGTTAAAAATTCTACCCATTCAGCTAATTTTCATTTTTAAAGTTTTGAGATTGTTTTTATTAAAGCGAAAATAGAGAAAACATTATGCCCAATCATCCACATAGAACAAGAAGTTTCGTAAATAATTGTTTTAAATTGCCTAAAGTCAACAAAACTATTTTCCGTCATTACTTTTTATATTTGGGACTTAAATATTTCAATAAAATACCATTTCAAATCAAGAATATTAATAATCTCAAACTTTTTGTAAGCAAACAATCACTTGGCTTCTTCTCAGCAATATGTAGAATATTTCAATAATGTCTTGGTTTAAATTCAATTCTCTTTTTTACAATTACTTACTACTCTATATTTTATATAATTGCAGTT
The DNA here is from genome assembly GCA_035578905.1 of Stictocephala bisonia. Lineage (NCBI taxonomy): Eukaryota > Metazoa > Arthropoda > Insecta > Hemiptera > Membracidae > Stictocephala > Stictocephala bisonia. The sequence goes on along the minus strand of JAQJVL010000036.1, from coordinate 2,919,845 downwards.
ATATATATTTTTTATTTGTCTTATTTAAAATTCTCAGATGTTAAAGTTGGCTAAATATTAAGTATATTTTTCTTATAATGCTAGACTCCAATTTACTTGTTAATTTCATTATAATTTTCTATTATACAACTGGCCACGCTACTGGTTAAAGTGGCCAGTATATTTATCACATTTTTCATGCATGTATTATGTAATTATCTATGGGAATTAAACTCATTTATTCATTTATTTGTTGAGGACAGGTACATTATTAGACATCACACATATTTTTTAATACACGTAATGTATTAGTTTTAAAATATAAGGCTTAATGTTATTAAGACTCTTTTAGCAGCCAATAGTAGGGTTGATTGTAAGGGAGGACTTTTTAGTCTTATATTCGCCCTTTGTACACAATTTCGTGTAATAAAGCTATTATTATAATTATCCTTCAAATGTCCTCCTCCTCTGACTAAATGCAAATATAGATTTTTTTTCCCACTTTCTTGATTTTCTTGCCTGCTTCTTTGTTTTACCTTCATTGGAATTCGGATGGAAAAGTGAATTACCTTGGCTTGATCTATTTGTCTTTTAGAAGACGTTTGAAGCGCATGATCACAAAAAAAATTATGGTATTGATTATACGAAGAATATATTAGATACCTACAGCTACAAGAATACTCAAATTCTATGCTCATCTACTTGCTGTCATCAGACCATCTTCTTCAAAATGCTGTTAGCTTACCAATTTAAAAGGGAGCTTTACAAGAAGAATGATCTTGGCATAATAAAAACTTACAGAACATATCAAAAAGTTCAGCATTCATTAGCAAAGTGCTTAAGACCATGATTATTAATTATTTATTTCTAAGACTTTTCAATAGTTACTCTAAAAATTATAAACGACAGTCAGTAGTTATTCTAAAAATATGTTAGGTCCCTATCACCATTATCTCAGGTGATATTAATTGTATATTTTTGGACTATTCCAAGGTATTTGACCGGATACATCTTGAAATCTTAGTGTCTTTATTATTTTATCCATAGGGTATGACGAATGGTCAGCTTCTGAATTTGCTAGATTGATAATGCTTCAGGTATTATCAAGTGTAATAGGCACCTCTTGCATCTCTCGTAGTTTTCTCTGGAGTAATTCCACGGCTTCCATATTATTCATTATCTTTATCAGTGATTAAATCGAAGTTCTTCCACTTTACTACCTAATGTTGCCTCTAAGGTTAAGTGTTAGAGGGCACTTCACAGTCCTAACTTCTCCCCTTAATAAAGGCCTTTTTAATTTCCTTTTTATGCAGATGACGTGAAGATATTCTTAAGAGTCATATCCTCAACTGATCAGGACAATCTTCATTAGAAATTAATGCAATAAGAGCATAGAAAACAACATATTTATGGTTGGTATCGAGTTTATGAATCTCCGAGTTTGCAGATTTTCAAGTGATATTAGCACAACAGAAAACGTTTTTCAGTCAATTAGGATATATGACGGAGTCAAAAGTAAATTAACTGTAAACAGGAAACGTTAATATAAAAAATAACGACACTTTACATGCAGCTGACTAATGAGTTAACCGTTGGCCCTCTTTTGGCATTTCTGACTTTAATGCAGTGGTCACGGTTTCAAATTCTTAGAGGCAACTAAGTTTAACTGGATGGGTTTGAACTGTTGTCATAACGTTGGTTTATAAAATGAAAAACACCACTTGTGTCGAAATACGACTTTAACCTTTGACTACCACGTTCAAAGGATTTAATTATAAACAAAATTAATCAGGTTAAAAACCTCCAGGTTGTTCTCATCAGTTTTCTGACCTCTATGGATCACATTTTCAATATAACCTCTAGATCTACAATCGTCTTTGCTTCATCAGTACAACAGTAATGGAATATAAACTACTCAACTAAACAGTAGAGATTGTCCAAAACATATTGGTTGAGGGAGACAAAGGTAGTTGGACATTTGCCATCATTACGTGAAAATTAACAATCACGACGTTTCGATTTGGTAAAACCCAAACCTTTTTCAAGTGCTAAAAACTAAATTACATCTACACAAACACGTTCGTAGACTTGATCATTTTTGTAATATTTTATTATTGTATTGTTTTATTCCTAATAATTGTTGTCTTTTCAGGTTAAAATGTAATTGTAATAGTAGTCTCAGTCCTTCCGAGTCATATATATAATTTTTGTGCATGTTGAATATTATTTTAAATTAATAGTGTTTTTCAGGTACCATATATTTATGATTAGTTAATGTAATCTTATTTCAATCTGATTTGAATATTAATTTTAATTGTGTTTTGACATTTTTCGTTGATATCGTGGCCTTGACAGTGCCTAATTGGTTATATTAATTTAACCCTGTTAATATTTTTTTATATTTAGTAGAAGTTCATTTTGTTGTACCCCATTCTAGGATCTAGGTTAAAATGTAGATAATTATTAAAGTAGATAAGTTTATTAGTTTAGGAACGTAGTTTTATAACGTGTTTGTGTAGATGTAATTTAGTTTTTAGCACTTGAAAAAGGTTTGGGTTTTACCAAATCGAAACGTCGTGATTGTTAATTTTCACGTAATGATGGCAAATGTCCAACTACCTTTGTCTCCCTCATCTGATACTCCATCATTAACAAATTTCAAAAACATATTGGTGTTATACAAGTCCCTTGTGATGAGAGTGATAATGTTTCGAGTTATTGTCTGGTCACATTATCAGAAGTACCAATTTGAACGATTGGTTAAGGCACCATCCATCTTCATAAAGATGACTTTATTACGTTTTGGATTCATATATTTAAAGTTGGAGCAACGATTTTGTCAATACAGGCCAATTATTTTCGAACTCGAAAATGTGATTTGCTTTGTTGGAATGCCTGGGTCCTCTGCGTTCTTCGAAGAACGAGAGATTACGATGGTTTTCTCCTACAACGAACATTTGCCTATAAAAGTGTTTTGAGTAGATTGCAAGGACTGGGGTTGTAATTGCTATGAAGATTGATTTTTCCTAGATTCCTGTATTGTTCTTTAAATAATGAAACCAAGTTGATTTTCCGAGTCAGCTAATGAAGGTTAGCTGTTATGTTTGGTTTTACCAGTCTGTTATGAATTAAAATAAACCAATAAAATTGTACTATTTTCTAAATGATAAAATACTTTGTTTAAATTTTAGTTGTCATTATTATAATTATTGTTTTTCATATTCTTTCTTTTCCTTCATCGTGCTTACTTAATAAGTCTTGATTTTACCATATCTTTATTAAGCCATACCTCTATTAGTTTGTATATCCCTTTTCCTAAAATATAGTCTTAATGCTTAGATTATTTCTTAATTGTTCGATATTAGATTTTTTTAGTTCTTAGCCAGTTGCATTTCATGTGTTCTTTTTTACGTTTTGCTTTCACATTCACTGTACATATTTTGACCTCGTAAAGAACCTTAAATAAGTTTATGTTTGATCTATATAATGTGTTTATTACTATAGTTTAATTTTGTTGTACAGTACTAACATAACAATGGCTTCATAAATGCATTTTTATATATTATTTTATTTCTTTCCTTATTGGTTATAGTAATAATTTAAGATTTTTATACATATACAGATTAATAGGAGTCATTATTAATTTTATTTAAACTGTTGTCATGTTTTCATATTTTAAAATAGCTTTTCGGTGGAATCTCAAAATAAAATTTTTATTGCATCATGACAATTTAAGAAACAGCACACTCAGCAGACGTTTATCTTTGTTATAATGACATTTTATTTGTTGTTAGATTATTTAAATAATATTTAACAACTGTTTGAGTTGTTAAATATTATTTACTCAAACTACTCAAACTAACTTAACTATTTACTCAAACTACTGATTTACTCAAACTAGTTAGTTTGAGTAAATAATGAATGCTAAGTTCAAATACAAGAACTTGAAGCCTTGTACAGTTCCTACTACGACGGGGTAGGCCACCAGTCGGACACACGCCAGCGCCAGGCCCTGAATCTGAATAGTCTCAGTCTCACTTGGTGGTCGTTGCTCGTTGCGGCTGTTTGTTGCAGTAGTACAGTAAAGGACGTTGAATAGTGCAGATGTCAGCAGTGGGCGGTAACAGCTGACGTTAGTTTAGTTGTTCAGCTGATATGTGTTGACTGTGTACGGTAATCAATATCAACATTAGTGGACTAGAACTGTCAACCAAGACTAAGAAAGGATGTGTCGTGAGTGATAAGTGCGTGCTAAATTTTTCAACGATGTAGACATTAGGACATCAAGAAAGTGAATCACTGTATAGATTTAATTCCCGGTGTTGAAATGTCGTGTCGTTCCTTTTATACATACTATTAATTTAAGTTTGGCTTTACAAAATTGTAAGTTGTAACATAACCTAAAAATGCCCACTGTGATATCTAAATATTTGGAGGATACGGCTGTAAAATATAATATAAACAAAACAAACTGCAGCAAAGCTTTGCTAGCTGCTGCAGTTTTTATGTATGGCTGTAAAATCAGTTATCCCCTCGCGCAAAAAATATATAACAGGACTAACAATTTTAATTATAGACAATTTAATTGTACCCCCAACGAAAGTAGTCAGAATGCACAATCTGACTCTGAAGATGAAAAGTTACCTCCTACAAATAATAATATGGTTATTCCTAATGGGAAAGTAAAAAATGGTGAATATGTAGATAAAAGAAAATCAAAATTAAAGCAAAGTTCTCCTGGTTTTAACAAAGAATTCATAATACAACTGTATAAGTTAATAAGACTAATGATACCTACAATTTATTCAAAAGAAGTGGGTTTGTTACTATTACATACATTAGTGCTAATAACCAGAACATTTATGTCTATATATGTGGCAACAATGGAAGGGAAAATGGTTAAATTTATTGTCAAAAAGGATGTGAAAAGTTTTGCTTTCATGCTTCTTAAATGGATTGGAGTTGCTCTACCCGCGACCTTTCTTAACTCAACTATTCGGTATTTGGAGGGAAAGCTTGCATTGGCTTTTAGGTAAGTTAAAACTAGCCTTTTCTTATAGATATTTTTTACATTTTGTTGGCCTGAATAATAGATTAATGTATAAATTGTATAATCATAGTCCAAAGCTACAGTTAGTTAATATGCATGGAATTCATGACATTTACATTAATATTGAGCTTATGCTAAAAGTTAGGTGGTAAGAATTCATTTGGAATAGAACTTTCCATTGTTATTTTTAAACACATATATTTTTATGTAGGTGTATAACTATTGTGATACAACATCAATACGCTAAGCAAACCATATCACAGAAAGTAGGTATATGCTGTGTACCGGAAGTACTCCATAAAAATAATGCTAAAAACTATAAATTCTAAGGAAAATCCAAGATGTCTAAATGTTTTAAAATTTTGTAATGTGTTGCTTACATATGATACAGTGATAGCCCAAGAATCTTAAAAAAAGTATAATAAGCAACTGTTTTAGATTTATATTATTAGTTCAATCATTTTCAAATCATATATGAAGACTATTTTTCATTCATATCTTATCTATTCCATATAATTTTGTCATATGGTGTGCTTTCAAAGTAGTTCATGTTATAGAAAATGTGTACCTAATTTAATTGAGATAAGTTATTTTGTTTCTGTTTTCTTCAAGAAACCAATGTTGAGATATTAATAATCATAGTGGATGGTATTTAAGACTTTGGCGTTAAAAAAATTACTATCATCAGTAATTGTAGTCTTCTCCAATATCGTTAGCATAGATAGTTGTTTCACAGTAAGTTTCCATGAGTCTTGGAAAGTTTTAGGTAAATACATGAAAACAAACTCACAAATAATATTTTTATTTATAAGGCAAGAACTTATTAGATTACATAGTATGTTTCTTATGGTTTTCTTAATCGATTGTTGATGTCAACTAGTAAATATTTAACACGTTCCCTAAGTCCAGTTTGTTAAGCACTAACTTACTTATCAATACATAGTATATGGGCAGGATGAATTTATATAGCTGAGATGATCAAAAGTGTTCCTTAAATTTATCTAAAAACTCTGAATTGCCTGTGAAGTACTATTCAACTAGGATGATTCCTGCATTATACTACATTATACAATTTTTAAACCATATTGTTTATTGATAAACATTAAATTTTCATTTTTATGACGAGTATTGCTAGTTTCAAATCTAAAAATAATATGAAAAGCAATTTTTTTGCGATCGTTAGAGTAACCTAATTAAAATGCAACATATATGTATAAGTTTTTAGTTCTTTTTCAATCTCTTTTTTTTATTTGGGGTTAAATTTGCTTATTTGAATTTTCGTAACTGCTTCTTTAAAATGGCAAGGTTAAAGCAATCTCTTGTTTTTATTTGGGATTAAATTTGCTTATTTGAATCTTCGTAACTGCTTCTTTAAAATGGCAAGGTTAAAGTTGTATGATTTCTGACATTTATATTTGCTTGAAATAGTGGATATATTTTCAAATCCTCTTACCTGATTTTGACGTGAGTTGTACAGTCATTTGATTCTTGTTTCTGTTGTAGAATATTATCAGATGAAAAAAAAAAGAATTTCAGACTGTAGTATATGTATTGTGGCGTTCAAAGCCAGCCACCAAACTAATAAAATATTTAAAACATAACTATAAACAATGTTTAAATGAAATAAAATCTAAAGTACAAAGTACTGGTGTCTTAATATTTATATATCGATCTCCTATTACAGAGCCAAATTCAGGTTTCGTAACGTAACCATTCAACACCTGCTTGTCCCATTCCAAGTTCAAACTATGGATTATACAGTAAATGAGATCCCATTGCATTCTTTTCAGGGGGGATTAGCTGGTCTTCATACACTCTGAGGTGGTAGTTGTATTCCTTTATACAGTCTGTTTATTTAATTAAAATTAAGCTTGTCTTAAATACAGTTCTATTGTTTAAGACAGACAAATATTAACATTGTAGAACAATTTGAAATTCATAAAAGTTTAATTAATAATGTAGATAAACTGACCCTAATGTATTTAATTTATTTCTATTTCATTCACTCACTCATTGCATAAATCATATAAATGCAAGCTATTGATAGAGGGTGGATGAATTATTTTCCATCTCAATACACTAAAACTAAGAGGAGCAGATTTTTTAAAGCTTTGTTATACAAGTGGCCTGCTTCTGTTCCACTCCAGCTGCAAAGTGTTTGAGTAATAATTATTCTCTGTTTACTGTTTAGTCAACTAAAACAAACATTTACCACCAATTATTTCCATCCTGAATCATCTGTAATTGTTGACGTTTCTGCTACCTAAAAAATATCTGAGATGTTCTTTTCTTATTTTAAACAGATATTTTAAAATACTTCTGATTTGTTCAGGGCTATTGAAATTAGTTTCCTGAATAACTACTTTAGATAATAATAAAATGTTTAATTTTGAATATCAGCAGTTAACCATTTTTTTTTTTAACATTGGTGGTTGCTATTTGTATCTTAGTACGGTACTGAATAAACTGCTTGAGTATGTGTTATCCGTATGAACTCACCGACTCTTCAGTTAAAAATTAAACTGAAGTATTTGTTGTAACTTCTACAGTAACTAAGTCAGATGAAATTTTAACAAATTTATTCTCTTTGCTTATTTCATGTTTACTCTGAGACACGAAAAGTAATGAACACAGAGTACACTTCAGGTTCATGACTAGTTAAATTGCGAAAGAGGTCTGAGACATCAGGACTTTGAATCTGTGTTAAAGATAGTGAGCGTGTTCAAATCCTGGCCTTGACTAGAGGTTTTTTGAAGTTTTATCAGAAATATTTAATCAATTATGATGTTCATTCTAAAAATGTCATTGTTTAAAGAACTCTTGAATACAAAAAAATAATTATTTCTGTAGTTTGCTTGTGTCTTTACATTTGTTGAGGTTAAAATATTTCTTTTCAATTTAACCTAAGGTATTAATCAGATTATCATATGTCATCAAGGTTTCACACTGAGTGGTTTAATTTTCATTAAAATGCCATAAGCCCTACATAACGTACTTATCCCTTGTAATTTGTTTATCCAAAGGTGGCCTAGGACTAGTCAAAATTTACGAACAAACTGCCATTATTAGGGAGTAAATTTAGGGTAAGAATATGTTCTGTTTGGTTTAATAGGATATGGCAGTATTAAATGAATCTTTCGATTATATAAAAACTTTATAAACAACATTTTTTAGATCCAGCTTTAGACTGATCAAAATTATTATGTTTTTATTTTCAATATGCAAAATTCAAAAATGATGTACTCACTCATCACAAAACCTCCAGAACCACTGCACAGATTTTGATGACATTTGGAGATAAGATAGTTTTTGTATCATACAAATCCAATAAGAAAGGATTTCTCAAAATTCCATTCCTAGGGGTAGGAACAGCCCCTCAAGTTTCCTTTTTTCCCATAAGAGTAAAATTGGCATTAATATAATAATTTATTTCAAACAGCTGATAAAAAAAATCAATTTACTTGATAGAAAAACTTTTCTAATTTGTTTTTCATTGTGAATTGTGCTAAGGTAATTTCTACTATCTCTAACTTAATTAATTGTTCTATTTTGCATCTACCTAAAGTAGCCATATGGTTTTCTAGACTATTAAACGCTGTTATTTAGGTGATTAGCATCATGCTGAGCTTTTATATTGATCGATATGATGGTTTAGATAGAACCACGGAGGGAAGGATAAGCTAGTGTAGAGAACCACCCAGTAGTGAAGTAAGGGCTGTTAGCTAGTTGTAATATAACTGTATTATCATGAAACTGTAAAGTTGCGTTGTAGACAGAAGCAATCGTCAGCTAAAAATGTAAAAATTTGATGTGAAATAAATAGGTTTTGATTTAATTGATTTAATCGGTGGAAATAAATCAGTCTAAAGTATACTTTCAATTTTTTTTTTATTTGTTCCGTTTAAAAGCAAGTTCATATATATTGAACATTAATCAAACTCACAATTATGAAAAATTTTGTAAATATCTAAAAAGATATGTCATAAGTAAAGTCTATAGCTAATTTTTTTTACAAATTTTTCTCTCTAGTGGTAATTGATGGCAGAAATAATATCTAACAGGTTTACTTTTCAATAAAACAAGTCTCTATATTTTTAATTACTTTACTTTTTGAAGAGAGTCAAATGGATTGTTTATTTCTTTAAACCCAACTGCTAAATGAAAGTTCAAAGTTGTTTTTGTTTGGAGATGTTGACTGTTATCTGTCAAGGATTTTTTTCAGAACAAACACGTTTAAAAGGTTTAGCGAGTGTACAGTAAGTGAAATCTTTAAAAATGAATAGTTCTAGTTTTGAAAAAAAAAAAAAATGAAGTCAGATGTTGTGCTTTATTATTCTAAACTTAAGAAATTGCATTAAACAGTGATACTTGATTATAATGCAATAAAATAATAATATTATTGATTTTATAAGTTCTGGCATGTTGGTGGTAGAAATTTTGTATTATCTCAATACCGTATATAAAATATCAGATTTATTGATTCTAAGTGGTGGTGGTGGGGGGGGGGGGGATTGTATAATAATACTGACCTTGGGGATTAGGAAATAATTTCCACATTTGCACTTGATTATAATCATCAGTAACACTTATGATTAGTTATAAGTGTATGATACATACAGTCATTATTACATATTACATGAACATGCATGTTATTCTACAAATTACATACAGCAGAAGAACAACTTTATGTTACGATCGAGTTTTTTCTTAATGTCAATAAATTATTGTTTTATTTAAATAGCTGTAACTTATTTATTAGAAATATTAGCCTATGTAAGTTACCAAGAAATGTGTATTTTATAAAATAAAATAATAGTTTCTTTTCTCAAGTTCTCTTTGGCTATGTATTTACAAAAATGAAATATTTAAAAAAATGTTGTATTCCTTGAACAATACCACGAGTTGATTAAAAAAATATTAAAATGTAAATAATGTCATCGATAATGTTATATATTTTTCTTAATTTCACAGTTTGGCTGACCAAAATAATAACAGAAATTAAATTACAACATATATAAATGTGTATACAACAAAAACTAACCTATATAACTAAAAAACCAATGATAAATGAAAAATCTACAATTATAAAACATTTGAGAGAAAATAGGACCTCTTACGTAACAGTCAAATTAGAGATTCCTTCACTTAAAAAACTTAAACACCACAGGTTTCATATAAATACAATAAAAATTAACTTATAAGAGTCTCACGTTACACAAGATCTATATTCCACTTTGATTTAAGTTACTTCAGTTGAAAATTCACAGAGAACAAATACTTACAGTGCAATCTAAAAGATTAGATTAGCAAAATTTAATGTTAGTTTAGTATGAATTTTTTATTCAACCTGAAGATGAACTGAGAACTTCGAAACCAGTTGTGAAAAACACAAAAAGGATTGGTGACGGAATAAATATAGAAGTATTTTAAAATATCATATCTTAAAAAAAAAATAAGAAACCTGACCCTAACAATAAGAATTTAACTGGAAGTGTAGATTTACCATTGTTGGTAGACAATGACCACAAATCTAGGCAGTTAAAGTTAACTGATTTTTAAATATATTACATTAAAAAAAAAATACAAATGACTTTGTCAGCATTATTAAAATGAACATAATATTCTTTATTTATAAATTTTTTGCTTAAATAGAAGATCTGTTAAAATTTGAATTTTAGTTAAGTCAAAAACATTGTTCTAAAATGCATTTGTAAATCATTAAAAGTATTTCCTAAAGGAAACTATAAATACTTTAGGTTTCTTTTAATTTTTACTAAATACAGTAAAACTATAAGCTTTTTTAATAAGGCAAACTGTAAACAATGTGTTGTAGTGTAGGCTGACTAATAATAATTGCTAAAGATACATTTGAAAGTTTTAATTTTGGTTAGTTGTTTTCAGTGTAAGGGTGGATCTATTTAAGATTAAAGTTAACCTGTAAAATGAAGGCCTATTACATCTTGTTGGCTTTGATAGCTGAGTGCAGTTTCTTGTTACATAATAGACAAGATGATCCAAGGTCAATCCTTCACTGTCCACTGGCCAAACTTGGTTCCTTGTTCAGTTCAGTCAGTAAGACCTTTGTGTAGATTATAGCTAAGCTATCAAGTGAAGCCCTTGGTTATGTTATAATAACCTTAACAACTCTAGCAAAACATAACCTACCCAACCAACCCTAACCTATCAAAAATCATTACGTTATTAAAATCGGCTTATTTCTGGCACTAACATGCTTAGTAATGGTTTGATTGTAAAAACTTTGCCATATTCCGAATCAGGCCAAAATGCTGCACAATTTACCCAGATCGTTACAGTAACAGAAAAAATTTCTGTTTTTCCTTATTTTTGTTTTATATTGGTTTTCTGCTGAGAAAAACAACCACACTGTTGTTTCTTGGTTAATTGTATACCATGAAACAAATGTTCAGCCAAAAAAATTGACAAGGTCCCTGTTCTATATGATTACTGTAACTTTATTTTATTGGAGATATAGGACATCAACAAACTTATCTTAGAAGACAAGTTTACCAACACCAGAATAGTAGTAACATACACAAAATAAACACATAATCACAAATTTTCAATGCCACTGGCATTTTCTCTCTCTCTCTCTCTCTCTCTCTCTCTCTCTCTCTCTCTCTCTCTCTCTTCCTCTCCCTCTCCCCTCACTTGAAGAAAATGCCAGTGGCATGGAAAATTTGTGAGATTATGTGTTTATTTTGTTTATGTAACTAATACTCTGGTGTTAGTGAACTTTCTTCTAAGATAAGTTTGTTGATCTCCTATCTCTCCAATATAACAATAAAGTTACAGTAATTATATAGAACAGGGACCTTATCAATTTTTTGGTCCTATCTCTCCAATATACTAATTCCTGCCCTAGTGCCCTTTAACCTAACCTGAAATTGTAACTTTATTGCGAGTTGCTGTTAAAAGTCATTCTGCTAAGTAAAGAAGTATGATTTTAACCTCACAGAAAAGGTCTTTAAGGTTATCCTATAAGGTTTATAAATGAAATTATCAGGATCACTTAATGTTTCTTCTACTAATTTAAAAAAAAGTTTGATATTTTGTTGGTTTTTTTGTATAATTGAGCAACATATATTGCAAAACTTTTTTACTCCTTGTAAGTTTGTGTAGGCTAATGTTGTGAAAAAATTGTATTTCCCTATTGATCAACAACTATTAATTCTAAATGTGACACTGTCGTTATTTCCATAATGATACTGTACCACATTATTATTACATGCATGGGTTAGAACATCCCCACAGCTGTTTCAATATGTACTACGTCTACCTATGTATTGTATGGTATGTTATTTTCGTTTTATTCAGGTTCACTCTAAGATATGAATTGAGGTAAAAATTTAGATATTTAAGTTAATACAAATTGACGTAAATATATGGGTGAGTGTATGAATATAAAGATACAAAACATGAGAAATTATTTTACATAGGTTCTAATACTTCTAATACATATAAAGTTAATTTACAATTTAACTTTTTTTGTGTTTGATTTTATAAATACAATACTGTGATATAAATTATAGTACTCATTTTGTAATGTAGAATTAGTTAGTGAAGTTATAAAATATATTTATTATTTATGCACAATCAACTATAAATTATTTAAATAATAAATAAATTGGAGAGCCAGTGGCTAAGCGGTCTAAGATGCCAGGACTTTCCATCTGAGTTAGAGAGAATGCAGTTTTGAATCCCAGTCTTGACTGTTAGTTTTTATCAATAATATTTACCTTGTACTGTACTGTTTCTCCTCCTTATTCTAATAAGTTCCCCATACAGATCAATAGTCTATGTGGAATGGGTAGAGTAAGGGTTAAAAAGGAGTCAGCCCTCAATAAGAAAAAAAAAAAAAAAAACAATAAATAAATAAATGTCAGGTTACAAGATGTTTAAAACTTTTCTGAGAATTTACCTATCCGCCCATCAGATGAAAAAATTGAGCAGCCTAAAAAAGTTGAACAGCAGTGATGACAGCTCAGAAATCTCGTCAGCTAGGCAAAGAAAGATTTTACGATCATTTATAATTGTTCAAATTTATAATAAGTATTTTGACATCTCATATACAAGTTACTAGTTTAGTAAATTGTGCCATTGACTAAAGAAACAAGAGAACTCTCCACTCATATAGGTGCCATCAAGCTTGTTCCTTATTAGTTTTTCTTCGGTTATCACATGTAGCACCAGCGGTCTCCCTCTCTATCTCTTCTCATCCCTCTCTGTGTCTCTCTCCAGGACATACTCAACTGACTAGTAGCTGAGCTAACTGTATGCAAAACATTTGTTCGAGCGTTCATTTGAGACCTTTCACCATCAGATAACAGCCTCTACAGCAAATGCATTGACTTGATATGTCTGTTTCTATAGTCACTGATAGTACTAATACTTTTATGTTATACTTGTGAATTAGTTAAATAATTAAATCTCATATTTTTTAGAGATGTAAACAGATAATGGTTTAGCAATTATTATAACAATGAACAAAGTTATTAAAACTTGTCCTCTTGAAATATTTGTTACAATTCAAAACTCTTGTTTAAATATTTTAAATTTAAATATACAACTGGCTGTTCATTTGTCATTAGGCTCTAAGAAATAGTTAGCCTTATTTTGTAACAATGACTACATTTGCTCATCTCTACACTTGTCACACTCATTCGAAATCCATATTCGTACATACGAGACGCCGACACAGAGCTGAATGTATTTTAAGGCGAATATGAATGATGATATCAGTGTAGTTTGGTTACTAACTGCGTTCAACTGTTCCTCAGAAAGGGCAATTTAGTAATAGCCCAACTGCCAGGGCAACTAAGGGACCCATGGCCTTACATAGTGTTGGTCTGATTTTCAGCTAACTGACAAGTCTGACACTCAGTTCTCTTCCCACACAACATCCGAACCTTGAACACCATCCAACATGGACATCCCAGACTTCTCTAGTAGTGTCCATGTGGATGGCAACCATTGAGTGGATGCCGTGTCGGTATTAAGAGGACTGAGCATGGTACCTATCGCCTACAACCTCCCAAACACTTTGTCCCCATGTAGCTGTGTTTCAGCACTAACGTTACCAATGCCGATGATTTGCCCATATCTTGACGATCAGTGTATAAGGAATAAATAAAAAAAATTTTATTGTTTATTTATTGATTAAAAAGAGGATTCGCAGCACTTTTAAGCAATAATTCACCTTCAATAAAAAAAAGTGACATGAGAAACAATTTAACAACTGATTAAGTTATTTACAACATCTGAAGATAATTCATTTAACAAAAAGATTGAACAAGCATAACAAATAGGAATGAAGATGAGCTATATTTTATGACTGCTAAATAAAAAACTTCCAATATAATATCATCATATGATCAACAATGCTTTTCTTCAAAACTCTTTCTTAGAAGTCATTGTTGACACACTCACTGTTACAGTCCAGTCAGCCCAGCTGGTGCCACTGACCTTGACCCACTAAGACTACTGGTCTCTCTCCACTCCTGCAGGTTCTCATGGCCATGGAAGTTCTGGAACTTATTTAGAAAATATTTTAAAATGCAGTTACTGAATAACCTGTAGTAATTCATTTTTTGACTTTCATTAAACCTTTTGAAGAAAAATCAAGTCAGAAAGAGTACATATTATAATTTGCTTATTTTAAGGGTTTTAGTTTATAATAACCACTTTTCTTCTGAACTGTGCTTAAAAATATTCTAATCTTACTTATAATGTACACACCAGTCAGATTAATAGGTGTTTTAGAATTCAATACATGTTCGTCGTCATTCAAAGATCTGCTCTTTTTTATTTGTAGCTCAACAATAATTATTGTTATAAAACTTAGTTCCGAAGTCTGCATATTAGCTGCTCTTCTGCAGATACTCCATGAATTTTAAAGAATATTTTGGAAGTTATTTTATATAGTTTTAATTTCTAGATAATTTTAATGTTAATAATATCAATGAACTCAATCGATAATTAAAAGTTTAATTTGGGAGAACTGATTTTGTAAAACATAGACTCGTTCAAGAATACGGTAAAATAATCATAAAATAAATAATAATTTAATAAATTATTATTTCCAGTTGTGCCCAAACAATAAACAACCCATAACAACAATATAAACACATTCTATTTGTTGGATGGAAACTAGTGACGCTATGCTATAACAAATCTTCTTGGGGACAAAGTGATGTGGAGATTTTAGGCGATAGTTTCTATACTCGGTCATCTTAATACCAACACGATGTCCACTCAATGATTACCATTAAGGGTGTTCATCCGGTTGCCCAGTTTAGCGCTCTAAGGAATTTAGTTCTATATTTTATCACAACTCCCGCTAAGTAGTAAAGATCCTGGCTCACAAACAAACAAGCAATGCATTCCCCTCTTCTCTTCCCCCCTCATAGCCTCCGTCAGCCCCGCAATTCAAAAGATGGACATAATTCCTTCATTTATAGTAAACTCTAACAATGAATTTTATAAATATATTAATGATCTACTTTTTTAGCCAAAGATGATTGTACAAATTTCAACTCAAAATTTGAACAAATATTATTTATAGAAAAAAATTGGTAATACAATTTTAAAAATATTTTTTTAGATTTACTATATACTAGGTTGGTTAATAACTTTTCTCTACTATATTCTCAAAATGTTAATATAATATATCATATGGTTTGTTCGTGAGTTAAGCATCAAAATTGCCAAATTAGTCACTTTGGGCAGCCATATCTCCATAAACAAATATTTTAGAATTTTTTCTCGTAACAGGTTTATTAGTTACATAGATACTAACAATTTAATTAAAAAGAAATTTCAAAAATAATTTTCAATCAAACACCCTTAACATGGACATTGCAAGTCTGGGGTGTCCATGTTCAATGGTAGTCAGGGTCTGGGTGTTGTATAGGGAAGAGAACTTAATATATTGGTTCTCAATTGACTGAAAATCAGACCAATACTATGTGGTTGAGATTCTACCTAAAGCTGTAGGTCCCTTAGTTGACCTGGCTATTGGGCTATTAATGAACGGCTCTTTCTAAGAACAAAGAACCGAAGTAACAGTGACTACACTGGTTCATCTACACCCATCACACTTATTCCTCGCTCATATTCACACTTGCCTCTATGTTCAGTGACATAATGATCATGAATAATAATGTATTTGAATGGAAATGATTCATCTTACCGATGTAAGAAGTAAATAGATACTAACAGCATTTCCTGCTGATTCACAACAGTGATTGCCTTACTCTTAAACAATATTCATACTTTTTTAGCTGTCTAAGTAACATTAATGTGTGATTTACTCATCATTTGCAATGCTAGTTTTATTCGCAACTTCATTGCATTTATAATCATTGCATTTTTACTCATATCATCGTCTCTTTTTATGCCTGACATTGTTAGCTTGGTCTGTTAAACACAAAACATTGTTTTATTTTCTTACAGCTGTCATTGATTGTTTTACAAAAAATCAAATATTTTCGTCTCTTTTATTCTTGCGATTGTCAGCTTAACTATTGGCTTTTTCCGCTGTGGTCATATGATTGTCTCTTTTATTCGTAACATTGTCAGATTGGTCTGTTGTACTCTGTATTTGATGTGATTCTTCACTTGGAACAAATATTGGTTGTAAAATAGATTTTATGGTACATTCCTAATGAAGTAAATTTATTAATAATAATAAAAACTATATTATTTTGTGTATATTGAAAACCAATCACGTAGCAAACTATATTTAAGGCATGTAATATTTACATACGTTTGTAGCATGATTGTTAATTTGTTGATGATTTCAAACACTTTGAGTATGTGAAACTTTTGGAAATCTTAAACAAATTAAGGTTGTTTGGTCAAAAAAAATTCGATTTTTTCGTTTTCAATGTCTTTATATCAGTTATTAAACACCTCCTAAGTAGTCATAATAAATTTCATTAAAATTATGTTTATAGTTAGTTATAAATATAGCACCTCAAAGACACTGGACTTTCTTGGTACATTCACAGTTAAGTAACTATTTTTCCGATTATTCCCAAATTTTAAAAACAGACCCTCACAGGACTGGTCTTGCTCATCAGTTATTTAAAATTACACCATTTTACAGCAAAATATAAAATTTTATTTAAAAAAATGTATATGTTTGTTTTCATTTTATTATGAGAAATACAATGTCTTGTTTGGCATCTTATGCTTTTTAATATCACACAATTTACAAATCGCTAAGCACACGTACAGTGAGACACAACACCCGCACCTGCAGGATCAACAACTTCCTGCAATTATACCCCTCCCATCCCAAACCGTGGGAAGAAAGAGGTTTTGTGTGTATGAGTAATCACGGTCAGCGCTGCACAGCAGAATTCAGTTGTCTCTAATGCCAGCCGAACCACCTTAACAATCATGATCAATACAACACGAACAAGAACTTTGAAACAACAGATTAAAGCTGTATATAGTGTTGTGTAATTTTGAATTTTTAGTACATCTCAGTCCTAACTATTGTCTTAATTATTGAAATTCAACTGAAATCAGCATCAAATTTTCTAGTTTCAGTGTAAATAGCCTTGAATAAGAAATGATAGGTTGCAAGAAAAGGTCAAGGTTTTTCAAGCAGAACAATTTCTGGATATGAGTTTAATGTGGGAAACATTTCAAATCCAGTTGAATTCATCAAATGGTTTTGGTGTGGTTGAAAACACTGTTTTTAGCTTACAAATGCTGTATTGATTTTTGTATTAAGTAAAATACTATTTTCAAATGCTCAACAAATAGATCAACTCTTCTATTCATTTAGTTGTTTTTTTTTCTTGACATCAATAAGTACCATTTTAAAGTAATACTCTAGGATTTCTAAGGGGCAAGGTTGCTAACAAAAACCCCTTTGAAATGAAAATTGTCTTTATTAGGGGCAAAGTTAGGACTTTAATAATCTCATCCACCTAATCCTTTGTTGGACAGCCTTAATAGGAGATACCTTTCTATCTTAACAAGAAGTAGGTGTATTGCGGCCATATGACATTCGTCTTGACAGAACTTATATCTTCAGCCATTATGCCAAAAGCAAACCATGGGTTTCCTGTTGAGGATATAGGTCAGACTATTATCCTAAGAGATTGAATGTCGAGAGCCTCAAGGGAGTCCACAGGTTTAATTCCCTCCAGGTCTATTCCTATGACCAGCTCATATATGGGCGGATGGTGAGGTGATCACCATAATCAGAAATGGTGGCTCAGTGGTTAAGGCTTCAGACTGCCAAGGACAAGGTTCAAATCCCCCAACTGAGCTAACAGTCGGTACTTCCTTGTTAAATAAATTTCACGCACCTACTGGCCCATGTGAACTGAGGAGTGAAGTTTAAAAAATATGTATATACAGTATATGGTTGGGTGGTTCTTCACCACTGCACATGTATGGGTGTAAGAGAGAGTCACACCATGTAAGGTTCAAGCAAGGCCACAAGGTTATACTTTGTGAAATTGTAGGTTAAGTTATCTCCTAAACAACAGAATGTTGAGAACCTTAAGTGAGGGCACAGGAAGAATTTTCTCTAGAGCTTCTAGGCCAAGCTTCCAAGTGAGGTTCAAGCAAGGCCTTGGGCAGTTACTTTGACCTTGTGAAGTTGTAGCTCAAACTTAACTCCTTAATGACTGAATGTCGAGAACCTCAGGCGAGGCCAAAAACAGAATCTCCTCTAGAGGTCGTAGGCTGAGCTTCCAAGTGAAATTTACTAGACTTCATGTGAAAAGTCATTGTCATGTGATACTTTTCGTACACTCTTATGGTGATGTAATCATCACCACAATATGAAGGATTTATATAATTTTAATTGCAGTTTTTTTCTGCCTTTAAAAGCAAGATAACGGCCTTGAAGATTTTTGAATAGCCAGTTAAATGTGTAGCCTAACATTCATTTCAAATTTACCATTCCAATATTGTATGATTAAAATGTCACATCCTATAAACTTTTTAACATTGCAACTGATTTCTCATATTCATTGTATTTTTTAGGACTAGACTGGTGGATCACTCATATACCAAGTATTTCCGGAATCAAACATACTACCGAGTGAGCAATCTGGATGGACGGATAGAGAATGCAGACCACCGCCTCACGGAGGATATATCTGCATTTGCTTCGTCTGTCGCCCACCTCTACTCACATCTCACCAAGCCACTCTTCGACTGCGCTCTCATCGGTTTCGCTCTGATGAGGTCTAGTCAGCAGATGGGAGCAGCTGTAGTTCCAGGTAAAACTTAGACATGTATTGTGTATCTGCATGTTCAAGTCGACCCTTGATAACTTGACCCTCAATCACTCAAAATCCTTGACAAGTTGAATTTTTCAAAACCTCCTTGAACTTCCCAAAGTAATCTTTGTTGATTTCATCTCTATAATTTGGATATTTTGATATAAAATTCTTGATAAAGTGAATTTTCCGTCATTTGGTGATATCATATCTTTTTAACTCATTGGAACTATGCAAATCTCTTCAAGTCAAAATTTCAATCACTTCACCCATTATAGCTTGAGTTTTAAGGTAAGGAACCTCGATAAATCAGCACATATGCTACTTTGGTAAGCTAGCTGAACTTTATGTTGTTACATGATCTGCCCCATCGTGCTTTTGAATCACATTCATCTGCTTACTCATGTGTTGTTACCATGATTTATTTCTTCACTACCATACGTGTTTGTGATTGTGTACATGACCTACCTATAATGAGTGACAGTGTTGTGATATCTATTTCTAATCTATATATTAATTTGTTTTATGCCGCATCTCATGGTAAGCATTAACAAATTTATGATTTCTTTAAGATTACATAATACAACACTGAAATATTACAGTATGTGATTACCATATTGTAATTGGGCTGTGTTGAAAGTGACGTACATGGTATATTTTAGGAGTTCTAGTAGGAGAGGGAACGTGTTCCACCACTCCGTCTCTAATTGGCGTGAGGGGCAGTTTTGGGAGTGGGGAAAACGGACAGAATGAGCTGTTGAAGTTGTGGTGGGTTATGATGTGCGTGGCACTACTCTCCTTTGGTCCCTTTAGTTTGCAGGTTGTGGTAGAGGTTGTGGAGAAAACTGCTTGAATGATAAAAGTCGATATACTATAGTCATAATCTTGTATATTGTCATTTTTTTAGTTATTATAAATTATATTGAAATTGAATATTACGTGCTTCCTCAATCTATTACGATTTAAAACAGTTAACAGAGCTTACCATTTAAAATTGCCTACTAAGTAATGTGTAAATAAAACATAATGAAATTATTGATAAATATTATTTCAGTTGAAGGTAGGTCACTGAACATTTTAATTACATTATAAGTATTTCAAATAAAATATATATTTTAAACACAATAATATTAGAAATCAAATTGTAATATAACCTGAACATAAATCGGTAATGACAACAAATCGACTACACCAGCTGATTTATCACTCCTATCTCAGGTCCTTTTCCCCTTATGCCATGTTGCAGCTGCACTAGATTCCAGTTTGCTCCATGTTCCTTGCCTGCCAATGGTCACCTAGCATGATGACGTTATTACCTATTGGCGGAGCTTCCCATTGCGTATCTATGACGACGGAATCTAAAAGTGTTATAGTGGCACGTCGGTTCAGTGTTGTACTCAAAATATTCGATAACTCAAATTTTTGTCCCATCCCTTCAGGTTTGAGCTAGCAAGGTTCCACTGTATAATGGTTTCAAACCAGAAGTTTGACTTGCTGAAGCTTGATGTCTGGAGTTTTAATTTGCTTTAGACATTATTTAATCTAGTTAACATTATGTCTTGTGTAATTCTGTGGTGGTTTACAACTGATATATAAATTATTTTCGTCTATTCCATAATTATTGGTAAAATTGTTGAGCTTTAAGTTTTTTGAGAAAAAAAAGACAAGATTTCAACAGGTATAAAACTCTTAAGTCATCTTCAGGTGTTGCTTACTACCTTGACCTAGATTTAAAACCAGTTTTTCTCTTTCTTTTCTTCAACAGGGTGTCCACATTCTGGAAAGTCAAGGAAATCTGCCCCAGTGATGGATTAGAGGGGATTATTTTATGCTCTTGTCGGCCGTAACCTCAACTAACATTGCATTTTTCTAGTTATGTTACACAATTAATTAAAGTAGTGGTCAATAGTGCAATGTCCTATATCATTGATTTTATACACAAATAGATTGAACATCGAAAGTCAAATTTTGAGTCTCGAAACATCAGCTGTTTTGTGGTCCATTTGTCATGCCTGTCCGTATAAAACTTTTCCCTTATACTTGGCCTGTCTCTAAGAAGAACCCCACCCATTCTCCCTGAGCTAGAAAAGTTTTATACGGACAGGCGTGACAATTTTTATTTTTTTTTTGTCAATTTACATAACTTCTCTTTATTAAATCACATATGAAATCTACAAAATCCTATAACCCTAATTCTTGTAAAACTAGAGAGTATCTCATTCAAAGGCAGTTAAATTTTACCTTGAGTTTGTTCACAACATGTTTGATCTTCCAAAGGAAAATAACAGTAGAGTTAATTTTGTTTACCTAATTTTCATGGAAGATCAAATATGTTGTGAACAAACTCAAGGTGAAATTTAACTGCCTTGGAATGAGATACTCTCTAGTTTTACAAGAATTAGGGTTATAGGATTTTGTAGATTTCATATGTGATTTAATAAAGAGAAATTATGTATTATTGAAAAAAAAAAAAAAAAAAAATTGTCACGCCTGTCCGTATAAAACTTTTCTAGCTCAGCGAGAATGGGTGGTTCTTCTAAGAGACAGGCCAAGTATAAGGGAAAAGTTTTATACGGACAGGCATGACAAATGGCGCCCCACGTTGGGCGCCATTTGTCACGCCTGTCCGTATAAAACTTTTCTAGCTCAGGGAGAATGGGTGGGGTTCTTCTAAGAGACAGGCCAAGTATAAGGGAAAAGTTCTTAGTAGTTATCACCCAAATAAATGTTTCCAAGTTCATCAATAGTAGCCAGGGATTAGGGCGCCACCTTGTTGACCTAAGAATGGCAGGACTCCAACAAGGAAACTTTCCTGCAGGTGTAAGATGTACTGATGATTGTAAAAGTTCCGTTCTAGCACTATATCATGAAATATGTAAATAAATATTTCTCCCTGTGGTTAGCCGGGAGTTTAAAACAAAAAGAAAACTGTTAAACTAAACACAACTACCTAAAAACAAAACAAAATAATACTCATCCTCATCACCAAATTTAAAAACACAACATGTTAGTGTGAACTGAAAAACTTAACAGTTTTATTCGCAAAACATAACTTATTGTTGAACAGAAAACAAATGTTAGAAACATACATATGAATAAATTAAGTTAAATAAATAACAGCTGATCATCTGTTTACAAATTGATCGTTCACACATAATAACTTTTACCTTAAAGTCTTGACTGTAATATAACTTTATGTATAGCATAAAATTGAAATGTCACACATTGTAGAGCGCTAGTGTAGTCCCATGCAAATGTAATGCAGTTTAAACCAGCTATGGTTGCAGGCCTCACTGACTAACAAAATTACAGGCACAAATATTTCTATTAAATGGAATATCTATTGTAGGTGTACAATAAAGGACTATATGTTCTGATAATATTCTCCAGTGTTGAAATAAGTATTTAAATGTAATTTTTCTTCATTTGTAAGATTAATTTTGCGAGACTCTTATATATATTTACTTAGGTATTGGTTTCCTTTTTGTAAGTGTTA
The DNA here is from genome assembly GCA_035578905.1 of Stictocephala bisonia. NCBI lineage: Eukaryota > Metazoa > Arthropoda > Insecta > Hemiptera > Membracidae > Stictocephala > Stictocephala bisonia. Next base: position 2,897,050 of record JAQJVL010000036.1, on the reverse strand, counting down.
ATAATGAAAATATTAGCAATGTGGCTTCGTAGAAATGTGTTTGTATTTTCAATAAAATGTTAGTATAAAAAGAAAGAGAAAGAGAACTAGGCCAGCTATGGATACTAAGGATGATGGGTTTTCTTGTTTCTTTCTTTTATAATGTTTATTTACACTTTTTAATATTAAGATTAATATCTACAGAATAATCATTTTAATGTAATGCTTAAAATACAACACATTTAATGCATTTTTGACACATTGTAAGTCAGGGAATACTATCCGAATTTTTGAAAAGTTGTGAGTCAAGGAAAATTATCCGAATTTGTCAGGGAAGGTCAGGGAAAGTCAGAGAAAATTGTGACAACATTTGTGTGGACCCCCTGTTCAACTAACCCTTAGTAATGTAAGAAAACACTTCAAAACTACATGCTTATAGATTATGGCTGGCTACTAAGATAGTCACGTCTTATTATAAACTATCACACATTACACAATTATGACAAAATATACAACACAGCATGAAACAAAAAAGCAATAAAAAACAAAAGAAATATGAAAACCTTATCAATCAACAATACGCAGAGCAGATTATTATAGAAAAAATATTCAATTAAAAAAAACTAGTTGTAAATGTAAATTGAGGTAACAACTGAAGATGACAGAAGATTTATACTACTTGTCAAAACATAGTGTTTGTTTCTTGAAACACTTGAAGAATTGAAAATATCCATGATTACAAATATATAATATGTGTTGGTAGCGTAGTTGGTTCAATCCCAGCTTCATGTGCTAAAGGTTCTCAGTTCGATCCCTATCAGAGTCAATACATTTTGAGAAGGATCAGCTGATAATCACCGGCTATTCATTTGTCATTGTGCTATTAGTTAATGACACTTTCTAAGGAATAGTCGGCCTTAGTTTGTAACAATGACTACATTCGGTCATCTACACTCATCACACTCATTCGAAATCCATATTCGCCCATATCTTGACAATCGGCGTCTTATGAATAAATAAAAAAAAATAAAAATAAAATAAATATAATCTTATATGTTGGAATTATACAGCATATTATTCTTTACTGAGTGACTTAACTCACACTCAACCAGTTTAGCCCCATTTCTCAAGTGTTGCATGTTTGGGCCTGAAGGCTGTTATGGAAACTTGAGAGTAGAACTGGTTGGTGTCATGGCCAGTGGGTGAATCGATGGAGGGGTGATTGGAATTAATTTGTGTAGGGGTGAATGGAAGCCCCCAAAATAAAAAATCTATAATGTCCTTCATTTTGAAGTCATACAGTCAGAATAATATTTTGTTAATTTGTTTAGTCTGACCTTTTTATTTTATAATACATACGAGAACATGTATCACGTTTGGAGGTGGGAACTTCCTTTATTTAACATCCCACTTGATTGGTTTGTGATTTTTATTAATGGTACTGTAGCTTGTTGTTAATAATCATGTCTAGTTAGTCGAGGATAAGCAAATTTTGTGGTAGGAAGAAAAGATAAGCTGCCAAGAATCAAGATGGTGGATAGGTCCAAGGATGATAAGGGATGCATTCTTATCAGAGGGTCATTAAAGATATTGATGGATCAACAGATATCATGTTTTGTCATCATCTTATCAAGCTGGGAGGGACTTGAAAAGAAGATATTTATCAAATGTTCATCAATAACATAAAAAAACATAGGGTGACTTGTTGGGTGACTGACAGTTGTGTCCCGCGGTCAGAAATATGTGGATGGTTTCTCTAATTAGTCAAAAAGGGTATTGACAGCTGCGCCCCAGTCCTCTTCTGAGGGACAGCGGCCGATCTCGCACCCCCCTCCCCCAGAGTGCCGACAGAAGACGATCACCTCACCGACTGATCAGTTGCGATTCTCTAAAGTAATAATCATAACGGTACTTCCGTAAATTAATTGGGAAGGAACAACGGCACATCTGTATTACAGAGTCTTGATATGAATTACTTTCAAATATTATACAATAATTTTGTTAACATCTGCATCCTCATTAAAACTATAACCAACCTCATATTGCCATGACCGCAGAGAAGATCTCAACTATTTAGTTGATTCTCTATAAATGTTTTTACTTATACAACAAATTTATATAATAAGATTGGTTCTCCCAAATTCTTTTATTTTCTTCTTTATTAATTTATTTCTGCAATGATAGATAAATAATCAGGTTTCAGACATTTACGCTCATTTAATAAATATTTTGAAAATATTGGCGTTGTGCACATTTTTGCAAACTAATTATTTAAGTATGTTAAACAAACACCATATCTTGTTGATATTCCAATTCCCAGGTAATAACAACCTGGTTATTACCTCTGGAATTATTTGCCTACAATCATTTTCAAAATACGTTAGTAATAATGTAATAAGAGTGTATGAAATGTTTATAGAGTTGATAGTTATATTTTAACCACTGTAAAGGGATATTAAGATTTTTCTAAACTCAGGATGCAATATGCCCCAAAAAGGGTCTCTTCAACCGTTGAGCGCAACTGTCGGGGGGGGATTAAGATTTTTCTAACCTCAGGATGCAATATGCCCCAAAAAGGGTCTCTTCAACCGTTGAGCGCAACTGTCGGGGGGGGGATTAAGATTTTTCTGACTACAGGCATTTTGTTGTAATTGGTGAATGTGTGCTTTGAGGGTCAACATTAAATATCTTAATGTTGTGCGGGTGAGTAGAAGGACCCCCCCCCCCACACTTTTATTGACATGGTATGGTCAAAGAAGAGGAGATTAGACCATGTTAGGCAATGTGGAGCTGACAATAAAATAATTGGATCATGGTGGGCTTAGTAGAAAGTGGGTAACGTTAGAAAATGGTAGTGTTGGTGGTTAAACATATTAGTGGTAATGAAGGTTTTTTTTTTTTTTTAACTAAGGCATATCGACTGATCATATGACACATTAGCAAAACAACTATAAAGTCTGGAATTTTTATAGTACAAATGGAATGGATAGGTAGTCTAGAGATGGCTAAGACAGCCTACTTTGAATTAGTTGAGTCCCATATCAGGTTACGGCTCAAGGAGGGACATCTGAGGCTAATCTACAAAAAAATCTTACTCTACAGGACAAAGCTATTAAGTCGCATGCAGACCAGAAACCATTAGACAGTTGCAGAGAGGCTTATAAATCTCTTAGAATCATAACTGTAATATCACTCTATATCCATGAAGTAATTTTATACAGGGATAAAGAGGACCTATTATGAAGTGGAGATGCTCACAACTACAGAACCCAAAGAATGGCAGACTATCATCTTTCTGCTCACCATAGCACACAATATAATAGTACATACACATACATGGGTTGTAAACACACTGCCATCAGCACTGAACAGTCTATATGGGGTAAAACTACTGCACATACATCTTAAAAAGTGGTTGGTGCAATGACCTGTTTACTCTGTGAAGAAATACCCGGAGAAAACTATCAGTTTCTAAAGAAAGAAACTGAATATGCTAAACTGCAACTATAAGTTAATTAATTTTGTTTTGACACCAAAACAAATCTTGGAAGATTTTGTAAATAATGATTTTTGACTATTGATTATTGTATAACAGGAAAAAGTTTAGTAAAACATTTAAAGATCATTTATTAGAAAATAAACAATACAATTCATCAGCTTTTGCTGAACATTCAATTCAAGAGAACTATAATGTATCATTAATAAAAGAAAATTAAGGAATTATCCACATTGGACTAAAATCAAATACCTAGGTTCTATTGAACAATTTTATTTATACAAGAATACAAAAGAAAATCTATCATTACTGCTCAGCAACCAAGTCAAATTTCATCAAACATTAATTTGATCCTATCATGAAGATTCAAAATTTGAATGTTAAACAAAATCCAAAACTCATCAATGTAACATTGTTTTACAAATTGTTATACGACCATTTGTTAAAATATTTGCTAAACAAATATTTAATTTCAATGCAATTTTATAAACTTATTTTACTGTACAACTGATTATGATCTCAGGAGATTGACATAGATTTTTTTATTTATTATCAAAAACTTAAAGATTGCTAAGTGTTATCTTTTCTCTTAAAGTATGATAATATAATAAGAAGTTATATACACTACATTAGGATATATAACTTCTTCCCCTGGAAGTGGGACTAAGTGGTGTTTATTATTCATGATAAACTCAGTTTTTTTTTCTATTCAGCTATTTCAGTCAAATAACAGTAAGATAAGTATCAAAAGGATTGGGTCCAAACATTGTTTCATAGCCAGTTTTGAAAGTAAACTCTGTTTGTGAAAGTAAAGAGCTTTTCTCTAGCAATCCAGGATGACAGACGGAAGACAACCAGTTTGTATTGGATAAGGAAAGTGAAAGGCACTCGGCTGCAGCTATTCATCTGTCACTCGGAGACTGGTCACGCTCAATGACAGCATTCTCCTCTCGTTGACATTGGGATGTACTTTGGTTGCACGGTTCAAAATAGTTGTTTTCTATAAATAAAAAGCCCCAATAATAAATATACTACTTATTTCATTGTTAGAATATTAATATATAAAGTCCAAAAATGATGTACTCACTCATCTTGAAATCTTTAAATGAACAACAGATTTAAATGAAATTTGTATCATAGAGACCCACTAAGAAATCCATTCTAAGGAGTAACATTGAGATTAATTTAAACAGCCTTTCAATGTTTACTTTTTCTGTAAGAGTAACCTTGGGATTAATTTAATTTAATAATTTATGTCATACATCTGATACGAAAGACATAAACATGACATAAAAGCTTGGCTAATTTGGTTTCCACTGTGAAATGTTTAAGGTAATCTCTGCTAGCTCTGATGTAAGTGTGTGACTTAGCATACCTCTAAAGTAGACCTATAATGTGTCTAGACTATAAAAGTTTGTTATCTAAGAAAAGGCAGAAGGCTGATTTTTTAATATTTGTATGATGGTTTAGAGAGAACCATAGGATAATGGTAAGCAAGTGTAGAGAACCACCATGTAGCGAAGCAAGGGCTGTCGGCTATTATGCTGTATAGACATAATGTAAAATACAGAACAATGTTGTATTTAACAATTAACAGTATATAAAAGAGTCTAAATAACTTAGTAAAATTATAGAGTTATGGATCTTATCTATTGTTAAAAGAAACCAATGATATCACCCAAAATTTTTTTAACAAATATGCATTTATTCTGTAAAAAATTTTCTTTTAGGTTTTGTGTAAAATAATATTGATTTAAGTGAATTTTCTACAAATGTTTCATCAGGAGTGTTAAAACCTAAATTTAATAGATCAAAGGAATCAAACTCTACAGCATTATTTTCATTTTATGAGGCCTTTCAGAACAGTTTTCATTAACAGACAACACAAAACTGTGTGTAATATTGTTGGTTTTTTAAAGATGTTGACGAATCATTGTTTCATTGTCATTATTTGATGATTTAAACTTTGTTCTGAAAGGCGAAAGACAATGTTAATTAATTGTTACTGGATTGTTTGAGTCCTTTTAAATTATAATTCCTTTCAATATTTAGTTTCTAGAAATTTAAATTTATAATGATAAAAATAGAATTAAAAGAACTGATGTATTGCAGAAAACTTATTAACAATTATTTAAATGATCAGATTAATCTGGTTTTTTAATGGCTTCTTTCACATTGCAATATAGAATAAAATGAATTAGCTGGCAAACTACGAGTAATGGCTAAACAAGGAGTATCATAAATTAGCTGGCAAACTAGCTAAACAAGGAGTATCATAAATTAGCTGGCAAACTAGCTAAACAAGGAGTATCATAAATTAGCTGGCAAACTAGCTAAACAAGGAGTATCATAAATTAGCTGGCAAACTAGCTAAACAAGGAGTATCATAAATTAGCTGGCAAACTAGCTAAACAAGGAGTATCATAAATTAGCTGGCAAACTAGCTAAACAAGGAGTATCATAAATTAGCTGGCAAACTAGCTAAACAAGGAGTATCATAAATTAGCTGGCAAACTAGCTAAACAAGGAGTATCATAAATTAGCTGGCAAACTAGCTAAACAAGGAGTATCATAAATTAGCTCGAAAACTAGCTAAACAAGGAGTATCATAAATTAGCTGGCAAACTAGCTAAACAAGGAGTATCATAAATTAGCTGGCAAACTAGCTAAACAAGGAGTCTCATAAATTAGCTGGCAAACTAGCTAAACAAGGAGTATCATAAATTAGCTCGCAAACTAGCTAAACAAGGAGTATCATAAATTAGCTGGCAAACTAGCTAAACAAGGAGTATCATAAATTAGCTGGCAAACTAGCTAAACAAGGAGTATCATAAATTAGCTGGCAAACTAGCTAAACAAGGAGTATCATAAATTAGCTGGCAAACTAGCTAAACAAGGAGTCTCATAAATTAGCTGGCAAACTAGCTAAACAAGGAGTATCATAAATTAGCTGGCAAACTAGCTAAACAAGGAGTATCATAAATTAGCTGGCAAACTAGCTAAACAAGGAGTATCATAAATTAGCTGGCAAACTAGCTAAACAAGGAGTCTCATAAATTAGCTGGCAAACTAGCTAAACAAGGAGTATCATAAATTAGCTGGCAAACTAGCTCAACAAGGAGTATCATAAATTAGCTGGCAAACTAGCTAAACAAGGAGTATCATAAATTAGCTGGCAAACTAGCTAAACAAGGAGTATCATAAATTAGCTGGCAAACTAGCTAAGCAAGGAGTATCATAAATTAGCTGGCAAACTAGCTAAACAAGGAGTATCATAAATTAGCTGGCAAACTAGCTAAACAAGGAGTATCATAAATTAGCTGGCAAACTAGCTAAACAAGGAGTATCATAAATTAGCTGGCAAACTAGCTAAACAAGGAGTATCATAAATTAGCTGGCAAACTAGCTAAACAAGGAGTATCATAAATTAGCTGGCAAACTAGCTAAACAAGGAGTATCATAAATTAGCTGGCAAACTAGCTAAACAAGGAGTATCATAAATTAGCTGGCAAACTAGCTAAACAAGGAGTATCATAAATTAGCTGGCAAACTAGCTAAACAAGGAGTATCATAAATTAGCTGGCAAACTAGCTAAACAAGGAGTATCATAAATTAGCTCGAAAACTAGCTAAACAAGGAGTATCATAAATTAGCTGGCAAACTAGCTAAACAAGGAGTATCATAAATTAGCTGGCAAACTAGCTAAACAAGGAGTCTCATAAATTAGCTGGCAAACTAGCTAAACAAGGAGTATCATAAATTAGCTCGCAAACTAGCTAAACAAGGAGTATCATAAATTAGCTGGCAAACTAGCTAAACAAGGAGTATCATAAATTAGCTGGCAAACTAGCTAAACAAGGAGTATCATAAATTAGCTGGCAAACTAGCTAAACAAGGAGTATCATAAATTAGCTGGCAAACTAGCTAAACAAGGAGTCTCATAAATTAGCTGGCAAACTAGCTAAACAAGGAGTATCATAAATTAGCTGGCAAACTAGCTAAACAAGGAGTATCATAAATTAGCTGGCAAACTAGCTAAACAAGGAGTATCATAAATTAGCTGGCAAACTAGCTAAACAAGGAGTCTCATAAATTAGCTGGCAAACTAGCTAAACAAGGAGTATCATAAATTAGCTGGCAAACTAGCTAAACAAGGAGTATCATAAATTAGCTGGCAAACTAGCTAAACAAGGAGTATCATAAATTAGCTGGCAAACTAGCTAAACAAGGAGTATCATAAATTAGCTGGCAAACTAGCTAAGCAAGGAGTATCATAAATTAGCTGGCAAACTAGCTAAACAAGGAGTATCATAAATTAGCTGGCAAACTAGCTAAACAAGGAGTATCATAAATCTACCCTTTGAAAACAGTAAAAACTCCATTCCAACAAGTAAAGAACAAAATTATATATTTCATAAAAACTCAAATTCAAATTCCTTTGCAAAATGAATTAAAATTTAAACTATAGGAAGATTTTAATGATATTCCAGATTTCCTTAGAAAAATGCTGTTTTAAACTAAAAACAGGACACGATTTCATTAGAAAATATCTTCATTGTTTTGGAAAAAGTGAAAATGCTAATTGTTTTTTATGTAAATCATATGATATTATAGATATTCAATTCAATATTATAGATGTAATTTTCAACAATACATAATATAGGTATTATGTATTGTTGAAAATTAACAACAACAAAAAATAGTAATTTTTATTGTATGTATTGGGAAGTCTAGTCATTAATGGGTAAATGACTTGTCAAATAAATTTTTTAATAATTTAAAAAATTTACACGATCAATGTAGACTTTTCCTTGGAGCAACATTGGTAGAAGAAATCTTACCATGTTTTTTATTAGTTTATTTAATAAGTTCAGAACTAAATCCAGATTACAATTGATTGAAATTTTGTAAAATTACAACCGGAAACATTTTGGCAGATCTCATTAAAAACGTGTACATAAATGAAAATTAGTTGCTGTCAGAATCAAGAATAGTGAATTAAGATTTTTGTTTATGATGCATATTTATTATTCTTTCAGGGTTTTGTCAATAGCCATATAAGTATTTTAAATATTCTGCAGGTATTAAAGTAAATAAATAAACCTCAGTAGCAGTAAGAATTTACCTAGCAGTTGAATTAATATGAGATCTGTTTATTTGCATGAACTTCAAGTACAGCGATTGTGGCAAATGTATGAAATTAAAATTGGTCGGTAGTGTAATTGGTCAAAGCCCAGCTCCATAAGGTAAAAGGTTTATAAGATAAATCAGTGTCATAACAAATTTTGAAAGGGATCATCTGATAGCCATCAGCTGTTAATATGCCATTGGGAAATTAAAAAATGACTCTAAGGAATGGTCGGCTTTAGTTTATAACAATGACTACATTCGAAATATATATCCTCCCATATCTTGAAGATCTAAGACAAAATATTTTTTTTAAAATTATAGTTCAGTAAGGTTAAATTATTATGAAGTAACAAATTGTTATAGAGGCTACTAAAGAAAAGAAATGTATTCAAGTGTCTTGATTATTAACCCTGGAATGGTAACCCTATTTAAAGTTACACTACTGGTAACACTTCGTATATTTTACGATATGAGGTATCAAGTCTTATAAAAATAGTTAAAAATAAAAATTACAAGTTTTAACAACAAAGTCTTTATTTTGAATACTTTACTAGTCTAAACAAGTACAAACGTTATTAAAATTGATAATAATTAAATCAGAAAAAATTTATTTATGACGTAATGTTTTTGGTTTGTAGTGATTTACAAAAAAAATGTTTTTTTAATAATTTTTAAACTTACAACAATTTTAATTATGAAATCATTAATATAAAAGTATAAATTTCAACAACAAAAAACATCACTGTCTCAGTCCATCAATGAGCACAGATCTCATACTGTCTTTTAGACGTCTTCGCAGCAGGTTTTACACATGTCACCTCGGTGCTGTCATCGTCAGGACCACTGTCATTATTTAACATTATGTCTATTTCAGATAGACGCAAGGCCATTGTTAATCAAATATAGGTCTATATACAACTATTTACATTAATATTGAACTAAAACTACTAATAAAATCTAATATTTACAAAACTAGACACTCAGAAAAAGTTACGGCACTGGTAACCCTTCGTAAAAAATCAACAACATACGTTGTTGTGAACAACACGAATGACACTAGCAGACTGCGACAAGTGGATCAAGGTCAGGAAGGGGTGGGGAGGGATGGCTCGTTTGTTCGGTACAGTCGTGACAAAAACCTGCCTTTAATTTACAAAACACTATTTGCGTGCAGAAAAATCACGAAGGGTTACCATTCCAGGGTTAAAATGTCTGAATTGTAAAGTTTCTTAACTGTAAACAAGCTAAACAAAGATCTCAAATTAATTTTTTACAATAAAGAGTGAGGTGAGAATGTAAAAGAAAGAAAACATTTTAGTAATATGAGAGTCAGTCAGAGTTATTGTTAGTCCATTCTCCACGTAGATTTTCTATGAATTCATTAAGTGAATATGCAGAACTTAAAGAGGCAGTTCCTTCTTTTAGTTTCTTCCAATAAGACTGTGGATAGTTGGAAGAAGGTTCCATATTTTTCCTAAATCGTATGATGATCTCTTCTCTGATATGGTGATTTAATACTTTGGCAGGGTATCATTCAATCAGTCAGTGAGCTTTATTCGTGTACATTGACTTCAGAATAGGTGTCTAAAAAATAAGTGTTTTAAAAATAGAACAAATAAATAAAAATGAGTTATACATTTAAAATTAGCAAGTGGCTATATTGTTTGCTATGAGGTGTCAGTAAACCATCTAAGGGCGGGTAGGTGGGTCAATACCACTGTACGTGTATGGGCGGGTGGGTGGGTCAATACTAACGTATGTGTGTGGGTGGGTTAGTGGTGGATGTCTCGTCCTCATAGAGGGGACAGTTGACATACAGTATAACTTCTTGTATGTACAAGGTTATTACAGTCATTATTCGTAGGGATTTAATAGACTGTTGATAAGTATGGGTTGGAGTTCTGCATGTGCTATAATTTTTTTATCTGCATTACAAGTACGTGGAATGGTTAGTTCAGTTTTGCTTGTTCCGGTTTGGTTTGTTCCTGTACATACCGCGGAAAAACAAATCAATAACATTTCTCAAGTGGAAACCAATTGCAAGTTTGCATAGCATTGCCTTGTAATGAGGATTAATGGTCTGTTACAGTAATTAGTTTAGGAATTTTAAGTGGATTGCTTTTCTAGAAAGAAAAACATTCTTGGAGGAAATGACAAATAGGTTAATTCTCTTATATAATCATCTTTAACTTCTAGAGTATTCTATAATAGGTTGATAACTTTAATACCTTATCAATCTTTACTTTATTTGTCACTGTGCGATAACTTTTGACCTTTATCCCATCGTTTACTGATAATGATAACTCTTCATAGAAAACTCTACAACAAACTGTCTACTGAAAATTAGGATAATATGCATCAAGTATTAATGCATATGACTTAAATCTTCTCTTATCTGGGAAATCACCTGATGACCTTCCGAGAGGATCTTTAGATAATTTATCAAATATTAATAAATTATTGAGAGAAAATAGTTTGCTTATGAATTAAGATAAAACCTTTTTAACAAATTTTTCAACATTTAAAATTAAATCTTCATTAACAACAAACATCAAAATGACAGTTGATAACTAAGCAATAAATAAAGTAAATATAATTAAATGTTTGGTGTTGAATAGAGATTGCAATTTGAGATGGAAAAATCATGTCAGTCAAATATGTACTAAAATGGCATCTGGCTTATTTGCACTTGTCATTTATAACATATGTCATATATTGAAGGTCATAAGACATTATTGTCTATTTATCATGCCTTTATACACTGTCATATATAATATATAATTGTTATATAGCAGTGCATCTGATACAGATTTTAACAGAATTTTATTATACAAAAGAGAGCACTCCGTATCTTGCTTGGATTGGTGTGGGAATTGGCAAGAGGTGATTTTAGAAAAATTGGTATATTAACAGTATTTTGCTTATTATGTAATGCAGACAATTTTGAATGTAAGGAGGGAGTTTTGTTTATTATCAAAATCGGGCTCAATCATTCATACAATAGTAGAAACAGGAATTTACCGGCTCTTAAACAACGCAGCCATAAGTTCTATGACAAAAGCAATAATAACATAGGAGCCAAAATATGTAGTTATCTGCCTCAACACTTTAAAATTGTAAAAAAAATTAAATATTTAAGAAAGCACTAAAAAATACTTAGTGGATTCGGAGTTATGTTCTCTGGAAGAATTCATTGATAGAGAATTAATTGAATAATTAATTATTTTAACCTTTAACCTAACAAAAAAATGTAGGCCTACAATGGGAAATGTAAACTCTCATATAATTTATATTTTTTACTTTAGGCCTATATAGCAGTTACTACTATACCACATATGGTTCGGATTCCATGTAAAGCTGTAGGTCCCTTAGTTGCCCTGGCTGTTGGGCTATTAATAAATTGCCCTTTCTGAGGAACAGTTGAACTCATTTAGTAACCAGACTACACTCATCCTACACTCATATAACCATTCATATTCGCCTTAAAATATCAACAACGTTGTGTCGGCGTCTCATATGTAAGAATACTCATTAAACATTTATTTTGCTTGTATATTTATGAATGATTATAGTTAAAAATTTTAACGTCTATTTATTATTATCTTCTAACTACATTAAGTAGTAGTTTGTACATTTTCAATTTACATGTGTTTAAAATTTATTATGGGTTACTATATTATATTAACTGCCTCACAGAACATTAAATTTATATTGGTCTAAAAATTAACATTTTATTATTTTAGTGAGCAAAAAATTACATGTATAGTACCAAATTCAGTTCACTTACAATTATTTATTTGAATTAATAAGACTGAATAAAACATTTGAATTAAAATACTATCACACACACTTCTTCGACGATCATGATGGGGTTGCAGAGTTCAGGTGGGCTTCAGAAAGGGGAGGGGGTTGAAAACTGGAGCTAACTTAAACACCACAACTTAAAACCAGTACACTTTTATTAAATGTTTCGGCCTTAGCTTTGTATCGTTCGAACTATACTAATTTCTTTAAATTAACTGCCTGGTCGTCACGATCTTGCACCTAACCAATCTCGACAAACATCACTACACTCCATTCCATCAGCTGTGGCACCTGATGGAGACCCTTACTCATTACACACAAAACTGCAGCTGGCCCAGCCATCAGGTAGATGACTCATACACTGGGGCGTCCAGTAAGCAATCGCTGATTTGATCAAACACAAATATTAATAAATTTGTAATGACATATTTGATAACTTTGTGAATTTAAAGTATAATGACACCAAACATGCATGATTATGATAACATTGTGTAATGCGTAGTAAAGAATCCAAACCACATGGCGTATTGCTACAGTAACAATTAAGGGACAAAGAGGTTTCTTATAAGAAAAAACACATAAATCCTGTGATTTTAAACAGGTTTACTATTTACTAATTAGTAAATCTGACAAATAAAAAAAATTAGTATAATTCAAACAAATAAATATTAAATTGCGTAATAATGTTAAATACATTATTTACATGACAAACTTAACACTCGGTAACATGTAGACGTTTTAAAAGCACGGCCAATAAATGAACTAGAAATATTGTTTACACTATTTATTTGTTTACTTATGGCATAAACAACTTGCTAATGATTTAATTGACAAATTCGTTAGTTATAATAGAACATAGATGCTATAGCAATATCAGAAAATAATATAAATTATACTATAATAAACAAGCAAACAAACAATGCACAGGTAAATTACAAACCAAAATGAACAAAATAACACTCATTGTTTGACAATGATGACATGTCATATATGGTTTGTTAAAACAACAATTAATTGGTTATTTTACATTTCACAAATGAAAATAAATGCCAACTTTTAAAAAGTGCTTCCATGTCCAGCTGATTTATTTGCACATTGTATCCAAATCATAACCTGTAAGTTTATTACTAAGACCAGACGATTGTTTATTTATAAAAAACCGATAAGTTACTTTATTTCAATGTTTAAAATGTTCCTTGTTTCCAATCAGTAAATTGTTACAATTATGTTTAGTTACTTTTTAAATAATATGCTTTACAAAATAAAAGCACAGTGAAAATATACCTTTTCTGTAGGTAGTGCTTAATATTTGATACAGTATCCGAAAATAAATTGAAAGTTTATTGCGCATCTAAACTTTAATTACGGGTTGTTTTGGGATCAAGGTCTTCTAGATAACTATTATATTGTAAATACTGAAAGTTTCAACATGACCATATCAATCAAACAATAGCCTTATAATAATAAACACGATCTGTTTCAATTTGTTTCTATATTAATGTTAGTAATTATTTCTGAATTTTACTTTGTAAATCTATTGTTATTTGGATTGTCCAATACTAGATGCGAACACCTTCATCAGAGAACTGTTTGACAACAATTAACAGACAAACAAGACCATTGGAAAGGTCGTCACTATCGCACGTGTGTGGCCAGTTGGAAAGGGTGTAAAAATCTCACGTCTGTGGCCGCTTGGAATGGGCGTCCAAGTCGCACTTGTGTGGCCGGTTGGAAAAGGTGTCAACAAAATTGCACGAGTGTGGCCGGCTGGAAAGGGCGTCGGAATCTCACGTCTGTGGCCGCTTGGAAAGGGCGTCCAAGTTGCACGTGTATGTGGCCGGTTGGAAAGGGCGACAAAATCGCACGTGTGTGGCCGGTTGTGAAGGTTAAAGTTGTACGTATGTGGCCGAAAGAGAACGGCCTTCAAAATCTACGTCTGTGGATGTTTATGGTGTGATGCAATATACAATACGCTATTGAAATAAAAAACTTCTCTTCCACTAGCCTCCCACATTACATATAGATACAAGCCAATTTCATGATTTTGACAGGAATTCTAAAGAACCAATAGGCCCTACCCTTCTCTAAACAAATCCATCTTGCTGGAGACACTCAACGCTGCTTTTTCATGTCAGGTCATACATCCGAAACAGGTTGCACCAAGGAGGAATTCCATTTCCGAAATTAGGCTTACACTAGGAGGAAATGGAAAGAGCTGTGCAGAACATTTCTACTTTGTTTTTTACTTAACGTTTATTGTGATTTATGTGCTATGTCACTATGCCCTAGTCCTGAATTGGAACTCGGCAAGATTTATTGAAAAAATACTCCTTAATAGATCGAGCCTAAAGTCCTCCATGTAGCTTTCAATAAATGAAACAAAGTGACGCCTTTTCTATATTATTTGTCAGATTTTAAATTAGGCTTTAATAAATGTCACAAATTCGTAATTGGCTATTTTTTAATCATTTTTTAGAATATAAGTAGTAATGAGATAGGTCTATTGATTTCAACCGAACTGTTAATTTGGTCATAAAAATGACAAATCGAAGAACATTATCTTTTTCTCGTAACAAACAACATGACAACACCATATGCAATTCCCGAATAGTGCTTTCGATAGATTTTATTTATACTCATGCTTGTGACCTGCCAGGCAGTTCCCATGTGAAATAAATGGGGGGGGGGGGTAGTGGCGTGATGCTTTGCGTAACTGAGGCGGCCGGTCCACTCAGTGCTGCCAACTGTGAAGGTCACTGTGCCAGTCAAGCTTGCTCCAGTTCTGACTGTGACATAGTGCTTCAAGCACAGTTTGGTTTTTAGACGTTTCTTATGTACGCTTATAAAACTATTCTTAGAATACTCTTGTTTTGGACTAATTGTGTTTTTAAGAGTTCGTTGACCTGTTAAAGTTAGATTTTTCAAAGCCTATAAAAAAATATTACGAGCCTCTTGTACTTCAATAAGACCACCTTGAACATACCTAAACAAGGACTCGTAATCCCTAATCAACATATTTTCATAAAAATAATTTTTCTCCATGTATTTACCATTTTGCTTGAGCATAAATTACTTAACAACTTACGCCCAATCCCTATCAGTTAACCCTTGATTTAACGGCCTTCGGTTTAACGGATAGCTTACAGCTGTACTACATTATCTTAATTGTTATATACCACGAACTGAAAAATTAAATGTATAAACTCTGAAGCTTAGTCACTTTGATGTAATATGTATTTGTATATTTTATTAGTTGTTGGGTTAACAATGAGCTTGCAGCATCACAGTTCGTTTTGATAAAGGTTTGGTAATAATATAACAGCCTGGGGCGAATTCACCCTGATTTTACGGACAAGCGGCTTAACGGACTAAGTCCGTCCCGAATAGTTCGTCAAATCGATGTTTTACTGTACTAATATGTAACATATTAGATAGATTTATTTGATTATGAGGTCCTAAAAGGCTTTTATTGTTATTGTGGGCGTTGGCTATGCTTTTTTTTTTTTTTTTTTGTAAATTAAGGACAGTTTTACTCTTTAAAATACTCTAAAAAACGCCAGGTTGGCGATGATGTCAAGAATTGTGAAGTTGCCACATCTTGCGTCCAGTTCGGTAGGTCGGTGGGTGGAAGCTGCGGGGGTCTTTGACGCAGTTAAGTGTAGCTCTGACGCGTGGTTTTGCAAATAGTATCTACTACGTTTGAATACGAGGGATTCGACAGACAATAATACAATAGAATGATGTATAAGTAATGCGATAAGAACAATCTATAAACAATAGAAACAATGATGTAAAGTCCAGGGTAATCTATAAACAATAGAAACAATGATGTAAAGTCCACGAGCAATCTATAAACAATATGTTAACTCACACTCTTACTCACAGTATGAAACAAGTAGGTTACAAAATAGTTACATTCAAAGAACTAAAACGGCAACAATGCAAGACGTTAAGGTGTTGCTACGGTTTCGGCTGGCTCATATCATCACGCCATTGCTTTTAACATTTCCAAATTCCTCGTAGTTCCAGCATTTGCTGCGAGAGTGCGCTGAGTTTAAGTTGGGACTTTCAATAAATAAACAAAAACATTTAAGTAAATTTATTTGCGATTACGTTGAATAATTAGTACTGGGCCTCTCAGGCCCACCGATCTAGTGGGCGCTCGGTTTCCCTCAGTTGACGGAATGTGTTCTATGAAACAAAGGCCGAGAATGACGTCAGCAACGTTATCGGTGATAATGACAGAACTGGTTCCCTCGTCTTCTCAGCACAGCGCCCTTCCAACACGCCCGGGGACTCAGACTTCTGATAAGCCTAACTTTCAGATGTACATGTGTGGTCTACTCAGTTGAAGTTGAATTGAATTATTCTAATGGCTTTGTTTCAGTAACCTTTATTTATTTACTCATATTTTTAACCTTTTTTCAATTCAATTCAATTCAAAATTCTTTATTGTCACATAAAATACGTTTATACAATAGCATAGGCTATGAAACAGGTGACATTGTCAAACTTTTCAATAAATTACAGACAGGTATAAAGAAAACAAAACTTAAAAACTATAATTCAGAAATTCCTCTACACTGTAATAATTTTTGTCTAGCAAGAAATGAGCACTTTGTGGTAATATATAATCAATTATTCTTTTTTGTGTTCTGCCTATTTGCATCTTTTTGTTTTCTCCAATATTCTTTCAGATTAGGCTTTCTTTCGAAAATTTCCCTTCAGTTTTGAGTCAAACTTTTCTTGAAACCTAAAATTTTGATCCTCTAGCTTGTTTCTAAGGTTATTTCGCTATCCACTATTTCTTTCAGTAATATTTAAGTCTTCTTGAACATTCTTAAACTAATTGCCTTTTGTTTTTCTATTTAAAATAAATAGAATATTTGTTTTGTAAATATGCTACCCTCCATCATAAAGATATGTGTATAGAAACATATCATACATTTTGAGAAGGATCAGCTGATAATCACCGGCTGTTCATTTGTCTTTGGGCTATTAATTAATGACACTTTCTAAGGAATAGTCTGCCTTAGTTTGTAACAATGACTACATTCGCTCATCTACACTCATCACACTCATTCAAAATCCATATTCGCCCATATCTTGACGATCGGCGTCTTATGAATAAATGAAAAAAATAAATAAAAAATCATTCTTTTCCTTATAGAATCTTAGAGCTTTTTATTTTTTTATTGATCTTTACCTCATGAAACTTTTCTTGTTACATGGTTTTTCAATTTTTTAAAATACGCCATTATAAATTATTATTATTTGCACATTAGTTTCATCATACCACAAGAAATGCTGAAAGAACTGGTTTTATAAGTTAACTTTTCTTTGTTCTCAAACTTGTTTCATTCTTGCTGAATGAGCTCTCTTTCAGTAGATCAAGGTGTTCGGTTCTTTTTCTTGTCACCATCTGACTGACTTCTATCTGAATATTTTATCTGAACGTCAGAACTTAAACTGAAAATGTTTGAGTTCTTTTATTTGATTACTCCTTTTATTTCACCTATCCATTTAATACTTTCTGTTTTCGCCTGACTTTGATATTTATGAAATTTAATACTATATTTTTGTTTTTTTAACCTACAAGGGTTCTTTTATTTTTTTGATATGCCCATTATTTTAGTCTGTTATCTCATATCTTCTTACAAATTGTTAAAATAAAAACTAAACAATTTATTTTTTTCTTAATATTAAAAGGGTTTTGGAACAGAGGGCGATTTGAAATGTTTAGTATTTAAAATTTTGAGTTTAATAGTTGATAATTATCTAAACACAGTTAATTTTATACTAGACCAAAAGTATTTTGTAATAAAATGTGATATTTATCATTATACTGAAGTTAAAATTAGCTATCTAAACTTATTACTGTATCATAATTTTTTATTAATAAAATATTAATAATACTATCCAATAAATTCCTAATAATTGTAATAATTAAAGTGTAGAGAGAAATGGACAATAGTGTGGCCTAAAGTATGTCAGCAGGAGTTTAAAAATAGTCTGAAGGTAATACGTGAATCTCAACAGCTGATTTATGCTGAAGGTCAGCTGGTAAGATTCTCGTCAGTCAGCTTATTTAGGTTCATTAACTTTTCTTAAAATACTAGGGGACATCCCTGCACACTTCGTTTGCCGACCCGGCCACTCGCTGTACTCGTTATAACTCGTCCTTTGAAATTTGGCATATGACTTTCGACTACAAATTATACTGTAGGTTAACTGGTATAACGTAAAAATCATAATATTAAATTTATTTACAGTATCTTACTCACATTACTTGCCTTGCATCCTATTTATTAGTATAAGCACCCAATAATATTACTTAGCCTATTTCAAACGTGTTCATTTAATTCGTTTTTGTTTAACAGCTGAAGATTAATCAAATAAATAAATTAACTGCATTAGATTACCAATGGAAACTTTCTAGTCCAGTAGAGTTGAGCCTTAACAATCGAATGTGAATAAAACCATGCTTATAACCCTCCCTGGTTTAACATTATGAAATATCTAACCTCCTCATTATTGCAAACACCATTGTTTACATTTCAACAGCTGTTTAAACTTTTTGTAAATCATTACTTACAATTGAACAGCTGTTACTTTTCGATTCATTTCAATCTCTCTCCATGTTATTCTTATGGCGGAAGAACATAATTTGAGGGCTTCCCATACTGTACCCTTCAGAGTGAAGATATTGAAGAATTAAGACTTTTGCACAACTACAGAGTCAAATTGTTTGACACCTCAACCATTTTAATTGGTCAATAAATAAGGGAGAAGTTGCGTTGAGAAAAAAATGCTTTCACGTATTATATACAAGGATTCATAGAACATATTTAGTTTATTTCGTTATTTTTTCTAAGCAGTAAAAATAAAGATTATATTACTACGGGATAAATGTTGTTACTAGTTATATTACTAATGCTTAACATTTGGTAATGAACAATAGGTTATAAACATGTGTTATGTAATATATAATTTTGCTAATTGCTGAATTGGTAATATCTCAGTTTTTATTATTAACTTTCTTTGCCTCGCAATCAAACATTTTCAGTTACAAAAATATTTATGGTTGATCGGACTTGTGACCTTGTCACTTGATTTTAGTGAAATATTAAATATTATTTATTATTAATACATCCTATAAGAAATAGGTCTATCCAGACTTGTGTCCTTAAGGCATCAATTAAAAAAAAAACACAAATCAGCTGTAATTTAAAACAGCTGATTCTTATTATTAAGCAGTTGTTTAGTAGCAACATCAACTCTGCAATGTACTGAATCACATTATCACAAAATCAGCAGGTTTTAGCCATGGTTTGCTACTATCCAGTAATTAATTAGGCCTAATGACTTCCTCTGGAAGTTTTTAATTTGGACAAGGTCAGGACCATTCAAACAAATGCTTCAATTATTTTCTTGATGGTTAATTATCATTAATCAATTAATAATTTGAAGAAATAAAAAACACAAATTAATTATCCAATACAAAATTAAAAAATGTATTTGTCCTTTTTCACCATGAAAACCTTGTTTTCAAAAGGCCTCAAGTATATGTTTCAAATGTTTATTGGATGATTTGTGTTTTATTTCTCAAATTATAAACATCCCATAAGTGAGTTTTCATGATTAATTAATCCATATTTTTTATTTAACACAGATGATTTGCTAAGTGGTGTATAAGCTATTATGTAGAGACATTTATTGGCAATATTCATCAAATCACTAACATGATTTGCATAGTTATTTACGAGGATTATACATATAAATAACATCATATAATAGCTAACTGTCGGCATTAGTGGCGCAACGATGTAACTCAGCTACTTGTGGACAAAGTTTTGTGGAGATTGTAAGCACTCGGTCCTCTTATAGCAACATGGCATCCGCTCTATGGCTACAATTGGCGTGAACACTACTAGAGAAGTCTGGGATGTCCATGTTAGGTGGTAGTCACTGTCCGAATGTTGTATGGGGGAGAACACTGAATATCAAGCTTGTCAATTAGCTAAAAATCAGACCAATAGTACGAGGTTCAGAATCCACATTAAGCTGTTAGTTTATTAGTTGGCCTGGCAATTGAGTTATTAATAAATAGCCCTTTTTGAGGACTAGTCAAATTCAGTTGGTAACCAGGTCACATACGTCATCCACACTCATCCTTCATTCATATTCGCCTTAAAATATGCACAAAGTTTTGTCTGCGCCTTTTATCTGAGAATTGTAAATGAACCTTGACACAATCGTTTCCGGAAGCTTTAGTTTTAAGGAGTTTGGTATTGTTTATAGAAAAATATAGTTATAAACCTTGTACAGCACCTTATTCATTATAAATCTTGTAAACAGCATTTCTTATAGGAGCGGGTAAATTCACAACATTTTATAATGGGGTCAGCACTCAAAGGAACTTAGAAAAATTTCATTGCAAAATTTGAAATGCCAGTGGCAAAGCATTTGACCTCTGAAGCCTTTTTTATCCATAAATGATCGGAGTATAGATAACAGGATATACTGTACAGTATTTCAAACGTTATACAAGTTAAAACTTGTTGTCAAATAGCAGCTAACAGATTATTATAAGTAAATATATTTTTATCAACTTGTCAATTTAAGAACCCATAAATACTATCAAGGTGAACTAAATTGAAAGTAGGAAACACTCTTTACCTGAATAATAAATAAAATATTTTAATGATCTATAATTTAAAAGAGAGTTCAATGCTGAGAGTGGTTTTAACAAAGAGGTTGTAAATAGGTCCAATATTGATAAAATAAAATGTTAAAGTTGGAAATTTATCAGGAACAGACTATTTGGATTAGTTTTTTAAAGACCAGAATTTGCTATATGAATGCTGGCCTGATATAGAATTATGCACTCTTCATAACATATTATTTTAGTTTGTTATTCTTATATCTGATTCAATTTCATTTGATTAGAAAATTAAAGAAATTCATATGTGTTTAGTTAGTTTTTCCACAAGAAAATGTTTTTTTCATTTTTTACATTTTACTCACTTATTTATTTTTTTACAAATTGATGAAATTGCATACAGCACAGTTTAGTTTAGTTTGTTGAAGGAAGAGGAGAGCTCTGAAGCCTTTTCTTATTGCATGTTAACCTTGGGTTTATTGTGCTCCCCTGTCGTCTGCTAGAATGGTGTAGACATTCTTTATTTCTGAATCAATACGTACATGGTGTATATCTAAGTCGTCAACATTAAAGAAGGTGTTATGAATTTATAACTATTGTTGAAAGATACAATGTAGTATTAGAGACTACAACATACATTAGATAAAAAAAACAACTTGCCCCCTGCATTCAAGCGGACAGGAAGTCCTACACACTGTAAAATTCTTTTTTTATTAAAAGATTTCTAACATGCTTCCCAAATCTGATGCCTTCACAATTATTAATATTTGCTGGTAATTTACTATAAAAAATTGGTCCCGCATATGACACATCCTTTTCAGAAATTACCAGTGGATGACGAGGAGTGTGCAGGTAGTCATCATGTCTGGTCGGGTAACAGGAGAGATATTTCGGAGATCACTTACTGTGGATATTATGACTATATATGAAAAGAAAGAAAGAAAGAAAGAAAGAAATTTCCCAAATATATACATATACATACATTTACTAAGAGAAGGCAATGTTAGAAGACGCAGTGATTGAAATACACCCCTGCATGAATGCAAGGAAGGTAGTCCTTGGAGAATGCACACGGCTCACTTCTGGACAAAAAAAAACGTTAGAAGGGTGTTTAGAGCCCCCCACGCCTCAACACCGTATGACATTACAGAAGAAAAACACCCATAGTAAACCATGAGTAGAGAATTACAATTAATAAACGGTTGAAGTGTTCTAAGAGCGCAACAGATCTGACTCAACCTGCCGCACAGATCGGATACATGAGGAGCCTAAGACAAACTACTGTCCAAAGGCAGACCCAAAAGCTTAACAGATGAACAGTCTTTTGTCTTAAACGCACTTAAAGAAATATCTACAGGTTTTTTTACTGTGAGTGAGAAACTACATGAAGACAGTTTTGAGTTTAGCATAAGATTAGTGGCTTTTAACCAACTTTGAAGCGATTTTATTGTCACTGTAACTATGCTCTGAAGATTGGTCTGGGGGCTTCCAATCAATAATGTTGTTAGTTGTGTTGTCTGCATAAAGTATAGATTTTGCTAAGGCAAGGTGAATTCGATGTGATAAAGAGCAGTGGTCCTAGAATGCTGCCTTGGGACACCCTGTCCACAAATAGTAAATTCAGACCGAAATACTGAAATCTCTACGAAGTGCCTACAGTTATAAAGGTACGATCTGAACCAGGTGAGAGCAGCTCCACACACACAACACAATTCTCTAATTTCTCACAAAGGATGTTGTGGTTAACCCGATCGAATGCCTTCGAAAGGTCGCAAAATATACCTAATGCCGGTTTGCTGCGTTCTAACTGCAATACCACATCCTTTAATAAATCTACAATCTACATCTTGTGTTGTTGAACGATTTGCCCTAATACCATATTGATTAGTTCTAGGAATATTATATTTATGTACCCATTCTGATCGGCTTTACCAGCTCTAACATTTTTTTCCCCTAACCTAGCTACCATTTTTTCCTCTGAAGGTTTGCAATCAGTCAAAAGATGTTTGGAAGACTTAAGAGCCTTACCACTACACTACATTGTATAGATAAGAGATATTCTGATATATAAATTTTACGTGAAAGAAATGTTTCAAATTATGTGTGTTTATGTGCAGGTCCTTTGCTGGCATTTGTAGTTGTTTCTCTCACGGGACAGGTGCTACGAGTGTTGTCGCCCAAATTTGGAGCTCTTGTAGCAGTAGACGCAGAGCGTAATGCTTATCTACGAAACATCCATACCAGGGTTATCACTAATGCCGAAGAGATTGCCTTCTATGATGGCCATAAGGTATAACAAATAATTATTATATTTTTCTTAAACAGCCTATAATCTATTACGTATATTGAATGTTTAAATCTTTTAGCCACAGGCTAAACACACTTGTTGGCATGGTGGTTCACTAAGGCTTCAGACAGCAATGTTTGAATTCCTAACTGAGCTGTTACTACTTCACTTGTTAAATTAAGTACACTTACAGGGCTGCAGGCCCATTGGAACTGGCGTGTTAAGTTTAAAATAAAAAGATAGTTGTGTGATGAATTTTTATAGATACAATGAAAACTTGTGTACCTTTAAGTTTAAAATAAAAAGATAGTTGTGTGATGAATTTTTATAGATACAAAAACTCGTCTACCTGCAAACAAATTATTCTATATTTCATCTGTAGCTTGTGGGACGGGGTTCATAGGGATCCAGTAAGTAAATTTGTCATGAAATCATTGCTTATAACCAATTGTGGATGGTTATAAACAATGCAATTATGTCTGCCAGGGCATTAACTTCAAAATTGATTTACTTGTGAAAATATTGTACACTTCATAAAGATACACATTTTTAGGAGTGAGGACTAATCGTAATCTACACCTTTCAGTCGAAAATGTGCATCTGTTATTAAATGTGTTTTTAAATTATTAATTATGTCAAACCTAACAGTAGTCTCTCTTTGAAAGGCCTTCAGCGTCATTAAAATGGTTGTACTTGAGCAGTATGTTGTTTTAGATGTGTGGATGTGATAAGATCAGCTGACCACAAACTCTGCTAAGCTGAATGTCCCTGGTAATTAGCCAACACAAGTCATCTTGGCCTAGTCAATAATGTAGAGTTGGAATATATTCCCAAAGGACAGTCACTGACAGTGAAACGGTTGTACTTGAGCAGCATGTTTTCTTTTTTTATAATGAAAAAGAGAGGCCAATAACCTCTTTAACCTTACTGTATCCTTTCCCCATAGACTGTTGATGTGTGCAGGAAACTTATCAGACAGAGTAAAGGGGAGAACCAGTACAGTACAAGGTGAATATTACTTAGAAAACTTCAGTCAAATTGTAGATTCAAACCTGCACTAACTCTAACTCAGGTGCAAAGTCCTGACGCATGAGACCTCTCGGCAACCGGCCCTCCCTTTAGAAGTGGAGATTTGATAAGATCTGACAAACTCTCTGCTATGGTGAAGGTCCTAGGTGATCTGTTGACTCAAGTCATCTTGGCCTTATCAATAGTGTGCAATATATGGCCAAAGGACACAGTCGCTGACAAGCTTTTGTACTTGAGTGGTATGTTTTTTTTAGTAAAAAGTAGCGGCAGATCCCTAGTTATACTCTACACATTGATCATAGATTATTGATCAATGTGAGGAACATATCAGACAGATTAAGGGGGAGAACCAATACAATTATACAATACAATTACTGAAAAATATTACAGTCAAGGCCTGAATTCAAAGCTGTGTCCACCGGCTCTCCCTTTAGAAGTTAATATGTATAAGATCTGCTGACCACAAACTCTCTACTAAGGTGAAGGCCCCCAGTGATCAACTGTTACAAGTCACCTTGGCCTTGTCAACAGTATACAACTGCAGTATATTGCCAAAGTATAATCACTAAATGACATACAATTAGCATTGTATTGCAGATATACATCTCTTAATCTTAGTTTGAGTTGGCATTTTAAGACCTGACATTCGCTTCGACTTACTATTACAATATTACTGATGTTGAAATAGAAAATAGTTTAAGTTTGAAGATTCATAATAATAGTCTTTTCAGTGATTTAATATGTTCACTGTGGTATGCAGTCCACTCTGATAGATGTCTGTAAGTTGAACTGAATAAAATATATACTAAATCTGTTCCTTGAAATATACTGCTCTGCTACCAAGAATTAGCATTACCTACAGAATGAATGTTTGTCTGGCCTACAACAATTGTGATAAGTGTAATATTTTATTTTCAGAACTTGATTTCAAATTCTGATATTAGTACAAAAAAGTGTTGAATGTTGCATAATTTTTATGTAAGGGATTCAGATAAAATTAAATATTGTTTAGTTCTAATACTACTTTTGTAGAATACCATTTTTAAATACTGTATTAAAGTGTAGTTCGACAAAACGACACGTTGGACCTGTGTTCAACAGTACGTGTAGTTCAACAAAATGACACGTTGGACCTGTGTATAACTGTACGTAGTGTGAAAATTGGTTTCTTCGGTTAGTAGCAGAAAATTAGATGGCCACCATCACCAATAAGATTTTGTAAAACAAGAATTTTACCATTGATATGAATGTTAATATCTAGCCCCGGCAAGATTAGTTGTGACATCAATATTTCATTCACTAAACATGGAAATAATTCATGTTACAATCTTTGTTCATCATCAGATAGAAGAAAAAAACTTGAAACACAGTAAAAAATGTATTAAACTTTTACTTCATAAAAAAATTTTACTTGCTACTTAACATGGGCATGTAGGCCTGTGCATAAACTTTATTCAACTAGTGAAGTACCAACCATTACCTCAGTTGGGTATTCCATCCTTGAACCTGTAGTCCTAAGCCTTAGCAACTGAGCTACCACGCCGGCAATCTCCAATATTCAGGGTATCCCATAACCTTCATTCTTAAATTTTACTGTTAGCGATTAGACAAATATCCTTTGGGAATCATTATATGGCTAGAATGGTAGTTTTGGGGATATATGACAATTTCACTTCTTTGCTGAAAATATGGGGTTGCGGGAGTAGATCAAAATTTGCAAATGGAAAAACCTTATCGAATCAAATTTTATATTAAACAACCTAAAATAGGAAGAATGCTAATACTGAAAGAAAATAGAGGTCTCTCTATATGAATCTAATCTAAATTGTGGTCTCAAATCTATATTTATAAAAATGAAACTTCCGAATGTTTGTATAAAAAATTTAAAAAAACTCAAAAAGTAGTGACTGGATTAATTTGAAATGTTGATACAACATTGCATTTACGTACAAGAGTGTTTTTATATGTTTAATTCCTAACATTATATACGGGATCAGGTCATTTCAAGTGTTTCCTGGCCTACCTACCTATCACAAATGTCAGTGCTGAAAAAGTTCTAATGTGACCAGCTGATTTATGTGCATATTATATTCAAATCATATCCTGTAAGTTTATTACTGTGACCAGATCGTTTGTTTGTGGAATAATGGAAAAACTATTTATGGTAAAAGTTACGTTATTTTCAGATATAACCAAGTAAAGAGTCAACCTGTAGTTTTCTAACAACTAAAGTCAATATATCCCTAGTAGTTAATATCAGACTAAGCCACAACTAAGCGTGAACGTGTTTAGCTTGTTTTTAGTTAAATATATTTTTTGTTAGTTACAGTTTACCTCATTGTAAGCTAACTACTAATAATAAGTAACATTTTCTATCATAAAATGATATTTCAAAGAATATTTTTAATTTTAGGTGGAGGTTGGTAACCTGCGGTCTGCCTATGCATCTCTGCTAAGGCACAAAAACCGCATCCTCCGAGCTCGACTGTGGTACGTTGTGCTGGAACAGTTCCTCATGAAGTACGTCTGGAGTGGCACTGGCATGGTCATGATCTCTCTGCCCATTGTCATGAGTACCATCAACCCAAGTAGGACATCAGATGTCATTAACTTTAGGCGTACATTAACCCTAGAACTGCCACTAAATTGTTTGAAAACAAAGCTAGTTTTGTTTGTTTTGTAATATTTTCGAACTTATTGATAATACAATTTACATAACAAATATAATGTAATTGAGTTTGATGTGTACTAAATATTTATGAAATATGGGCAATATCTGATTATTTTGATTTTATCTGCATAGGAATATTTTGATGTGTCTTTTACAACAATTGTTTACCTCTTAGCAAATTTTTGTACTTTTTTCATTGCTCGAATAACGATAGTTTTATACTTTAAGTATAGACACTTTTTTATTGTGAATAAACAAATAAAATGCTAACATGAAATGACTTTTAATTTTTAAAGAATTTGTGTAAGTTTGATTGATGATGGTAACTCTTTTATCAAAGATCTCATGAAATAAACATTTAATTTTACTGGCATGTTGAATCCTTTCTTACGTTAAGATGGCCGTTTCTCAAACAGCCAAGTCACTACAGGGAAGTCGACAGCTCTATAGTAGGCATGCAATTTTACTGTCAGTGAGCTAATACATGTTGTTTTAATTCAACTGTACAGTTCGTGTTTATTGTTATAATGAACACTGTAAGGTTATTAAAGGTCCAATATAGTGGATCATAAGTTGATATTGTGAGTTTTTTAATATAAAATTGTCAAGAATTACATTTAAAGTTTCACATATTTAACTGTAAAAAATTGTTAAAATATTCCACTTTTTACAAAAACCAACTTATGGTCCACTAGAACAGTTCTTCACATATCAAATGACACTTCAAGTGTTAGGATACGATCATTATTATGAGTCCCAATTGTTGAAATAAAAACCAATACTTAATGGAGCAAAACGGTCCCCTTAAATTTATAATATCTATTAAAAGGACCTTCAAGACTGATAAAATAACAGCTTTACAGTTTTTAATAGGCCTATATGTACGTTAAAAGAATATGACATAAAGTCTGAATGATATTCAAAAGAAGTTCTCTTTTTGCCCATTACTTTTGGCTTTCAGAACAGAAACCCAATCAGAAATTATACTGAAAGCCAATCAGAACTAATTTGTTTTCCAATAGTGTTTGATGCTAGTGAACTGAACATCATTATGTTAAGTGTCTGACAGAACGTAACCCATCAATCATCATACAGATATTCCAGCTGTCATCTGAATGTGCTGGTTATTTTGGAATAAATATTGACAAATGTTTTTTATTTTGAAAGAATTGTTTACATCAAGCTTATTCAAACAAAATCTATCAAAATAGACTAAAAAATCTGAGCAAAACAAAGCATTATAAAATATAAAAGACACTTGTGAGTGAGTTGGTATTGTTTGAATAATTTTGCAGCTTAGTTTTTTTACTAGTTTATATAAAATACAGAATCCAATTATTAAATATACCTATATATAAAGTATGTGAATTAATTTATATTTACTTTATCTGCAAAACACCATCTGTTGTACCACCCACCCATCCTTATTATTCATTATTAAGATGATGATCGAAGTGATAAGAGTGTATATGAGATGTAAGTGAGTGTGATAAGCGTAGTTGAAGGAGTGTGGTTATTGTTATATTACATATACGGTAACATTGACTCACCAGCCCCCACATTCGTAATGTGGTAGTAACCCAGCCATACACATGTATGTAGGTACTAACCTCATACCAAACATACGTACGTTGGTATAATGATGAAAGTAGTCTCACATTATTTTATTTCGTAGGCTTAAGCGGCCGGTGTCATTACTGATAACTAAAGCTTCCGGTAACAACCGTATCAAGGTGTTATCTACAATATTTACATCACCAAACGTTTAACCCATGCTGTGATGTGGCATGCTCAGTGGTATCTCAGTCTCAGAGATACCTCTGTGGATGCCACATAACAGTATGGGCGAAACGTTTAGTAATGTAAATATTGTAGATAACACCTTGATGCGGTTGTTACCGAAAGCTTCAGTTATTAGCCTCATATTCTTTAAATGTATTGCTGCAAATCTGTTTTCAACATTCTGTTATTCTGTAACAACATATTGAAAAACACTGCTGCTTGTTCAATTAGTCGTAACTTTTTAATGTAGCAACCAGAAAGGGAGGATCTCCACACTTTTAAAAGAAAAATCATCTAATTACTTAAAACCCCGTTTTAGGAATATAATTATCTAAATATAGTTAGTTTTTAAAAAGAGCAAATGCATGTCTGATTGAATGTAATACCTGACAAAAACACAGAAACTCCTGATCTGTTGCGAGTTGTTACGCGCTATATGTTCATATAATGTTTTTTTTTTTATGACAGGTGTACGGCCTGAAGATGAATCAACAAATGTCAGTGAACGAACGCAATACCTGACGACAGCTCGAAACCTGCTTGTATCTGGTGCTGACGCTGTAGAAAGGCTGATGTCTTCTTACAAGGTTTGTCTATTTTTCCTCTGTTTTCTGTATTTTTAAAAATATTTTGAAATGAAAAACGACATTATTTTTAAGGCGAGGCTAGGACTAGACAGTTCTCTCTACACCTAGCCTTAAAAGTAGTAATGAGAGACTTATAAATGGCTCAAGCTTTCAAAGAATACTTTAATCAAAATCACAGTATATGGGCAGAAAAGTCTATTAAGAACACCACTTGCATGGTTTGGCAGGTGGGAAAACCCACTGTACATGTGCCAATTATTAAACAATAAAATCAAAGTGTATAGTCATTTTTATTCAGGTTCAGAAAATATTTCCTTCAACCGTAGTTGTTATCTTTTAACTATATCTCAGAAGTGTTATAATTGTTCAAGAATGTTTCTTAACTTTATGAAATTTCAGGGCTCCGATTACTTTATTTAAGGACCTGGCTTGCAGGTAAATCTTTTTTAATGTCCTTTATTTTAGTGATGCACAACACACTAAACAATTGATTAACACTCAGGTAATGTAAACCTGTTGCTTAAAATAAAAGGTATGAACATGTATGAGGCAACTTACCTTTTTATTGGTCATTAAATGAATGTTTAAGAATGCAAACAAACTAAATCATTCTGAGAGGTTAGTTATAATTATTTTTAATGTTAGTAATTCATTACTTAATGCTCAGTTCTTGATGACCCTAATAGTTTGGGGATGCATAACTTGAATAAACAAAATATAGTACCATAAATAGGTACTATCTTGGTTGTACTAAACTTAACTGTATTTTGGGGTTCTGCAGTTGTAAAAGAAAACAAAATAATAATAATAATATTCTTTATTGTCATATTACCATACAATAGCATAGACAAAGTCCAAAAAAAGCTTAAAGCTATGTCAGAGCATTAAACAATTATATTAACATAAAAATTTCTTAACAATTGTCAACTATAGATTGTACATAGTTGGTTTAAAATCAATGAGTTAGAATTCAATGTGATTTGAAGTAAAAAATTCATTGACATTATAGAATGGGTTCACTAGCAACGAGTTGTAGAATCTACTCTTAAACTTACTTACAGAGTACTTATCAATACAAGGTTTTAGGCTATTGTACGACTTAAGGGACATTACAGTATGACAATTAAGTGTTTTACTCAGTCTTGTATAACTTGTTACTACAGTACCTTTTTTCCGTGTGTTATAGTTATGGTTATCTGAACAAAATTTAAAATCTCCCTCATTTTTTAGTTTGTATTAATCAATCAATTATTTTTTAATTAATCAACAAAACCTTCAAAAAGCAGTATTTAAGATTAAAAACTCTTTTAACAATTTAACTGCCATGTCAGTAAAATATGACTGACAGTGACTTTCCCCCCATGCCAGCTCAATATTTACTATCTTCCCACACATGCCAGGCCACTCAAGCAGAATGCACAAACTTTCATTTTGTCAGTCATATTTGACTGACAGCAATTTTACTGCTCACGCCATGTCAGTCAATTATGACTGACGGTTAGGGTTTTTTAATTTTTTATTAAACTTCTGATATTAAACTTTGATATTAACTTCTGACATGGCAACTTGACATCAGCTGATAGTATATTCTTTTTTTTTGACATTCAGACGAGCAATTCGGTATACATTACGTCACACTCAGGTTAGTATAACCTCCGATAGATGGTGCGGCGTGAGCGGTAAATCTCTCATATTCTCGCCTGGCGGTGAGCTACCACATCACTGTCAGTCTTATACGACTGACATGGCGCCAATAGATTAGTTATAGTCAGTCAGAAATGACTGACGCGACGATTACAGAAACTGTTGAATAATCGACCGGCGATTAAAGTGTTAAGAAAAACTCTGAATACATGCTTCAAGTTTTGGTTAAATTTTTGTATCGAAGGATAACAATTTTTACATTAAAGCAAAACCAAGCAAACATTTTCTTGCATAAATACTTTTGTGAAGGATTTCATCATTGAATATATTAATTATTTATTAATTTAATCAATACAACAAGTAATTAATGCACCATCTGAATATTTTGATCTAATTTAAGAACAGAGAGATGTAACAAATGTGATACTGCCAAAACAATTAGTCTGAGCCCACAGTCAGTGACAGCTGAACGTAGATTAGGAGTGGATGGGGGTTCTTTTATAAAAACATCAGTCTACTCAAACAGGAGTCTCAAAGAAGTGTTAAATGTCTATTGTTACCATCAGCTGATTTTTATTATTGTAAACATTTGTTAGTAATATGGGTAGTAGCAATATTGCTGCACACTCAGACTAATTGTTCAGTCTGGACTCTAGGGATATATTTTCCCAAAGTTAATGTGACCAAGCACATTTCGAATTACTGAATTTTTAAAATATACGGTTCCCCATTTAACAGAAAATCTTTCTATAGTGAGAGTCAGCGTAATTATTTATTGATTGACACTAAATCAATTCCTTACTAAAGCAAATCTTGATAGTATAATATAACATAGAGGCCTTATTGCATTAAAGTTACTTGGAACTCAAAGGGTTAGTATTATTTTGTTTAAATAATAAAAAATATGTTATTCTGAAAAAATAATTTGTGTTTTGGTAGGAGATAGTAGAGTTGGCGGGGTACACGTCACGGGTGGCCCACATGCTGGAGGTGTTCACTCAGGTAGAGAACGGACAGTACCAGCGTACCACTGTGGCTGTAAAGTCCCTCATGAGGGCTCCTGGCTTACAGTACGCCAACGGACAACTACTCATCAAAGGTAGGTCCTCTAACACAAACAAGTCAGGTGATACTTAAATTGTTCATTACAATAAATATACCTGATTGTAAGAGTCAATTTATTTAAAGGTGCTATCAGACTCTTATAGTTTATAATATAAAAAGTACAAATTTTACTAATTCCAAATTTGAAAATTGCAGGAGAGGTGTGTGATAGTCCAGACGGAAGCATAGAGCTATGTGACGTGCCCATTGTGACCCCTAATGGTGACGTTGTAGTGCCCAGCTTAAGTCTCAAAGTCACGCCAGGCAGTCACCTCCTTATCACTGGCCCCAACGGCTGTGGAAAGTCGTCCCTTTTTAGAGTCCTCAGTGGTCTCTGGCCTGTCTATGCGGGAACTCTCATCAGGCCTAAACACTGTTTAATGTTCTACGTTCCTCAGAGGTGTGTATAATCTTTTCACAAATGTTGTTGCTTTAATCATTTTTAGGACTCCTAAAAAAAGTGCTTATAAATAGTAATGACATTCTGGAATTCTTTTATTTTATTAGCTCTTATTTTGCAGTCCTTGTGATGCAATAGCTCTTATTTTGCAGTCCTTGTGATTACAAATGCCCGAGGTATGAATAGGCGGAAACGTAAGATTTATTTGCGCCATCACTACGGTACATGCATGGGTACAGATCATACACTGTTGCTTTGCACTGTTATTTGAACGGCAGTTGGTAGCAGTACATCAACGTCACGTTGAAGTACTTGAATGCGTATTGACCCACTCGCCCGCCCACACACAAACATTGGTATTGACCCACCCGGCCACCCATACACGAACAGTGGTACTTCTTAATTTCTTAATTCTGTCATCTTGTTCTGGCTGTTGAGTATTAAATGATGTGTTTTCATCATACAGTACAACCTTTGTGCTCTGGCTTAATTTAGTAGACTATATACCAAATTTAGTAAAAAGCCAAAGGAAGGAGAGGCTATTTATAGTAGCTCTCTTTAGGACATAGCAAGCATATTATTAGGACATATTATGTACTGTATTTAAACATTCTTGTGCTGAAATGCACTATATGGCAGCTTTGCAATTTGGTAGTCAATCAAAAGTAATTCATTTTGTAATGAACAGTGTTCTTTTAATGAGAATCTTTAAATGATTTGTTAGCAATAGAATACCTTTTAGAAAGAAATTCCAGGAAACTGTCTTATCCATTCACCTGACGTTGTCCTTGATCTATCGTTGTGAGTCCCGATTTCTGATCCAAATCATATCTTTCTAAAGCAGTTGTGTTGTATTTAGTTTGAATGTAAGAAAGTATAGCTTTTTGAGCGATATAATGACATTTTCAGTTTTGCAATAATAAACTATTTCCACTTTAGTTTTGTACTGTGTATATAAACTGTAATTTCATAATAATGACTTGCTTTATTTTTAGGTTTGTTAAATTTTGTATTATACAATGAATTCACAAAATTTTGTAGGACCATTTTTTAAGCTGAACTATAACAGGTCCGGGCGACTGATGGGCGTTTGTGCGAGGTTATACTGAATTTAAAAATCAGCCCGTCAGTATTTTCTTTTAACCATACTATAATCTGGTTTCTCTGAGATATTTGTTACATGCCCTGGGGATCATAATGAAGTATGTATTAGTTTTTTTCTTTTCATAATGAATTAGTTTTCACTGACATTCTGTGTACAAATATTATCAGCTACCCATGAGACTCTAACCTTTCATAATTTTTGTTTCTCAGGCCCTACATGACACTAGGCAGTCTGAGAGAACAGGTCATCTACCCAGAAACCCTGGGAGAATGGAAGATCAAGGGCGTTTCAGATGCGATGCTGGAGGCATGCCTTGAGAAGGTGTCTCTAGCCCACCTTGTAGTGAGGGAAGGTGGCTGGGATGTCGTGGCAGACTGGAAGGATGTTCTCTCTGGGGGTGAAAAGCAGCGAATGGCTTTGGCAAGGCTTTTCTACCACAAGTGAGTATGATATTTTTATTTCTGAATTTGAAAGCGAATGAGAAATTTAAAGTCTGATATTAAAGATCAGTTTCTTTAATTCTTTGGAACTGTTATGATAGTATAGTAGTCTTGGTTATCTGAGTCTCAATGAACTGAGCCTTTGGGTTATCTGAGCTAGTCATAAGAAGATGAAAATAAAACTTATGTTATTTTGTCCTGTCGCAACACAAGATTTATTGATTTGACATGCAATTAGTGTCTCTATTGGCTGTTGGTGCTGTGCAAGGTAAAGGCGCTTCAGGGCCATTACATGACGTATTTATGATACTGTACCCTACTACAAATTCTAGGAATAATTGGTTTAGTAATTTGAATACCCAAATGCGTTCACTAATAACAAATTGCCACCTGACACCGTCATCTAAGTCGACTCTGGTTGTCGCACTAAATTTGGTTGTTTTATTGTGTTGACTTTAATGATTTTATAGTCGAGTACTATATATATTGCTTTGTTTGTTTACTGTTATTTTTTCATTGTTTTACCATCAAGTTTTGGTAAAATAATGAAAACTCTTACTGCATTTTTACATCCAATTAGGCATCACTATTGGAAACAAAATAGAAGTGTTAGTGTTTCCAGATGATACAGTGTTCATTTCTAAAGTCGTGAAGAGTTATTTGAAATGACCATAATTCTGATACAGGAAACACAGCCTGTAGGGTTACAAATAAATGATGACAAAACAAAATTAGTACATTTTGGTCTAAGAAATAAAGCCATAGAAAGTTTAAAGATAATGAACCATGAGTTTGAACAAGTGAATGAATTTAAGTACCGTGAGATAATTATTAATTCAAGAAATAATGAGCACATAGAAATTCAGAACAGAATAAACCTAGCAAACAGAAGGATGTATGCAGCAAACAAAATCTTAACATCTAAATTATTATCACATAAAATAAAATTAAAAGTACATAAAACTACAATCAGACAGATCCTTTTATATGGTTGAAAGATGTGGATACTTTTAAAAAAAAGCAGAAAGGAAACTAATAATATTTGAAAATAAGATCCGAAGAACAGTTTTTGGACCTACCAAAGAAGGAGGCACAAGGAGAATTAAATTAGGAATATTTATAAATCCTCGGACATTGTAGCTGAAGCCAAATGCAGAAGAATGAGATGGACCGGGAATGTATTAAGCAGAGAAGCCCAAACTCAAATAAAAGAAATATGAAGAGACAGTCCAACAGGAAGGAGACCCCACGGACGTCCAAAGAAGCGATGGAAAGATCAAGTTAAGATTGTGGAAGCTTGGAGGAACAAAAGACGATGCTATAGACAGCGACAGACTGAGGTGACTTGTTGATGAGGCCAAATACCACATTGAATATCCATAGCCATGGTAGTACAATAGAGTACAGTAGTAGTTTTTATGTGAGTGAATGGAAGAGAAAGACATATGTTTGTATGAGTATGAAATTGAACTGATGAGTTAGTTTTTTTGCCGAAAATATGTATGATAAATATGGTATTGATATGAATTTTTTCCTGTTAAAAATTTAACCTGCACTAGTTAGGTTGTGCATAGAACGTTCACCATTAAATCCTATTATTGCAATTTTCCCAACTTTTAAAGTGAAATACTTATTCGTGACATCTTGGGGGTAATAGAACTTAAAAATACATAACCTGATGATCCTACACTCTTACAGGGTTATAACTATTTTTACTTTGATTTTTTCATAGTAAACTAGTTTTTTACAATATCATGGCTTTTCATCATTACTAACCCTCCAGTACACGCATTAATAAACTGTAACACCAGTTCACGCTCGTGGACTGAGTCAGCTACTAAAAACCATTGGAGTGGCCTCACCATTCCAGTGTACAGAATAACGTGAGGGATGAGAAGGAAGAGTGGGGATGAGCAGTGAGTGACAACGTGTTCAGATAGGCTCCGTAGTTTACGTCAAATATTGCGGGATAAAGTAGTGCGATTTGCATTAAATTTGTTCTCGTTATAATGTTATACATTATATTCATTGTGCAAGTGCCGAAGTGGTGATTTTTATTTGTTATCCTGATTAAACTTCGAATTTTTAATTGTTGGAGCCTGTCTCAACAGCTATCAGTTCACTATGCCGGCAGGTGGCGCCAGGGTCAAGACAGGAGCGGCGAGCAAGTCAGACAGCGATAGTGATCAAGTGAGTATGCAATCACTGGACGACAAACTTAACACTATTCTAAACATACTTCAAAAAAATACTGATGATATTCAGGAAATAAAAAACGAACAAAAAGAATTACGTTCCTCGATCGAATTTTGTCATGCATCTGTAAATGATTTAAAAAGTAAATCTGATGAACAAGATACGAAAATTAATGATTGCGATATTAATATAAGGCAAATACTGGAGAATGATGACAAATTAAGTAATGGGATTAAACACCTTCGAAGGGATTTAAATGCAATGGAACAATACTCTCACCGTAACAATCTTATTGTGTATGGTATACCAGAGGAGGCAAACGAAAGCATTCACACGGTTATTAGGCGTTTGGCAGTGGCACTTCAGTTTCCAGAATGGTCATCGAGGTTGCTAGATGCGGCACACAGGATGGGTAGAAGAGGAGAACATGGCCCTAGACCTATAATAATTAAATTTCTGAGTCGTTTCGACAAAGAAGAATTTCTTAAGAAGAGGAGGGTACGTCGAAATTTGAAGGCTATGGACTTGGGGTTTGGAAGCGAAAATTCAATTTATGTAAACGAATCTCTTACTCCGTCTACAAGAGAACTGTTGAAACTGACAAGGCAAACAGCGAGGGAGAAAAACTACGACCAAGTGTGGACGGCGAACTGTACCATCTTCGTCAGGAAGGCCAAAGGAAACAATTCTCCGGCGATTAAAATACTCTCGTCTGTAGACCTGGAAAAACTGTAATCCTGTGGTATGTTAAGAGTTTTTTTTCTGCTAATCATTGTAATTTCTCTTGGTAATTATTGCGAGTTATCTATGGATCAATTATGTATGTTTGTGAATTATTGTGTATATATTGTTTAATTTGTAATATATGTGTGCATGTATGAATGTAAGTGTAGGCTACGGTTATCTATATATTAATTTATTCTCAATGCATGTTACATTTTCAATGTCAATAAGTATGTTCCTATTCATTTTGGCATTCACAATATTATCACAGTATTAATCATTTAACAGTTTGCTCGTGTTCAATGAATGTCATGTTTAAGTATTGTCTTTCAATTTGTTTATTTTTAGAATGATACATATCTTAATGAAACTAAATGCATGGATTACTAGAATTAGGGCATGAACAAGCATTTGGTTACATGAAATTAAAGTTTTAATTATACATATATTAATAAATTTAAATTATAGTTATGAATATATTTGTAATAATTGGTGTAAAAATATTCAATTACCATGAATAATGGTCCATTTAAATGAAATGACTATTTATTATCAGAATGTTAGGGGTTTACGTACGAAAACTAATGAACTATTTAATAGGTTATTGTCTAATGAATATATTTTTATAGCTCTCACGGAAACTAATTTACAGCCAGACATATGTAATTCTGAATTGTTTCCAAGTTCATACAATATATTTAGAAAAGATAGAGATTTAGAAGCTAATAAGATGTTGAGTGGTGGAGGTGTATTATTAGCTGTATCAAATAAAATTATATGTAATAGATGGGACCACTTAGATGTTAGCATACCAGGCTGTGATTATGTTTGGGTAAAAATTCCAAATATTAAGGGTATTAACTTGTTGATATGTGTAGTTTATATTAGGCCTAGATGTTCGCTGCAGACATA
This sequence comes from Stictocephala bisonia, assembly GCA_035578905.1. NCBI lineage: Eukaryota > Metazoa > Arthropoda > Insecta > Hemiptera > Membracidae > Stictocephala > Stictocephala bisonia. The sequence goes on along the minus strand of JAQJVL010000036.1, from coordinate 2,859,099 downwards.
CACAACCTTTTACGATATGTTATGTCAAATGAATCTCAGTGAGAAATGTAAAATAATAATAATAGGAGATTTCAATCTACAAGTTTTTGGTTCCGATAGCAATCTATTGAGCAGTGATGTTTTTAATAAAGAATTGCAGTTTTTCTTAAATCTAAACAATCTTACTTTAAAAAATAATATAACAAATTTCCAGAACAAAACATTAGATCTAGTTATAACGAATATAGACAGCTTAGAAGTGATAAAGTGTGATGACCCATTGCTGAGGGAAGATTCTTATCATCCAGCGATTGTGGCGAGTTTCCTTGTCGCTGCTCCGTTATCTTATCGCTCAAGGTCGAATTATTGTCTGGGATATGATTTCTGCCGGACTGACTTTCTTCAGTTGTACAATAGGCTTAATGCAATTGATTGGACTGAGTTGTACTGCTTGAGGGATGTCAACTCTGCAGTTAACTTTTTTTATACGCAAATTTATAATGTCTTAAATGATACTTGTCCTAAAAAAAATAGTAACATATCTAAATATCCCTATTGGTTTACTCAATCAATTAAATTTAAATTAAAACAAAAAGATAAATGTCATAAAAAGTATAAACGAACTGGTGTTTATCAATATTATGAAAATTTTAAAAAGTTAAGATCTGAAATTAAAGCTGACATTAAAACTGCCTATGGGAACTACCTGAGTAATATTGAAAATAATATTGTTAAGGATAGTAATGTATTCTGGCAATACATAAAAAACAAGAGGTTGTCACACTGTAAGTCTCCTGTAATGCAGTACCAAGGGAAGAGTTTAGATAACGGAGTGGCGATTGTGAATGCTTTTAAAGATTACTTTGGATCAGTCTATAACAAGTATACAACAGTACCAACTGTAGATATAGCTCTGAGCGGGCCAACCGTGGCGGGGGTGGCTTGTCTGACCCTAGACAGACTATCTGAAGATGACATTTTAAATGCTATAAAAAAACTTAAGAGTAAGCCAACAGCAGGACCTGATTATCTTCCTCAATATTTGTTTAAGGGATGTTCCGATATTTTTTGTAAGCCTCTAACGTTTTTGTTTAACCTATGCCTGCAATCTAGTATTTATCCTGAAAAATGGAAAATTACTAAAATAACACCTATTTTTAAGAATGGCAAAGATTCGCAAATTGTCAATTTCAGACCAGTAGCAGTGTTGTCGGTACCAGCGAAGATTTTTGAAGTAGCAGTCCATAAATATTTATTCAGCCATATGCAAAAATATGTTTCTCCGATTCAGCATGGTTTTTTACCTGGTCGGTCTGTATCAACAAATCTGTTAAATTTCACAACATATGTCTCCTCAGGACTGGACTCGTGTACTCAGACAGATGCGATATTTCTCGACCTGGCCAAGGCATTCGATAAGGTTGATCATCAGATACTTTTAAAAAAGTTACATTTTTATGGAATGTCAAGTAAATTATTGCATTTATTCACCTCATATTTAGTAGATAGAAAGCAGTATGTATTTTTTAAGGGACACTCCTCTGCTGTGTTTAATGTACAATCTGGTGTCCCTCAAGGTTCTAACCTAGGCCCAACTTTGTTCATGATTCTAATTAATGATTTAGTTAAGTATATACAGTCAGCAAAAGCTCTCCTTTTTGCTGACGATTTGAAAATATTCTTGCACATATATAGTATATATGATGCACATAAGTTACAGGAAGATATAGACAACGTATTTAAATGGAGCCTTGACAATAAAATGCATTTCAATACTTCTAAATGTTTCATGGTTTCATTTTGTAGGTCAGAATATGCTGATTACAATTATTTTATAAATGGAGCAAGTATTTCAAGAGTTAATCAAATAAAGGATCTAGGGGTATTTTTAGACTCAAAATTGTCTTTCAGTTTACATATAGAAAAATGTGTGTCGTCTGCAAATAAGATCTTGGGCTTTATTTTTAGACAGGGAGCAAATTTTAAAAATTTAAAAACTTTGGTAACATTGTATAAGTCCTTGGTTAGGTCGAGATTGGAGAGTTCAGTACTTATATGGAACCCAATCCATATAACTTATGAAGAAAGTTTGGAGAAAATACAAAAAAGATTTTTACGATATTTATTTTTTAAGAAATTTAATATTTATACCTTTTTAGTTCCATATGATGAGTTATTGCGTCTGTTTGGGTTTGAGAGTCTCAGACTGAGGAGAAGGGTACTAGAACTCATGTTCTTGTATAAATTGGTCCGGGGAAAAATAGACGACGCAGGAAGTCTGGGTGCTGTTTGTATCAGAGTACAAAATTTTAACAGTAGAAATAAATTAATTTTTAATATACAGTAGAACGTCGATTTACCGAACGTCAGTCATCCGAAACGTCAGTTAACCGAACCAAACCTGAAAAAAATATTTTTTTATATACGCAAAATACACGTTGTAAATTTATGTTCCAACACTTATATTTAATATTGTTTATTTTTCAATAAACGTACCATACTACAGTAACTGTATACAGTACATATAGTGCATATTTTATTACGAAAAAGAAATTATAGTTAGCGCACAGCTCGCGCGGCGTACCGCTTCTGCCAGACTCGGTGCTGCGCCGTAACGTCAGGCCTTCCAGGAAACGACAAAAATAAACAACGGGCTCGCCGTGCACCTACCACTGTCTAGTCTGAGCTTCGCTGTCAAGCGTTTGTACTACAGTAATTGACATTGAATGTGCACAGTCGCTTGTTAATCGTCATTCACTCGAGTAGTGCAGCGCTGAAACTTTGTAAAGTTGTTTGTTTTCTTTAAGCTAGTGTTGAATAGTATTAGACTCTAGTTTCAGGAACATTAGTCCAGTAAGTTTTAACTGGACTACTTAACACAAAATTAAAGTATTATGTGGATACAGTACTTAAATGTGTTGTGTTTTTAATTTCAATATGCCCAATCCATTACATAAACTTATCAATAAGCGTCTATAATGGCATGGTTAAAATATGTTTGATTATCCGAACATGTCGTTATCCGAACACCCTGAGGTCCCAATTAGTTCGGATAATCGACTCTCTACTGTACCTTATTGCCGAACAGTCATGCATTCCTCCTCGCCGCTGTTGCGGATGATGAGATCATATAACTCAATAATGGGCAATAATATCGATATTTTCAATGATACTATCACAAGTTATAGGAAAAACTGCAGGAGTTATTTATTGTGATTCTGGAATAATTGAATTATTTATTATATTTGATTCTGATCTATCTTTTATTTATATTATTAATTTTATTGTGATTTTGTTATATTTAAATTATTGTTGTATTTGCTTTATATCTATTCGTTGTTTATATTATTAATGTTATTGTTATTCTGGTATAATTGAATTATTTTTTGTATTGGCTTTTTATCTATTCAATTTGTCTATATTGTTATTTTAGATGCATATATATATTTTTGCTTGAGGCATGAATTTATTAACAAGTAGGTTAGTTTAATTTCCTGAATTAATTTATTTGATTGTTGTGTTTGCTGTTACTTTATTTATTTCATAGTGTTAATTTGATTTATAGTTTATTGTTTTTGTATTTTTCATGAAGACCCACAATGGACACTTTATTTAGTAGTACTGCTTTCATTGTAATTGGGTTCAACCTGTAATGAAGCAAGTAAATAAAAAATAAAATAAAATAAAACGTGTGCGGACTGTGAGTCCGCTAATACTCGTACGTTGTCTAGCAGCACCATTTGCAGTGGCGCGACCATTTTTATACTGTCATTGACACCATTAAATAGTATACATTTTTTAACTAAAATAATGTATTTATTAAGGATATGGGATCAGTACTAGGAACTACAGCCATTAGAAATAATCAGTTTTTATATAATATTGCGTTTTCAGAAATGCGGACTCTCACTCCGTGACTCGTAGACTGGAGGGCTAATCTCTGTATTATTAGTTAGAGTTTTTACGTATCCGAGGTTCAAGTCCCAAAATTATCTCACATCATTAATAGTCTGCCGTATTTAAAATTGAAGTATGATTTACATAATAAATTCTTTAGGAAACCAGCAGACTTAAACATTTTTTATCATTTACCATTAAGAGAATCTTCATCAAATGGTTATAAAACATATTTGATGATGATGTTGTTACAAGATAATTTGTATGTTTTGGAACACATTTTTTAGTCATATTGAAATATTTTATAACAATAAATTACTACAAGAATTTATATGATAGGTCTTATAGGGTATCAGCTAACATACCTAAGAAGACAAGTCCACTTGGGTATGTTAGTGGACATACACAGGAAAACAAACAAAAAAGCAATATTTGATACACATTTTCATAGTCACTGGCACCTTTATCAGAATAGGCTTGATGAGACTCAAATGTTTTTCCTGTGAATTGAATTAATGGACTAATTTTTTGAAGTAATCTCGTTGATGGTGCATATCTATTATATAAAATCCTAGCAGAGTATCCTATAACCAAACCTTAGGCAAGAACAAAGTATTTTTAACTATATATATATTGATTTTTAAAAGAAATATAGCCAGCGTAATTTAATCATTTCTTTGTTGTCTAACAGGCCTGCCTTTGCTCTACTTGATGAGTGTACCAGTGCAGTTAGTATAGATGTAGAGAGTGGCATTTACCAGACAGCAAAGGACTTGGGAATCACCTTGCTAACCATCACCCACAGGCCCAGTCTCTGGTAAGGACATCTCAATACATCTAGTTATAATTAGGCCAACAGAAAGTTACCTGTGTGTTATATTTAGCGCATGTAAGGATTCTAGCTGAGAGCGGAAACACTCTGCCGCTCGGCAGCCTTTCATCACGGGTGTGACTAACTTCAAGTGTTCAACTTTTGTAACAGTGTTAACTTGAAAAAAAAAAAACTGTAATGAACTGTTCTAGTTTGTTTATTTGTTTATTTATTGTTTACATGATTATTAATTGTGTTACTGTTATAATTCATTGAGTGCTAAATAATGCTTTAATCCTTCTAAAACTTGATTTGTTAGTGTTAATCAAACCAACCAATGGTCAATGCTGCTAATGAGGTATTGAGTGCTGTCGGATACTCAGCTGTCAGCCAATGGCCTATTGACAATTTTTAAATGGAATGACATTGGGGGAAAAGTAGTTCTCTATCAATCTATTTCTAAACATCCTATCTATAGTAAGGTTACAGTTTGTTGTTACTCCTAATACTAAATGAACGGATATTAACGTATTGGATGTTAGTCAGTAACTGGTATCCGTCCTTGTAGAGAAGTAAGAACATTTTTAGCTCCCATAACTAACATTACTGCTGTATCTTTGTCCACTTTGTGAGAGCCAGCAACTTGTGCAAGATAATTTTCATCGCATAGCATACTGTGAAGGTTATATGCTGGCCTTGATTGCTTCAATTGGTTACTTCGGAAACTGAGTGCTGAAAACCAAATATTACAGTTCTCACAAAAGTGTATATACTAGATATAAATGCCAGATTTAAGATTTTGATAATATAATGTTCTCCTGCCCACCCATACATGTGCAGTGGTAAATGCTCTCCCGCCCACCCATACATTTTCAGTGATAAATGCTCTCCCACCCACCCATTAACGTGTTTTGGTAAATACCACTGTTCGTGTATGGGCGGGTGGGTGGGTCATTGCCACTTAACATGTATTTGTATTGCTGCAGTGGGTATTGTGAATATAATCTTCTACTTTCTTAGTTGCTATAAATAGTTGTTTAGATTATAGAAACATTTTTGTAAAGGCACTTTAAATCTTTAAACATTAGTCAGCTGCATTTGTCTCGTCAAAATTCGCCATGCCTTCACGATTTGCATTCCATTCAATTTGTAGACCCTTCTCTCTTGCTTGCCATTCAATATGAGTTATCCAAACATCCAGCAATCTGTTTTTTAAAAGTATTTTGTGTTTTATCCCCCTTTAAACATAACCAGCTTGACCTGCCACCACACTAGGCCAGATAACTGAGGTTGTACTTTACTTATTTTACACTCCAAGAAACTTTAAATTAAAATCCATTTTGTAGCCCCTGAACTGTTGTAAATAGACTAAAATAGGTTTACTTTACCTTTCGTCAAAAAGTTTACAGCATGTGATGGTGATAACACTACATGTTTCGCCTTGAATACGGCATCTTCAAGTTAAAGAACACAAATAAGTCCAAGTGGGACGCGTCACAAATTAATTTAAACTTAACAAACACAATTCACACATGAGGAAAATAACGAACATTAAAACTTTCGGTAGGCCTACCTCACACATTTCACAGTCCATGGCGTGACCCGGAAGCAGACTCAAATGTTTTTGACTCACACTAATGTAAAATGTGTGAGATAGGCCTACCAAAAGTCTTAATGTTCATTATTTTCCTCATGTGTGAACTGTGTTTGTTAAGTTTAAATTAATTTGTGACGCGTCCCACTTGAACTTATTTGTGTTCTTTAACCTGAAGATGCCGTATTCAAGGCGAAACATGTAGTGCTATCACCGTCACATGCTGTAAACTGTTTGACGGAAAGTAAAGTAAGCCTATTAAACTTTAAATCTTGCCATAATGTATTTACATTCATTACAAACATTCTGACAGGTTTAGTACCGTATAAAATATGTCATTTTTTGTCAAATAAATAGTGACTATGATTTTGTGACATTATAGAAGAGTAATAAATATATATAAAATAGAAGCACCACTTGGGAAAAATTGTATATTTAAGCTGTTTTGAAGAAGTAAATTTTGTCACATCTCTGTGAAGTAACAGAGATTTCTTTTTGTAATATTTTATCCTTTGTATCCTTATAATGTCAATACAATTCTTTTTGTCAAAAATGATTACTTAATTTCTGTAATGATAATCAACCTCTGACGATAGTTGATAACTATTTAGGTGTAATACTTTTATATTATTATTCTATTGGTAGTATATCCTAAATAGTGGAATTAAACAATACAGTATATAGTAAAATACATATTATTTATTTTTTTTATTTTATTTATTTATTCATAAGACGCCGATCGTCAAGATATGGGCGAATATGGATTTCGAATGAGTGTGATGAGTGTAGATGAGCAAATGTAGTCATTGTTACAAACTAAGGCCGACTATTCCTTAGAAAGTGTCATTAATTAATAGCCCAATGACAAATGAACAGCCGGTGGTTATCAGCTGATCCTTCTCAAAATGTATTAAGACTATGATTGGGATCGAACTGACAACCTTTAGCTTATGAAGCTGGGATTGAACCAACTACGCTACCGACCAATTATTATTATTATATATTAATATATAATAATAATGTAATAACCAATATATTTACATTACATATTGATTATTATATCAGACACTGATAACATTTTTATGAAACAACTTTTCCTGGGCCATACATTTTTATTTGATTTCAATTTCATTTATCGTATATGAACACTAATGATAGAGGATTCCTTGGACTAAAATTGAACTTTTTACAAAAAAGGGCTAACACAGTTCTAAATTGTTAACGTTTTATCTACTGTATTGTAGACCTTTTGTTTTTGAAATGAATAACTGATGTCTCTGGTTTGTTTTAGGAAATTCCACTCACAGATTCTTCAATTTTATGGAGATGGAAAATGGTCCCTTTCCACACTAACACAGCAGGTAATTTTTAAATAATTGCTTTAAAAAATAGCAGGTTTTTGAGACACTTGATCAATAAAATATATAGAAATTGTTTTTTTGAGACACTTGATCAATAAAATATATAGAAATTGTGTTCAAAAAGATAATGTTATATTTTAAATAAGGACTTCATTTGACAAATACACTGGAAATAGCACTGATATTTTGTTGAATATATAAAATATAATATTGCCTTGTATTTAATTTTAAACTCTTTCTTGGCACCAAAAAATTTTACAGTGTAAAACCATTTGCCGAATTCCTTATAGCTTCAATCATTGATGAAGGCAATACTGTTTCTATCTCTTCATTATTATCTATTTGACAGTTTATTATTTTCAATCTTAGGTTAAATAATTTTGCCTGATTAATTTACATAAATAGTATTAAATTGGCATTCAAAAGTAAAAAATATACTATAAATTTAAATTATTACGATCGTCACACAACACAAATTTATTACAACAAAAGTACAGAATTGTACAAATGTTGTGACGATCGATTTCGGCAAATCAGGTTTACCTTCATCAGGGAAGAGGGATTCAAAATAGAATAAAACTGATGTTCAACTACTCTACTTTTATAATTACTCTCGTCATGATCAGAAAACTGAAGAGGGTTGGCTAGAATCGCCAAAATTGTGAATAGCGCAATATTATTAGCTAATTACTAAAATATGCTGTGAAAAACTTTCTCAGAGTCAAAATTAACTTGCTTATTCTTTCAACTTTTAAAAGATGTACAATTTCACCTATTGTATTTTAAATTGTGGTTAAAATTCAGTAGGTGTTTATTTTCCTACATTTGATCTGTTAGGTTTTTATTATTAAAGGCAGGGACATGGTTTTTATATATTTTTGTTGAAATTTACACTATTACCTGAGAAAAACATATCACAGTTAATTATTACAGTTAATATTGTATATTCCAAAATTATTGAATTCATCTTCACTTTCAATATTTGGACATACAATGTTGGACAAAGTATTACAAGTCTTAAACCCCTAGTAATAACTCTGCCTAAATTATCCATTGTAGTGGAGAGATACTTCTAAAACAGTTTTTACAAGAATTTTCTTGATTAATTATTGATCTTTTTTACCTTGAACCTTATTTTCTATTCTACTAAGAATAGAATGAAGAAACTATCTATAAATTATTAAATATGTTGTGTTTGCTCAGGAGAAGGATACAGGAGTCCTCAAAGAGTCTGCGACCGAAAGCTGAAATCCATCCTCAAATATCTTCTTCCTTAATGATCAACTTTATTTATGATCAAATAAACTCTTTTACATGTACTATACACACATAATATTATTGTATACATACTAGTGCTAGTATAAATTGTAAGGTAAAGATTAAATCTGTCAAAGCCAAATCCAAAACCATTGTTTTAATATGTTTAACCTATTGTTCTACTCATTTATTTTACTTCAAAATGTATTTATGACAAATGTCTGATTCTGCCATTTTTATAGAGTAATAATCCCCCGTAAAATATACTAAATACTATTAAATCTGGGAATATAAAACAAAGGATAGAGAAACTATACATCAACAAACTGGGCGAAAACAACTCAAGATTTCTCTGACTTCATTTGGAGAAGGAAAAGGTAGCACTAAGAATTTCTTCTATTATGGTAGTATCATTTTGTTTTTTGCTATGACTTGTGTTCATTAGTAGAATGCAAATATCTCATTTCTTGTACTAATATACTCATGATCTAGAATAAGTGAATTCTTAACATTTTTGAAAAATTATATATTTTTAAACTAACTTATACATTAAAATACATAACAGGAAAATACCAAAGGACAGTTAAAATACAGAATTTACCAAGCAAATAAAAATGGTATTTTTAATATAATTATTTTAAATGCCTCTTAAAATTCTGATTTAAGGTTATAGTTAAAGTTTCTTCTTTGTTTGCTCTTTGGAGTTTTCGATTTCACTTCCCTTGTTTGAAGCCAATGATTTTTTTGGTGAACCTAAAAAAAACATGAAGTAAAGAATGGAAAACTAAAACAAGACACATTGAGAAATTGACTTAAGTTTTTACCTTGAGTTACCATAAAGGTTATCTTTATATTAAAAACCGACTACCCTTCATGGAAAATGTTTGAATATCAATATTGTATATATCCAATACTCTACGGTTAAACATATAGTAGGGGTCTATAATCCAAACACTAGTTGGAGGAGTTTTGTTGTACTAGTTTGATCTAAAAAGCTAAATAAAAAACAAACTTATGCAAGAAAAGTATCTATAAAGTAAGTGGATAAAGAATAGCCAATTATAAGACTTTAGACATTAATGGGAACATGAATCAAGAAATATTTAATAAATGTTTTAACGAAAGGGAAAGTTCTGTACTAATAATAGAAGAGAACAAAGTTGGAATGGACTTAAAAATACTTCAGAGAATCAGAAGCCAACAATTAACTTATGTGAGTGTGCTGATGAAGAGGCCATGAAATACAGGTTATAAGTTTGCACAATGTCATGTAATAAAGATTTGACATGGCATTTCGCATTGAAATATGAACAAATTAAAGTTAGAAAATGTATGCTAGTTAATTGTTTATTATAATACAGTAAGACCATGATAATCTGGTGCGCTCAGGGATTTGTCTGTTCCAGATTATCAGAATTTCCTAACTATCAAGGTTTATTGAAAAACAGTGGTAAAACGGAAAAAAATAAGTAACAATTGGAATATATTTTGTAAATATTTTTATAGGTATATTTTATTAACAATTTAGAACAAGACATACATGGATTGCTTTTTAACAATATAAACATGAAAAATTGTGTACTTTTCTAATATACTTAACAACTTAAATAAATTCTAGGTCTTCGGGGTTCAACCGCGTCAATTTGCTATGTTCAAACAGCCAATTGGCTATGGTTTGTACATAGCAAATTGACACGGTCGAACCCCGAAGACCTAGAATTTGTTAGTGATAGTGACGACCGTGGAAGCCTATCCATGAAAACTTAAATAAATTAATTTGCAATACAGATTTTAACCATAGTCTTCCTCATCCCCTATTGTGGCCTAACATACAATGTGCCTGCAGATGTTCCACTGAGAAAGAATGTCAAATTTCAACTACGCAGTCAAAATGGAGACAGTGGTAATAGCAGCCGGCACCATGGGGTTTCGAGGCGGAGTGAAGCACAAGCATTACGATCGGCTTCGAGTTTGTCTGATTATGTATACTCCCTTGTGAATGCCACTGTACACAGAAACGATCATGTCGGGCAGTTGTTTTTGCTCATTCATCATTCCGACTCGTTCCCGACTGCTATTTATACTGTACATAATTTCTGATGTGCCGGTCTATCAGGTATTCAAGACTATCAAGTGCCGAATTATCAAGGTCTTACTGTACTACAACTAATTTGTTGAATATATTATCAGAAAACACTTTACTGATGTCACTTCCTCAAAATAAAAATAAAATAAAAAAATATTACTTAACCAACTTCTTTACTTAATGGAAGAATTTGAAATTATAAGATGTTTTGTAGGTATATAAATTATATATTTGATGTACATATATATATCTTATGACTTTCAAAGCCAGCTACCAAAGTAAAAGGGGAAACTTAAATATTTGAAATTGGATCAACAATTAAAAATTCAAATATAATAAAATCTAAAGTAAAAATTACTTGTGTTTTACTGTTAAAATATTGATCTCCTGTCACAGAGCTAAATCCAGGATTTTTGTAACCATTCAACACCTGCTTTTCCAATTGACCATATAATCTCTCAGGATAAGAACACAATGGGCAGTTATTAATTGCATGATCCATAATTTTTATTTCGGCTCTGAAATCACATGACTGATCATTTACCATTCCCCACTTATATTTCCACTAGTGTAATCTTCCCACACCCCTGTGTAGTGACTCATCATGGTCCATTCCTTATGAGGAAGTTTCATTCCAAAGACACCAATGCAGTCATTGGGTCTGATACCAGAAACTTGAGCGATGAGTGCAACTTAGCTTCTCCGGATATAGGATGCAAAGAGGCATATCTCAGAGTTCAAAAAGGTCCAGTATTCTCAGAATCTCCCCATTTTGTAAGAAATCCCACAAATTAAATAGTATCTGAGGCACTTAAGTGACAGGCAGGATTCAAATAAGGCTCCAAAGTTACTTTTAAGACGGTTTCTGATAGACTAGGCAACAAGAAAAGCTTAATATAATGTTATTTATACAAACTGATCGTTCACTGGGAGGTGGTAATTCACTGGTGCACTCACCCTAATTCACATTTGGGTGGCATATTTTACAAACTTCTGTGATTTGTTATATGAATTTGTCTGCAGATATCAATTTCAAACAGATCTATCTGGAAGAAACTGAGATTTATTTCTTCCACTTTCTTTTTTTTCCAATTTCTACCACTTATCAAATTCTCATTATGTTGCCCTCCAATGATATTTTTTTTATCATATGAGCAAATAATTATATGTAATTTTTTTTAGTTATAATTTTTTCAGATGGAAGCCTGTACACAAAATACATCAATAAAGCTGCATCTATAAAATTAGAAATCAGAGAGTGATTTTATAATTTTATTTTTGCTGTTTCATTTTTCTGTTTCTTTCATATTGTTTATGGATGGATACAGAATGTTTTGAATTCATAACATACAAATATTTATTGGCTGACTACACTTTATCAAATGAATGTTCTGAGTACTTCAGTGCAATTGGAACAAATACTGGAACTGCTAGGAGTTTGAGAATACTAGGTACTAATGGCGTGCCAATGTAAGCCAGCTGCAATCATAGCAAAGCCTTTACGTCTTGCATTGTTGCCACCTTACAATTCTATGAATGCATCTGTTTTATAACCTACTTGTCTGATACTGTGAGTTTGAGCGTGAGTGAAAATATTAATATCGTGGACTGTACATTGTGTTTCCTGTTGTTTATAGATTGTACTCATTTTATCATTTATATATTGATCTATGGTATTATTAATAAAACGTATATGAGCAAATATTGGAAATAGTATAAGATAACAACAATTCATAGATCGTAAATCCAGTATAAAATTTATTTTTAATGTAACACAAACGTTTTCGAAAGCAAAGCTTCCATCTTCAGGTTATGTGTAAATAAAAATTATTATTTTGTACAACTAGAAAAATATATAAATGAAAAACATCTGACTATTTAACAAAATTTTAAAAGCGGAGAAAAACATGTGAGAGAATCAAAGAGAAAAAAATAAAAATTAAGTTGACTTTTTTGTAATTAAATTAATCAGTCTAGAGTTTAAGATAGGTCCTTCATCGTTATTTAATAGCTTATCATTTCTTTTTGATTTTATAAAGTACGTCTCCCATGCATTTAAGAATTTAGGCTTGTGAATGAAAAATGGCTTAGTAGCACATACTCAATCATTTCAAGAAATGTACAAAAAAATAGTTAACAAGAAAATGAAATCTAAGATATCATTTAAATCCACTAATAAATTAAAAAATGAAATACGGTAGGTAACCCTAAAGATAAAGTTGAAAAAGATTCTCAATCTGGCATATACCAAATAAAATGCAATGATTGCGAAATGGTGTACATAGGTCAAACTAAAAGAACTATCAACAAAAGGTTCAGTGAACATCAAGCCCATTTTAAATACAACAGAAGAGAAAAATCTGCTATAGCTGCCCATTGTATAGACAATAATCATAATTTTTCAAAACACAATGTTTCATTACTTAAACAGATAGTCAAGCCTAAATTCTTAAATGCATGGGAGACGTACTTTATAAAATCAGAAAGAAATGATAAGCTATTAAATAACAATGAAGGACCTATCTTAAACTCTAGACTGATTAATTTAATTACAAAAAAGTCAACTTAATTTTTATTTTTTCTCTTTGATTCTCTCACATGTTTTTCTCCGCTTTTAAAATTTTGTTAAATAGTCAGATGTTTTTCATTTATATATTTTTCTAGCTGTACAAAATAATCATTTTTATTTACACAAAACCTGAAGATGGAAGCTTTGCTTTCGAAAACGTTTGTGTTACATTACAAATTAATTTTATATTGGATTTACGATCTTTGAATTGTTGCTATCTTATATGGTATTATTGTTTGAACCAAATTATAAATGCCTCTTCAAACGGAGTTCCCCCTCTACAAGCTATCACTGTCTGTCATATGTCAAATGCAGTACTCTTGGCTACTCAGCTACATTCAAATGCCACTAAAAGCACTCATGTCAAGTCGGGTTATTTATTAAATAAAGTATATACACCATCAAAGACATTAAAGTGATTGTGTTATTACTTACAGTAAATAAGATCTTACCTGTGATAAAGAACTTGATCAAGTATCTCACAGGGGTCTCCACCGTCAAATGAAGAATCAAGGAAATCCATAAAGAAATTACAACATCTGCTATAGTCCAGCTGATCTGTACAGAGAAAAGACACTTTAGCAGGCAAATCTGTAGTTTGGAATACTGTACATGATTTGGAGTTACATAAAAATATAAAAAAATTGTTTCCTTGATATAGATCTGTGACACTCAGGAAGTGAAGGTAAAGGAATCTTTATACAGTCATAGAAGTTATTATGTTATTTAGAATATCATAACTTGAAATATCTGTCTATATTTTGTGTTTACCTTCTCGTTCCATTTGTCTACTACAATCGACATTCAGGGATTTTTTACTACTTTACTAGAGGTTGGCAGCATTGTGATTAGGTTCATTCTGAGAGGATACAGCACCTCACATACTGTATTGAAAGTCGAAGTTCACTTTCTCGCCCTCACATCATTCACAAAATGGCTGACAGGAACTACCAACGTCTAGAGCGACTTTGTCCGTGTAATTACCTTTTTTGAAATACCAAATGCAATTTTTTTGTAATAAAAGTAGGTGATATTTATTGCTAAAGGTTTAAGTAATACATCTGTATGCTTTCTTGAATAATTATTTGATTATAGTAACCTTTCATGCCTACCAGAGTCGATATTTGGAATAGAGGCAATGAATAGTTGTCGAAACCACCTTAGTTTATGTGCCTGTTTTGCAGTATAAAATTGTAACGTACTTTATTTTTGATAAGTTTATACGGTTTCAGTCATATTTGTGTTTATCTTCCAAATGTTAAATGTTTGTGCTATTTATTACGGTACTACTGAATTCTGATAGAAATTTTATGATTTTTTTCAGATTCTAGTTGTTTTGAAGATTAAATTTCTAGTGAAATGATTGGAGAAGTAAGTAATCTCAATATTACTGATGATTTGGATGCTGATCCAGATTTTGAACCAGAAGAACCGATTCAGCGAGCCCAGGAGAAGGGTTTATCAGGTTACAACAGTGATTAAGAGCCAGTTAATGTTGCTGTACGAAGCCTTGTTTTAGCATATTTTTACTATGTTACATTTACTTATCTGTTTATCTATTTCTTGTTTGTCTACCCTAACCTGTTACATAGGTATAGCTTTTTCTAAGTATCCAAACTAATTACCCATAGGAAATTTTTTACCGGTACCCACCTTCCTGCAAGCTCCAAGTTTATATTTTTCCAATCTGACTGTTTATTACCTTTTTACATGCCATTTATGATCATTTTTCTATTTATAACTATTGGTTAGTACTCTATATAGATTTTTTTTCACAGATACAGTACTTCTCATGCTGTGTTTATTGCTTCCACACCATTGAGTTTCTTTCGAGCTGATAGAGCTTCTACGTCAGTTGCATTACCGGGTACTTCACAGCAAAATTTGGTTAATAGTAAATACATTTTAAGTCATTAATTTTAAAATGTGTTTCTATTTCAATAAAAAATTTGAATAATTAAAATTCATCTCAATCAATTGTTTTTTAAATTTAAATCGATAAACTTGAGCACCTATTTATCGATGGTCCAATAAACACATTATCAGTTACTTTATGATTAAGATTTATTTTACTAGTTTTAAGTTTGTGTTTGATTTAAAAATATAGTTGGATTTAAGTCTGGTGAACTATTTGCCAATACATGAAATAAGTACTAATTCAATCAATATTACATTTTGATTCCTTTGACAGATACTGATATGAATTTTGTTTTGATAGGTGGCGTTACTCTGTTGTCTATGGTGCTAACTGGAAAAACAACAAATAGGAAAATGTTCAACCACAAGCTTCAATACGTGCTGCTAATGTGACTTCAGTGAAGCAGTTCAATTCTTAAGAAAAAACGCTACTCCTCACCAAAATAATCATATGCCTCCTAATCCACAAGAGTATTTTGGAGCAATTAAGAATTGCTGCATCTGAACATGACTAGATACGGCAAAATGTGATAAATCTACCCCTCAAAACTACGCAAGAAAATACGTCCCTGATTTTTCTTGCCAGTGTTAAATGACCAACAAACCACACTTTTATTGAAAGCAAAGGTCGTCCACTAATTGCTAATACTGAGCAAACCAAAAGGTTTTTGGTACAGATATCTAAATGTCGATTATGATCCTACCACGGGCTAGGATTATGATGATAAGATAAAAGTACCCTCTTTAGTGTCAGTATTACCAAAGGACCCATTTTTGCCATCAGAAATAATTTTAAGTTGGCATGTGACGATGATGTACCTTAGGCTGAAAAGGACAGTACAAAACTTTGGAAAGTTCATCCTCTACTAAAATCTGTTCAAACTGGGTGTTTTCTAAATGGAAGAACTCAAAATGTAGCAGACGCTGAACAAATGGTCCCTTTTTGGGGTCATTGCCCTGCAAGGCAAGTAAAAATATCCAATCCAAATCCATGTGGAATTAAGATATTTGTTGTGGCAGCTCTAAATGGCTTTCCTCCTGAGTATTTTTTTTACAATGGTAAAGGTGACCTTGTAGAAAATCCATATTTCTCTCAACTTAATTTTGGTGGAAAGGCAGTGATTAAGTTGTTGAGCACATTCCAGCAGGGTGTATCTGTATATATGGACAGGTACCTTACCTTTGAAGTACTACCAGACTTGCTGCACTCTGAGCGAGGGGCAACAAGAACTGGAACACTACAAAAGCAGAATAACCCCCTAATTTAAAACTAAAAGAGGACAAAATCATGAAAAAAGGAAGAGGATCCATAGATCAGAATGTAAGGTTTGATGGGAAGGTAAGTGTGGACAAATGGTTTGACAACAAACCTTTACTGCTCATCTCAAGCAATGAGGGTGTTGAACCTATTGACAAATGCAGAAGATGGTGTAAGATCATGAGGCTTTTCCTCGACGTGAACAGACCAGTTGTACAAAATTACAACTTATAAATTGGAGGAGTAAATATTTTGGACAGCTTGATTTGCTATTACCGCAATTCCGCTAAAACAAGAAAATTGACCTAACGAGTCATCTTGCTATTCTTTGACTTTGCGGTCACTGCCGGCTAGATTGAGAACCGCCAGGATCAGCGTGCCCTCGGTACTCAGAAGAAAGTTATGCTTGATTTGATTCGTTCCAAAGAAGATTACGCTGAGAGTTCATGGGTATGTTGGAGAGGAATCGGAGGACAGTTATTCTGTTTATGTCGGCGCCATAACACCTCCATGGAAGCAAGCTAGAGTTCCTCATCCACCAGATACCTTGCACAAGAAAAGTGTCCTTCACCTACCAGAAACCTCTGCTACGAAAAACCGCTGTAGATTCCCAGAATATGGATCAAATGGTGTGAGAGTATGTTGCACAACATGCAAAGTATACTTGTGTAAGCTAGAGAACAGAAACTGCAACAAAGCGTACCTCAACTTTGAAGAATCTTATTTTCATTGTAACCACTTTTTGTGTAATTAAAACATTTATTATGTTTACTTTCCGTACTTTTTTACTGTTCATTTTGCCAAAACGTATAAGATAGAAATAAAGCACTATATGAGTATGCACCTTAGATGTCTGACAACAAGTCAGCAGTGGTTCCATTTTCATTTTATTTCCATTTTCTCATTCATTTATGCTCATAATAACATTTAAATAAATTCAAATACATGTATAAAATCAGAGATCAAGTTAGTAAAACTGTACTTTAGTTCATTACAAATAAAGTGACACAAAATGTTTCCATAACCTAAAATTAAGCCTTCGCGAGCATATGCCGATTATATGCGCAAACATTTTTCTCAGAGCGAGCGGTGTGCGTAATATATACACTCGCTGTTTTTAGCTCAACAAGCGTTTGCCGGGAATACCCGTCATACGAAATTTGGGTTTGTTTGATCCCCACTCTGCCCCCAAGGTTACACACAATTCGTTAGTAGTCATACTACACCCTCCACCCAATACTATTGCTGAATCCCCCTTCCCATCCCTTCCCTACCCTCTCCGACCCTCCTCTATCTGTAAAACTTGTGTCGTTGCTACTTGTTAGTAGTCATCCAGTTCTTCGTCTGCTGCATTCCGTACCACACACTTTGTTTACTTAGACACAAGTTACTTTGGCTTATGAATTCGTTTGCTCTGTTTATTTTACTGTATTTATCTAGTTTAGTTCTGTTTACTTTTGCAAAACCTGCCAGTAAAAGCCTCACTAGCATCCAGAAATTGCTTTTAGGCATGTAATACTAAAGGGAAATATGCTTGAATACACTTGCAATATCATGTTTAGTCATTAGATTATGCAATTAAATGAAATTAACAACTAATTAGTATTTTATTTAAAACTTACCTAACAACTGATTTTAGTAGGACAAGCTAATGACGGGTAAAAATGTACAAAATAATGTCCCTTAGAGCTAATGACGTGTATATATGCAACTATTATTTTTGAAAAGAAAATGTACAAAAATATTTTGGCCAAATATTAGTTCATTTTACATATAATAGTTCATTTTGAAGCATAATTTTATATAATGGTACAAATTTAGTGCTAGCAATGTTATCAAATGTTTATTTCAGCAGTAGGTTACATCAGCTGTGCCCAGCTCACACAAGCATCTAGGAGTGTGGGGTCAGTCCCGGAGGGTAGGGACCAGTCTTTGGTGGAGCGATATGATTTGGAGGGGAAGGCTCCCGAACACGATCTGACCCCAAACTCTTAGACGCTTGTCCATCTCACCAAGATGGCGAATATCGGCGTCAACTACTACTACAGGATAGAACACATTATGACTACTCTACTTTATTTTTTGCTCTGTGCTTTAGACTTACCAGCTCAAAGGTACACATGTACACAGGAGCCCTTAAGGATGCAGCCCAAATTAGTTGCAACACCAGATGTATTAATAGAGCACAGTAGGAGAGTTTGCTGATTGGGATGAACCCTTTCCAAGAGAACAGTTTGAAGATGAAAGCTGTGAAAACAAAAACTACTTTACTGAACTGAAGTAGTAATCATGTTTACAGAAATTCTGTATGATTTTACATACTGTTAATACAAAGCCAAATTTTAATTTGAGGTAGCCATTTCCTAAATCACCAAGTCACCGTTGGGAAGTCCACAGTCTTGAGTAGACATGCAATTTTACCATCAGCGGGCCAAAACATGCTGCTCTGTTTCAACTGTACAGTTTGTATTTGTTACTATCTCTTTCAGTGGCAACGTTTGGTTAAGCTAGCTGTTTAAAAATGTGCCAGCAGTGCTTAAGCCAGATATTTTCAAATAGCTTTGTACATAATCAGTAAATGGGAATTTTTCCAAATATATTATGCGAGTCTGCTCATGACAAACTGTTCTTTCAATTTGAAGTATATAGGCTAGTTTTAATACTTAGCTATTATGAATCGCTCAAGATTACATTGAGTGGAAAAACTATACAGAGAGTTATGTATGAGGAAGATCATGAAGTGACCCGTGTTAAATATGGACATATATTCTGTACAATATAACTGTAAATATATTTTATATTTATTCTTGTTTACTTTGCATTTGTTGACTATTTCATAGTCAAAAGATACATGTACAAATGATTACATAATATGTAAAAAAATGGTGAAGAGTAGGAATAAAATAAAAAATAGTAAAACATTTTTGTTTATAAAAATAGAAACATAAAATAACGAATGTACATAGAAAATTTAATTGTTATTTGAATGACATAAAGAGATTAATGTCAACTGTTTTTGATATGGAAAAAACGTCAGAAAAAAAAAAACACAGAAAAAACTTTATTGTTAGTAATTAAAAAAATTATTTTTAAGAGCATTGCAAATAAAACCTTTATTAATCATGTTAATCCTTGGTTATTTAGCTATAATACGGTTTAAAATGTTTATTATTTACATTATTATTAAAATGTTTACTATCCATCAAGTAAAAAAGTTATAAAATGTTCCCCAATCCCTTACAAATCTAGTGAAAATACTACAGCCAATTACAATCACTTAAAATGAGTTTAGTGACAACTTTATGATTAGTAAAGATTCAATATATTTAACCATAAGTTGATTTTATAATTTAAAATAAATTTAAAGTCATCTTAAAGGACTAGTAGAATTTCATAATTAATTGTAGAAAAACTATAAAAATCATCAGTATTTTTACAAAAACAAACTTGTGGTCCTCTAGACTAGTTCTTCTTCTGTCAAATGACACATCAAGTACAAGCAAATTGTTGAAATAGAAACTGGTAATTTGGGTATCCACGAAACCGCCCCTTAAATCACATGATCTATTACATCAGTATTTAATCTACTTTAGATATTGATTATTTACTAGAATCTACACTTTTCGGTGACAACCTCGTCAAGGTACTATCTACAATATTTACAAGATAACCAGACGTTTCGCCCATACTATGATGTGGCATCCTCAGTGGTTTCTCTGAGACTAGATTCTAGTTATGACACTGGCGGGATAAGCCTAAGTTCTAAGATTGTGTATTTTACCTTCATATTGTATTAGATCTCCTTTGTGATTTCATTTGATCTGATGATTGGTAAACATTCAAATTCAAAACTCCTTTATTCCAAAATATAAAATACATTCTTATGAATAGAGTCAAATATAGATATGATATTTAATAATGTAATCACTAACTGTAAAAACAAAACAATTTACACAAATACCTTGCACTATTGATTTAAAAATTCACCAATTGAGTAAAGGGGCAAATACAAAAAATTGCAAAGATTTGGGTGTTTTCCTGTAAAATTGTTGACCAGCATAGGATGGCTTTTTTTAAGATTTAAATATTTGGTTTTTCTTTTATTATATCATTATGGTTTCTAGTATCATGGCCGTGCCTTTAAATTTGTATCATGGTTTTAAATTTGTGATTTGTGACATTCACTTGTTTTGTACTTCTACAACAGTGATATGCTAATTAAGAAAGTAATGTCAGATAGACAAGTGCCAACCAGGAAGTTTTAAGTTTGTGATTTGTGACATTCACTTGTTTTGTACTTCTACAACAGTGATATGCTAATTAAGAAAGTAATGTCAGATAGACAAGTGCCAACCAGGAAGTTTTAAGTTTGTGATTTGTGACATTCACTTGTTTTGTACTTCTACAACAGTGATATGATAATTAAGAAAGTAATGTCAGATAGACAAGTGCCAACCAGGAAGTTTTAAGTTTGTGATTTGTGACATTCACTTGTTTTGTACTTCTACAACAGTGATATGCTAATTAAGAAAGTAATGTCAGATAGACAAGTGCCAACCAGGAAGTTTTAAGTTTGTGATTTGTGACATTCACTTGTTTTGTACTTCTACAACAGTGATATGATAATTAAGAAAGTAATGTCAGATAGACAAGTGCCAACCAGGAAGTTTTAAGTTTGTGATTTGTGACATTCACTTGTTTTGTACTTCTACAACAGTGATATGCTAATTAAGAAAGTAATGTCAGATAGACAAGTGCCAACCAGGAAGTTTTAAGTTTGTGATTTGTGACATTCACTTGTTTTGTACTTCTACAACAGTGATATGCTAATTAAGAAAGTAATGTCAGATAGACAAGTGCCAACCAGGAAGTTTTAAGTTTGTGATTTGTGACATTCACTTGTTTTGTACTTCTACAACAGTGATATGCTAATTAAGAAAGTAATGTCAGATAGACAAGTGCCAACCAGGAAGTTTTAAGTTTGTGATTTGTGACATTCACTTGTTTTGTACTTCTACAACAGTGATATGCTAATTAAGAAAGTAATGTCAGATAGACAAGTGCCAACCAGGAAGTTTTAAGTTTGTGATTTGTGACATTCACTTGTTTTGTACTTCTACAACAGTGATATGCTAATTAAGAAAGTAATGTCAGATAGACAAGTGCCAACCAGGAAGTTTTAAGTTTGTGATTTGTGACATTCACTTGTTTTGTACTTCTACAACAGTGATATGATAATTAAGAAAGTAATGTCAGATAGACAAGTGCCAACCAGGAAGTTTTAAGTTTGTGATTTGTGACATTCACTTGTTTTGTACTTCTACAACAGTGATATGCTAATTAAGAAAGTAATGTCAGATAGACAAGTGCCAACCAGGAAGTTTTAAATTTGTGATTTGTGCCATTCACTTGTATTGTACTTCTACAACAGTGATATGCTAAATAAGAAAGTAATGTCAGATAGGCAAGTGCCAACCAGGAAGTTTTAAGTTTGACCACGTCAAGATTTTATTTATAATACATTTCTACCTAATGTTTCATCATTACGTTGTAGTACATCATAGAATAGATATATATGGTAATATATTAATTTTTAT
Source organism: Stictocephala bisonia (assembly GCA_035578905.1). Taxonomy (NCBI): domain Eukaryota; kingdom Metazoa; phylum Arthropoda; class Insecta; order Hemiptera; family Membracidae; genus Stictocephala; species Stictocephala bisonia. The sequence goes on along the minus strand of JAQJVL010000036.1, from coordinate 2,836,773 downwards.
ATTAAAATATATATTAATTTATAATTCTAATATTTGCAAATGAATTTGTCCATTAAATAAATAAATAGAAAATATCTTTAATTACATAATCTTGGAGATCAGTATTAGCATCAAGGTACAAATCATTCCTTTTAACATTACGGTAGTTATCATATGTAGTAATATTGCTTGGTTTGAGGACGTGTCTGGGTCCAGTGGTGTTTTCTTTAGCTCCTGAGGTGGTGTATTCTTCAGTTTCTCTGGTAGTAGATTAAAAAGGTTTGCTCCTTTGTATTATGGTTTTATGCTGTATAGGCTGAGGTGGTGGGTGAAGTGTGAGGCATACCTAGTGTAGTGCTGTTGAATATCCTATGTCTTAGTTGTTTTGTAGAGATTGCATGTATGTCGAGTGCCACTACTGTGAGGATATTCAGCTTGACAAATGTTATTAAGCAGTTCAAGCCGTGCTAGAGATGTAATAGCTTTCTTTTGATGAGTGAGAACTCTACCAAGTTTTTTGCAGACGTTTCTGCTCAGGTTGTTATGAAGTGAGTATCTTAGGTGGAGTTCAATAAAAGCAAAATAGGCAGGTTTTGCTGTCTCTGAGGTGCTTATTGCTTGAGACTATGGATGAAGAAAACACCTGTGCTGATCTTCCTGCACATATATGAGGTCTATATGAGGCTTCCATGAAAGGCTGGAGCTGATTAAGGTATCAAGGTACATGTTGGTTTCACATTCTATCTTGCCTATTTTTTGCTTCTGTGTTCTTGTTTCTGGTGTTCAAAACTATTTGAACAGTTTTATCATCAGTATAGACGAAATTGTTTGGAGCACAGTACTCTTCAGTCAGATTGAGAGCGGCTTCGATGTTTGTGGTCAGTGACTCACAATCATTTTTTGAGAGTGTGATAACTGTATCGTCTGCGTATATTACCGTATGAGAGGGCCCTTGAAGGTAGGTTGTTAGGTCATTTGTGAGTAGGATGAAAAGTAACAGCCCCAGGACAGATCCTTGCGGTACCCTCGTTTTATGTGCAGTAGATTCTGTTGTGTAATCAACAGTATGTCGCAGCTCTACGAGTTGTTTCCTACCACTCAAGTAGCTAAAGAACGATTTAGCTGGTAGTTTAGCTATTCCCAATACTTTTAGTTCTTCAACTAGACAGGTATAACTCATGTAATTGAGTGCCTTGCTGAAATCTAAAAAGAGGCTTAGTACCCGTACAGCCTTCCTCGAGCATGTACTCAACAAGCTATCAGAGCTGTACTGTACAGTAAGTGAAAGTTATACATGCATGATTTTGAAGTAAATACTGTAGATTTGAAGTTGCTGGCATTTTGACAAGCTTTGTCATCTTCTGAAATTTAAAAATGAATCATAAAAGAAAATTAAGAAAAACATGATTTTTGTGTTATAAAGCCGTTACATTAAAATATCTGTACAAAAATCTATTTATTATTATTATTATTATTCAGGTGTGGGCAATATCAAACCATATAAGGTACAATAAATTCTATTGTTATGAATTGGCCTTTCTTTGCATGAACTCTTGTTTCCTTCTTTTGTAATGAGGAAACAAGTGTACATACTGTGCGTATGTACAAGAATATAAATGTTAGTTTAGATATGCTCGTTCCTTTTTTTATATAACAACTGATTTTAGATGGCCAGTGAACATCTTATGTTTAGCATTGTTTAAATAGTGAATAAACACACCGAAAAATTCCAGTTAAAATGTTAAGAGACAATATTTTCACTTGAGAGCTTTACATGTTATGAGCAGCACTAGGGGTAAACAGAAGAACTACAGCCATATACTTCAAAATCACAGTGCAACTTTCTCTCACAGTTTTGAGCCCGTTTAGCCCATGTCCCGTTGCGACTCAGTTAAATGAAACAACGTTGATTCCTATTGCTAATAATAAAAACAAAAATAACATTTCAGGCAAATACCATTAAATAGAACAATTAATCTTCAGTAATCTTTCTTAAAAGTAACTGAACTATTATAGAATTGTAATTAATAGTACTGTAATTTATAAAATATAATCAATTGAAGAATATTTTACAAAAATTTAAAAATTTTTACTGAATTACAGGTTGAATTCCAGTCGAGGCGTAATATGGTGACTGGTGCAACTGAATTAGTGGTATGAACCAATAAGGCCTCGTCAGAGCCTCCTGCTCGTTATTAGGAAACAGTTAGCAAACATAACAGAACATCAGTTGGAAAGTATTAATGTAATGTTGACTGTGTAGTCAACAGCACCAGTTACCGCAATAGTTTCACTTATTGTTAGCTTGAAACTGACTTTTTTTCTATATTTTCTACAAATTTCACTCGCCAGTTCACATGGGCCTGTGCGTCAACTTTATTCAACGAGTGAAGTACTGACCGTTGGCTCAGTGGGGATTCGAACCTTGGACCTTGCCCTCCGCACTGAGCCATCACGGCAGCATACATGCCCTTACATTTAAAAAAATTTATTTATTTGCCATTCTGTAAAGAATCTGTCATGTTTATGTAATCTGTAAGTAGTATTTAAGTTACTTGCAAATTTCTCTTTTATTTTGGTTTTACTGTTATTTTTTCTCTGGAATTTAAACTATTTTATAAATCAAAATAATTTTCATTATTTAAATCATGAAGATGTATTTAATGGTTAAGTGAGGACTTTGTATTTTAACTCTTTTATAACAATAAAGATCCTTTTAATTTCATTTCTTGATTATACCTCTCGACTTATTTCCCCCAGAGAAATTAGTTAAATTAGTAAGCATTGTACAATATAAATTTTCACATATATACTATCTAATTAGTCTATAGCGTTGTTGGTTAAAGCTGAGCTTCATGAACTAAAGGTTCTAAATTTGAGTCAGAGTCATAATACATTTCAAAAGTCAGCTGATAACCACCAGCTGTTCATTTGACATTTGCTATTAATTAATGACACTTTCTAAGAAATAGTTGGCTTTAGTTTGAACAGTGACTACATTCACTCAACTACAATCATCTCACATTCGACATCCATATTTGCCTATATATCTGTACCATCAGGATCTTAAGAATAAATAAATAAATATATTACTGGTGCTACATCAGTTATCTGATGTAGAGCCCAGATACTTACAAGGTTCGCTGAGAAGGAGAGAAGTGAATATTAAAGCAACCCCAATACCAAAGACAGTGTGAAAGGATGCAGCATATAGAGCTGATGTAAGAGGGCCAGGATGTAGGGTCTTGCTGTAGAATAACACTCCAGAACACCAAACTGCCAGAGCAATAGCAAAGCCTAGACATCCCAGAGCACGTGACATCCCCTGTTCAGATAAAAATAATTCTTAAATTTAATTATCTCATGGAACTATTTAGTAAATAATTAATTAACATATCAATTTAAGAATGAATAAAAGTATTTTCCAGCAATTGTTAAAACAATCACTTATACTTACTGCTTAAAAGTTTATATTATAGTAAAAATGTTATAAATATCCTTAAAAATTGTATATATAGTAGAAAATTCGATAGTTTGACACTTTATGAACTACGAGGGTGTTGAAGAATCGAAATGTCGAACTATAAGGAATTTATGCTAAACATGAAAGAAAAGAGATTTTTGTAGGAAAATTGAATTGTAATTTTCATGAATGCTGTTTGGTCAGAAAAATTTTCGATTTCAATGACTTTATATCAGCTATTAAACACCTCCCAAATAGTTCTTTCATTAAAATTATATTTATAGTTATAAATACATCACCTCAAAGATGCAAATTTGGGCTTTCTTGGTACATGCAGAATTAAGAAACTATTTTCCCGACTATTTCCAAATTTTAAAAACAGACCCTCAAAGGACTGTTCTTGCTCATCAATTGTTTTAAATTACGCAATTTTACTGCAAATTAGTAAATTTGATTTTAAATAATTAATATTATATGCTTGCTTTTATTTTATTACGACGAGAAATAGCATGTCTTGTTTGGCATCTTACGCTTTTTAATATCACACAATTTACAAAATTGACTGACTTTAAAACTACATATATACTCAACTTTTGGTTGTACTTTTACCCACATGTTATATTAAAATCGCTACGCACACGTACAGCGAGTCACAGCACAGGCAGGATCGCTCTTAAACGACTTCCTGAAATCATACTCCACCCATCCCATGGGAGGAGAAGGGGTCAACTGTCTGTGTATGACTATATGAGTATTGAGTAGATCACATTTAGATGTACAGTCAGTGCTACAAGCGGAATTAAGTTGTCCCTAAAGCTGGCCGAACCACCTAAAAGTTTAACAAAACTAAAAACAAGGGTTATATTACAGAAACAATGTACATACCAATGAATTAATGTAGAGTTATAGCTGTTGTTATTAAAATATGGAAGGTACAGTAACTTAGTGTCAAAAAAATTAGGAATTCTGAACTGTTGTTAACTTTGACACTGTTATTTTGTTGCTCTGCACCGGATCGAACCGTGCACAGCCTCACAGAGACTTTTACCACAATACCATGGATGGTGTCGAAGTAAGCATAGACCTTACAATATAACAGAAGGTCTAGGGTATGACTTTCAAACTATTGAGGTTCTATTCTATAAATATTCTTCCTTGTTATTCAGCTGTTAATCATAAATCCAGTTTCATAATAAATAGTTTTAAAGAATTGGCACAAAATTTCCCCCATATTAAAAAAAATCAAAACTTTGAAAATTACCAGTTTGATTTCCAATTAAGTTTTTTTGTCATAACTCAAAAACTAGTCAAGCTAGAGACATGCGGTTTTTACTAAAACATTTTAAATTTTAAATTACACCTTCCCAAAAAATTTAATCAAAATTCTTAGAGCCGTTTAGAGAAATTCTATTTATGTATGTTTTTTGCGTTTAAAAATAAAAAAAAAAAACTGAAATTTCAAAAAAGTGAAAAACCGGTCTGGAAATAGTGGCTATATACAACTACATACCAAATTTCATAAAAATGTATCTATCCGTTTGGTCTCCAGCGAACTACACATACGGACAGACATCAAAATTTTTTTGAAAAACTACTTTTTGGGTTCAGGGAACCCTAAATGGATTCTTAGACCATCTTGTAAAAAAAATATTTTTTTTTTTTTTTACGGTCAATACTTTCTCTATGCTAACCCATATGTGAGAAAGTAAAAACTGATAAACAAATAAAAATTGCATCAGATTTTAAACTAAAAATGCTATTGTTACTTAAAATGTCATAGATTAAAAAGATGGAATCCCTCCAGCCTTTTACCTTGGTCAAATGTTGGTCCCTATGTTTGTAGACATAGATGCCAGTAAGCAATCCAGGAAGATAGGTGGTTCCTCGATAGATGCTTTGGGTGTGCAATGAGTTTCCAAAGACATTGTGACGAATATCTGTCACATACCTAAAGCAGTTTTGTATAGTAGTGGTCAGAATTAGCCAATAAATACATTTTTAGCTATTTATAATGATAAAGTACAAAAAAAGTAAAATATGTTTGTTATTCATTAGTAAAACGCCGATCCTAGAGGTATGGATGAATGAATATGAGGTTCATATGAGTGTATATGAACAAGTGTAGTCATTGTTACTAAGGTCGCCTGTTCCTGTGAAAAAGCTAATTATTTATTTCCCAATAGCCAAGACAACTAAGGAACCTACATATTTACGTGGAATCAAAACCATGAAGTATTAATCTGATTTTCGGCCAACTGACAAGTCTGACACTCGGTTCTCCTCCCTTCTCAATATACAGACCGTGACTAACATCCTACATGGACACCCCAGACTTCTCTAATATTATCCAGGTTGATGGTGACCACTGAGCAGATACAGTGTCAGTTTTAAGAGGACTGACCATGAAAGCTATCGCCTACAATCTCCTCAACACTTTGTCCCCAAGTAGTATAAAAATATTCCTTTCCATTCAACAAACAGCGTATTAATTCATGTCTTGTTGAAAAGAACATTTCTATCTTTCCTCCTTCCAAAGGAAGCCTGGCTGGTTGGTTACTGAAGTTGGTGCCAAAAGGCATCCTTGTAGTAAAACACTTGTTTCCTCATTGCTCGCTTCACTTGTCCTCTCATACGGTTGTAAGGATTTGTTATTTTATTGTGTTGGAGTTTTCTTTCTCCCCACACCATAGGTAATATAGATGTGTAATAATAGCCACAAAGCAGATAATAAAACAAAGATGAAATTGATTTCCAAGGGAAATCTAGAATCTATGGTTTTATATCATAATGTCTAAATTCAGCTAGGGATGGCTACGATACATCGGAAATATCGATAAATATGTTGCAATATATCGATACATTTTTATTTCAATAATATCAGCCATATCGATATTTGGTCTGATATATCATATCACTAATTTTCCACGTTATTCTCTCTCAAAATCATCACGATTTGAAAAAAAAAAAAAAAAACACATTTAATTGCCTCTTATGCATACAAAAAATGTATTGAAAAATAAAGTAACTTTATTTAGTTTTTTTACGTGAGGTTAACAGCATAGAGCAAATCCTTTGGAGTTGTAGGAGGACTAAAAAATGGTGTATCCCAAGCTTTTTAGGAAGACAATACCGTACAATTGTATCCATGTACAATTGTATCCATGTACAATTGTATCCATGTACAATTGTATCCATGTACAATTGTATCCATGTACAATTGTATCCATGTACAATTGTATCCATGTACAATTGTATCCATGTACAATTGTATCCATGTACAATTGTATCCATGTACAATTGTATCCATGTGCAATTGTATCCATGTACAATTGTATCCATGTCTGTTCCGGCTGAGAGACTCTTTTCTAAAGCTGTAAACGAAACAGACTAGGTGGAAAATTAATTTCAAAACTTTTATTTTTAAATAGTTTACCTGACAAGTATTGGAGTAGGTTTAGTTAGTTAACTTGTTTAATTTTTAGTGTTTATATGAAGCCTAATGGCTTTTGTAAATGTGAAGACAAAAATAATAATAATATTACATTGTTCTCTTATAATTAACATAATAATTAACGGTATAATCATTCTTATTTTTAATTTGTTTCATTCACTCCACAGACCACAACTTGTTTTGTGTACATAAATGTATTTAATTTCAACATTCAGTAGGCTATTCTAAATAGTAACAGCAAATCGTGTGTGTATTTTTGGTCATGCTATTGTGCTTAATTTAAAACAAATAAATCATTTACAATTCTTTATATCGTTACCCGATATATAAATATTTTTCTTTCGAAATTATTGTTAGACGGATATTAGGTTTGCGATATATCGATAATTTGATTTATCGATTTGTTGTAGATCTTTGCCATCCCTAAATACAGCGTTGTTAACCTTAATTTAGAATTCATTCTGGAACTACTAATATTATTTAATACCTATTTTAATAAAATATTTACAGTTCAAAAGAGATGGATTTTCTTTGAAATTAGGGAAGTTTTACAGTAGTAAATTATTATTTCAACATCTCCCTTCCTTTTCCTTTAACTAATAATCTTATACAGAAACACAAAGGTATCTTTCAACAATGCCTTCTAAATTCTGGTACATTCTAAGTTTACTAAGTATTATAACTATAAATATACTTAGTTATATTGTGATGTACTTAGTTATATACACAGTATCCCAGGTTCCGGATATTTTGTGTATAAGAAAGAGAACTGTGTATTAGGCTTGTCAATTAGAAGAAACTCAATTAGAAAAACACTACATGGTCCAGATTCCATATAAAGCTCTAGGTATGAGAGATACCACTGAGGATGCCACATTGCAGCATGGGTGAACATTTGATAAAGTAAATGTTGTAAAAAGGTATTAACCTTTATGTGGTTATTACTGGAATCTTTAGTTTTTGGTAATGACACCGGCCGTTTAAGCATTTAAATTAAGAACGTTCAATGGTTTCCATCAATTTGGGCACTACTGATCCTTATTTCAGTATGAGACTTGTCAGATTGCAAAAATCAGTGCAATACTATGTAGTTTGGATTCCAAGTTTTTGGTCTACCTTTGGATTCCAAATCTTTAGGTCTATTGGTATCCCTAGCTCGTGTAATAATAAATGGCTCTACCTAAGGGAGCTCAGTTAGTAACAAGGACTGCACACATTCATCTAACATGTATTAATAATGAATAAGTATAATGAACTCCCTAATGTATACGACATCAGGAGCGTCAACGTTCATCTTCAACTCAAGACAGTGGTGTATATATCTGTTGGGTTTGGTTCAAATGATTTAAATTTATTAAAACATATGTTTTGGTCAGATAAAATAATGTATTATTGACAATGTTTTTATTCCTGAATAAAGTCTAGTATGTGAAACATGTAAGTGTGGTTAGTTATTTTGTAGTGATATTTTTCTGGTAAAACTTTCCTCGCAACTTATAACTTTGATTAATTTACACTCAAATTAGTATTTTTTTTATTCAATCTTTATAATATTCTTTCCACTTACTCTTTTGTATACATCAATATGGCCGGACCATTGTACAAATAGGTGGTGAAGAAAGCCGCTAGAGCGGATGCAACAAACACCAATCCCACAACGACAATACCAAACTTGAAATTGCGATGAAGAAGTAGCACCAAGAGTGTACCCAACACAAACAACTGGAAGTCACAGGACATGTACGATGACTGAACAATACACTGCAACAAAACAAAAATATTATATGTTTATGTGCAATTTGTGTTTCAAATAGTTGCACTTTCTTATGTTAGTTCTTTCTTGCTTTTAAGGGACTAACTTATAATGGCTTGCTTACAGGGTTTAGCGAAACCACAGAGAAAAAAGAAACAGAGGTCGCTTAGTTACGGCCGCAGTGCAGTTCAGACAGTTGTATATAGATTACAACTAATGTAAATCTTTATAAATCTGTAGTAAAAATTACTATATTTTATTCTTGAGGATTTGGGGGGAATATGGTAGGGTCTGACAAGGAGTTAGCCTGCCATCACGTTGCAAATTGAAAAAATAACTACTCAACACACATTTAGCACACTATTAGATGCAACTTCTGTTTCTTTATTCTCTGTGTCATATCCCAAAATTTGTAATTTTATTTGTAAAATGTATATAGTGCAGTAAATTAAATTCAAAATAAAATCATTTTAACATGGTTATTACAACAAAGCACTAATTTAGAATTTTACATACATAGTTGAAGAATCAGGAATGGAGTTTGTAATAATTATGCTTTTTTCAGCCTGTCATATTTTTTATCAACATGTTTATTTGCTCTATATAATAATGAAAAATTAAATTTTACTATAAATAAATATGTTTTACTTCCACTAATTACATATACATCCATTTATTAACAAGCCCATTTTAACAGCTACTTTGATGAGTTCTAAGTGAAAAAACAAAGTAAAATCAATTTCACGACAACAATTTTGTCCAAAATAATTAATTTATTTTGTAACTAGTCCAAAATTTATGTAACTACATCACTTCATGCCAATGTAATCTTTTAACAAATAAAGACTGATTCTCTAATAAAGAACAAACTTTTATTTAAAGTTATATTTTTTGCATGTTAAATCTTCCAATCATGAATCTAGTTTTGAATTATATTAAAAGACTTAATTTTAGTAATAACATAAAGTGTTTCAAAAGTTATTTAAATCTATTCTCAATTAATAAAATATTAATCATAGCTAAGTGCCTTTAATAATTAATAACTTGAATATTTTTAGTTACTAAATATGCTACAAATACAATAATAAAGATTTCTAACAAAAAGAGGTATTGCAAGAGAGGACTTACTCTTGAGCATGTCCACATTACCATTCTTACGAGCAAGTCCTCTCTTGTAATAGCAGTTTTCTAACGTGGACATGCTGATATGGACTTTTTCCGTGAACTCAGATTGGTTTGATATTTGCGACTTGCCCGTGAGCATGACCCCTTGTATGATAGGTCAGTCAAGAAGTCTACACATACTCTGCATGCGAGTCTCCTTTTCTCTACCAGCGCAACACTAGTTATCGTGTTTATATTGCTTATGACTTGTTTTACTGCTGTGTTGAACTATTTTTTATTGTTTTCCATGTGATGTTTAGGTTTTAGTAATAAATTTTGTATTTTATAGGTTTTTTTCTTTGGCTATGAAGCGTATGATTTATAATGAACGAAATTAAGTTTTATTCCAGAGAAAAGTGAACTAACTTTGCTATACAGGAGTGTATCTTGTTTACAGAGAGTAAACAGTAAGGAATAGTTATATAGTAACTAAGGAGTCTAAAGACACCAGGAGGCACTACTCAAAGAATTCAATAAGATCTTTAATGCCCCGCATCACCCATTATACAGGATCTCCCACGTCAGAACAGTCGCTTAAAATCTCGAAACCCACCTCTATGTACTGCTCTCCATTTGAGCAGATCAAACTTCTCGCCCAATACCAGCTGGGCCATAGAGTGGAACAGTTTTGATGGACGTAATAAGTTCCTTATTAACACGTTCGTGGCTACGCGCGGATAAATCCGTGCCGACGGACCCTCCGCGCATCCTGGTGGCGGGTTTTGCCACGATTTGTAGTTGCATGGTTGATTCATCAGTGTGAAATCAGATCTCATAGAGGCAGGACGTTACGTTGTCAGGCCCTTGTATACAAACCTATTGATTTGTGTGTGTCAGTCGCAAGTTTGGAAGTGTTTTCGCTTCGCATAAGTGTTTTCTGTTTATTGGTGTGTTTTTTTAAGATTAGAATGAATTTTGTCATTTCAGGCTTAGCCTTCAATGTGTTAACGATACGTACATGCCTGTTTGTGGGATGAACCTCTCTCGTGGGGAGTGGACATTCTTGAATCAGTTTTGAACTGGTGTTGGCAGATGCTATTACTGGATGTATAAATGGGGATTGACACTAGATCAGTCATGTGATTGCGGGGAGTCTATCCAAACAATGGATCAAATAGTTAAAGAGTGCCCCCTGTGCTCTTTTACAGAGGGATTGGTCAGCATACATAGAATCAGTGAGGCAGGTCTTAGATGACTCGATGGATTGGACTTAGCTTTGTGACAGGAGATCACTTTACATTTTATAATCAATGAATATATATAATCATGACTTTTGGATATTCATCCAAATATACATCGCAGCGTTATAATTAAAAAATGGTAGCTGACAACAAACCATACGATTTATATAGTAACTAAAAGGCAACTAGTTTATAAGTCTCGTATTATCCCTTTATTATTCATCAAAAAGCCCACAAACGTATCCTTACATGTAATGGGTCCATCAGCAAGTCCACCGGCATACTCACGAGCATGTCTTCCTGTGTAATACTCCCTTAAGGAAATGGAAATCAATAGAAAAATTAGCAAGTATTATTAGAAATTAAAAGAAAAGTAAAATCGAACAGAAGTGAAAATATATGTATGAAAGGGGAGTTTGAGTGGATATGTTCTCCATAAGACCCATGTTAAATGGTTAAGCCGATATTTTATGTACGGTAAGTTATGTTTGATGACATGTCATTTTGAAGGTACTGAAGGTTAATAGAGAGTGTTGATTGGCTAGTCCATTTTAATTATTAATTTAAATGTGTAAGATACATGTACTTGAAATATAATTAAAAATATTAATTGAAATGACAAGACTAGCAAACTGGAAAAACCTAAAAGCAATCAACACTGAGCAATTATTCAAGCATTTTTTAAACTAAAATTTTTGAAACTGGCTTTAAAAGACTAGCAGTGGAGCTATATTTTTTATTTATTTGAGAAAATTTAATATTAGTCTTACGAAGAACAGATTCGTGCTGGTCAGAAGTCACCAGAATTTCTGATCACTCCAGCCCCTCCCCCCTTAAAGGTAAGGTGATGCTCACAATTTTGTCAGAATTGATGTAAGTATTGATGAAGAGAAAGTTAGTCCACCACTGCTCCTTGCAATAGCCTTGCTCCTCCTCCATAATAGAGTTCCACATGGGTCCATCTCCCAGATGGCGTAGCAGAGTAGCATACAAAAACACCATCAGAGAGTACACTGGTATTGTCCTGGCAATGAATAATGTAGGAGCACTTGAATATTGGTGTATCAGAATTTTTGTTATGTTACTACAAATCTTATATGACATTTTTGTAAGCCTAGATTTGCGATTTAAGGTAGGTTTATAATTTTGCTCAGAAACAGGTATCAGAGTATCTAAAAGTAATCAATGGGGAAACAAGAAGAGCAAGTAACTGAGTAAGAGACACTGGTATTAGATAAGAAATTAGGTAGCAAAGTATGAGAGAAATATAACTAAGAACATTTTGGATATACAAAAATTATGTTGGACTAGACTACCAAAAGTGATCAGGGAGTTACAAGTGGAACAAAGAGACTGAGAGGATGTCCAAGATCAGAATGGATGGAAGGAGTAAGGAAACCTTTGAAAAACGAGGGTTCCAATTGTGGGAAATAACAGTAGGACAGTTATGGGAGGATAGAAGAAGATGAAGAGGAATCGTCAACTCCCAGTGGCTGGAACGGGAGATCAAATATAAGGGAGAATTATTAGAAATTTAAGGGAGATATATAGTCAGTTTCTAAATTAATATTTTAACTACCAGTTTTCAAATATTATAAAACTATTAAAAATACCTATATCTAATACTGATGATAAGAATCCAATTGTTTGCAGTAAGTGGAATTTAAGTATGGACAAATTTTTGTGTGTGAATAAGCTTGAAGTTGAGAATGTCATAGTAAGCCTTTGTAACAACAGCTCTTGTGGGTGGTATGATATTCCTATAAAGCTACTACTGAAGTGGGCATTTAAAATAGTCTCTGATGTTCTAACTAAAATGAATTAATCAGTAATTTGTTGAAAATACCTATCCTGGCCTTTTAACTGAAACAAATATATTCAAGAAGGGCGATTCTACTGACAGTTTGAATTATCATCCCATATCATTACTGAGCAATATATCAAAAATATTTGAAATTATTTGTAACAGAATTTCTGCTTTTCTAGAAACAAATAGTTTAGGTTTCAATACCACTGTATGTTTATGGGTGGTCGGGTGGGTCAATATTATTGTACGTGTATGGACGGGTGGGTGGGTCAATACCACTGTATGTTTATGGGTGGTCGGGTGGGTCAATATTATTGTACGTGTATGGACGGGTGGGTGGGTCAATACCACTGTTTGTGTATGGGTGGGCGGGTGGGTCAATACCACTGTATGTTTATGGGTTGGTGGGTGGGTAAATATTACTGTATGTGTATGGGGGGGGGGGGGTGGGTGGGTCATCTCCAATGAAGGTTGTGTGGGCGGGTTGGAGGGTCAAACTGTACGTACACAAAAATTACAATGTGTGCTTAATTTACATATGATTATTGATATGGAGTATTGGACAGCCATCAGCCTCTAATTGTTTATGTAACCACCTACCTCGCCATGTTGTGAATAATGGACCAACAGTATATGGACTAATAACAAAATCCAAAATCTACGACAAACCATTATTACAAGATTATGACCTAGCTTTGAAAAGATTACAGACTAAAAAAAATCATTTTAATACATACTTCCCCTTAAAAATAATAAATTATAATAAAAATAAACCAAAATGTAACCTATGGTACACACATAAACTATTAATTGAAAAAGAAAATTTGCATTCTGCATACCAACAATTTAAAATTAAAAAAGATCAAAAACTTTGGACTGAATACAAACACTTAAAAAGCAATTATGAGAAAAATGTACAGAAAGAAAAAAATAACTTCATTGGAGAAAAAATAAAATCAGTTAACTTCAACACTAAAGAAATCTTGAAAGTAATAAATGATCATACAAAGCAACACAAATTAAAGAAAAATATTACATTAAAAACGGCATAAAAAATAAAATAAGTAATCCCAAATAAACTGCGGAAAACTTCAATTAATATTTTACAAACTTGTCAGATTCCTTAGAAAAACATACATTTAATAAGACTGCATCATATTTTGATTCCAATGATTATGTAAATCATAGTCCTGAAATTTTATCTTCTCTTAGAGATGTGCGGATACAGGATACAATTGGAATAATTAATAAGTTAAATTACAAAAAATCATCTGGTTATGATGGCATTCCATTGTCAGTAGTAAAAGACTGTGCTAAACATATTGCAAAACTGATGACACATATAATTAATTCGTCCTTTCTGGAAAACATTTTTCCAAGCCCTCTTAAAATTTCTAAGGTCACTCCAGTTCACAAAACTGGTAGTGAACAAAAGAGAGAAAACTATAGACCAATATCTAACTTACCTAGTTTTTCTAAAATAATTGAGACGGCAGTACATGATCAATTAACAAATTATCTAGAAAAAAACAATAAACTTAATTCTTCACAATTTGGATTTCTGTGGAATAAGTCCACTAAACCGGCACTTGTAACATTTTTGGAATTAGTATTGGATTACTTGTAACTTATACCAACTTATAACTGGCTGTTTTATAGATCTCAGTAAAGCTTGTTCAATTTAATATACTATATGAGAAACTATTTAACATCGGTATACAAGGACATTGTTTGGAATGGATTCAAAATTACTTGAAAAATCGTCAGCAATTTGTTGAAATTACTAGGGGAAATGGTAGAAAAATTAAAATTGTTCAATCTAGTTTAAAAGAAATTAAAATGGGTGTTCCACAAGGATCCATTCTTGGACCCCTCCTGTTCACAATTTACTTAAATGATATAGTTGATCAAGTTCCTAAAGAGAAACTTATTACTTTTGCAGATGACACTACACTAATAAACAGAGGAAAAAATATTAACAATCTTGAAATTGAAACGTTTCTTACAATCAACTCAGTTTTAAATTATTACACTAGTTTAGGGATGAAAGTAAATGTAGACAAAACACAGTTTATGAATATAGGTTTGGCAAAGAAATTATACTCCGGATTTCATTTTAATGTTATATTAGACGAGGACCAGCTCAAACAAACTGAAAGCGTAAAATTTCTTGGTGTAATTGTTGATCACAAATTGGATTGGAATGAACATATTAATTAACTTTCATTAAAATTAGCAACCGGTATACATTTAATAAGAAAAATTTAAAAGTTAAACAGTAAACACATATCAATAAATTGTTATTATTCTTTCATATATTCTCATATAAGTTATTCAATAATTCTCTGGGGAGCATCATCTTATCAAAATTTGAATAGAATATTTATATTACAAAAACGAGCAATTAGGTATATAAATAATCTGAGTTCTTTTGAATCATGTAGAAACTTTTTTATCAGTAACAGAATTCTTACAGTGCCATTAATTTATATACTAGAGTGTATAATGTAATAATAAAGGCTTAATAATAAAATTGAAATTGAGAAGAACCATAGATATAATACAAGGAAAACAAATTATGCGAAAAGTCATAGGTTGAAGATATATGAATCCAAGCCCTCATATATTGGTAACAAATTTTTTAGTAAACTTCCTATCAATTTGAAACAGGAAGTAGAAAGCAAGTTCTTTAAAAAAAGTTACAAAATTGGCTTGTGGAGAAATTTTTTTATAGTATTGATGACTTTATGTCGCAAGAAATTAGATGCTAGCTAATTAATACACTTTTTTACTATAAGATACATTGTTAACTTTAATATTAAGTTATATGTATACTGACAACTTTAATACCTTTTGAGTAAGATTTTTGTAAAGGCTGTACAAAAAAAATATGGATTCTGAAAAAAACTAAATGGCTTTTTTCTTTTGTTAACAATGTTTCATTATCATTTAATTTCACACTGCATGTCTGTTTTATGACCTGTCTAAGGCCCGATTGTGTGAATCACAACATCTTAACTAATTGTATGTCTGAAGTGGGATTACAAGGATCAGTCATTGAGCTTTAAAAAATCATAACTATTTGATCGCAAACAAAGAACTATCATAGCAAAAGATTCAAAAAAGGATTCAAATTGTTAGGATGTAACCTATGTTGTACCACAAGACTCAACTCTTGGACATCTTTTCTTTCTTTTCTATATATATATATATATATATATATATATGTAGCTTATCTACAAACAACTTCACATAACAAATTAATATTGTACGCAGATGATACTACAGATAATATCATAAAACATTTGAACATTGGTTCTTAAATAGAGGTTTGGTTTTAAATAAAAAAATAATTAACCTTATTCATTTTAAAGCAAGAAACGTCAGGATAAGAGAGGGTATTGGGACATCTGAGGTAACAACATTTTTAGATGTACATGTAGATGCAAATCTCAATGTGCAAAGTCACAGATCATATTTTAACAAATTTTCACTGGGGGACATGGTGAGGGGGGGGAGCGAATACACATGCATTGACTGCATAGTGCATTTCACTACACTATACATACTAGATCTTGATCACAACGAAGTAACTCATTAATTTTAACATTAAAGAAACCTTAGTTTGTACTTTTTACAAAGCTTAAAAAGTATAATAATTTGCATGAGGCCAAATTTTAAATTTAGAGGAATTTCACTTAAGTTGTTAATTTTGTCCCTACAAATTTGCTGGCACCAGTTACCTCCACTGGGCGACAAAATCTCGAAACTAGGCGCCGCTTGTGTCGCCCAGTTAACATGTTATTTTATGCCCTGCAAAGTCATATCTTAGTAATAATCTCCATTCATTTCTATATACTTTTTCTACAGTTGTTCACAGAATTCCTACGGAAGTCTTGGTTATAGTTTACTATGCATATATATAATAATATTACGAAATTACAATATAGGGAAATACTGCAGGATCAACAAGTATTTTTAAAGTTCAAAAAGCTTTGGTAAGGATAATTAGCAAATCTGATAAGAAATCAAGTTGCAGACTTCTCTTCAAAACATTTTACATTCTCCCATTACCATGTATGTATATTTACTCCATATTAATTTCAGTTCACAATCACCCTCCAATTTATAACACCAGAAATAAACCAGTTATTCAAATTCCCACATCATAATCTTATAAAATTTGAAAATGGCCATTTCCTTATGAGCCTAAAATTATGTTAAACGATTCATAAATCATTAAAAATATAATCAATTGTAGCATATTGAAAAAAAATTAAATCAATGCTCAAGCGGAAGGCTTACTATGACATCATCGAATTTCTAAACTATACATGGTAAATTGGTCCACTGCTTAATTATTTAAATTACTTATTCACCTAATTTTATATATGCTGATATACTTATATTTTGAATTATTGTTATAATTCATAATACATAAAAGCCCTTTACTCCAAAACTATACATCCAATTGATTTTGTACATAGGTTTATCTTGGCCCCTTGAGGCTTACTAAGAAAGGATTTTCCTCTCCGATCTCAGGATTCCATCCCACTGGCCTCCAAAATCCCATGGTATTTTTATAGAGCTATATTAATTGATTGATTTATTTGATTAATAGCTGTTGAATAAAAACAAATTGAATAAAATTGTGGTAGGCTAAACTTTTAAAATTCAAAATAATTAAGTAGAATAGTAAATTATACATAACATCAGTAGTTCTAAATTGGATATTAGATTAAATGATTGTTCTTACAGGGTTTCTAAGAACAATGTTTCTAAAAAATCCATTACAAATTATTTTAATAATAATGGAAAATTACAGTATAAACTGAAACATTGCTGCATATTTCATTTAGGCTATATAATAAAACTCAATATTATGACCGGCAAAGTGGGTGGGTACACCTAGTATAGATATGCAAGGAACAACATTATATCAAACGGGAACATTTTTTAGATTTGCTTGTATATGAAAAAGTGTGGGTGTTGATTGCATTTTATAATCATGAATATTATTATATACTACCAATTTATAGTTTCAAAAAATCTCACTATGGTTTGGAACTGTTGAAAAAAGATGGAAATAACTAAAAAACAGTTAGAGCTGCGCTTTTGTTCTAAAACTAGTAGAACATTTTCAGGCTGCAACAAACCTATTAACAACTTATTTTCTTAAAAGAAACTATGCAACACCACATGACTAACCTGAAATATCTTAAAGTGTATACCATCAATGGATTGACAAAGTGTTTATCCAGTTCAGAAGAGTATATCAAACCCAACAAAAATGAGGACAGGAAGTAGAATATGTCCACAAATAAATCTGTGTGGCAGGCCAAAATGGAGAACCATGATTCAGTGAACACCTGAAATGTTAAATAAGTATAGATAAAAAACCTTAATTCAAAACTGAGCTATTAACTGTTTTAATTAACTAAGACTGATGACATTGAACTCAACAGTTTTCTCCAGTGAATATCTTTATCGCAGCCTAGCCTCTATCTAACACTCTACACCTGCTATTGGTTTTTGGAACTAATTGAAACTCCTTTGACTACTATTACACCAGGTGTTATCTCTCTGTCCATCCACCTATCTTTGTATGAGCTGAACAACACAGGCAGTTTACTCTCTCTTCTTAAGTTTTTGGAAGATTCCCCTTGGCCACCTGGCAAAGCGTTTATAAATAACTGACGCCTGTGATTTGCATTTCAATACTTCACTTAAGGCTATCACAAAGAGATGGGGTTTTTCACAAGCAGAATACCAGCGTTGTGAAACTGAATTTCCAGCAGCAGCTAGAAACACTAACACAAGCTTGCGTCTTCAGCTGCGGGAAGATTTAAGCTGTTTTATATCATTATCTCTTGTGCAGCGATTAACAGGTCACGTGATAGCTCGTCCCCTGTTTCTAGCAACATTTCAGCCTCAGTGTTTATAGCTTTTGTATTATATTATGTAACAATTAGAATTTAGATTTTAGAAATTAGAACTGCATAATTTATTTCAGAGCTACATTCTTGCACTAATAATATAACAACTAATGTGACTAATTGTGTGTAGTAAAAATACTTAAATTGTGTAGAATGATAAAAAGAGATTTAATCAACCAATAACTTTTAATAACCAGCAAATAATGAATAATTTGTTCTTTTATGTTGAAGATGGAGCTGTATTAGTTTTTTGTACATAATTGTTAAAAATAACATAATTTAAAAGCAATAAATACTTTATTAGTGAGGCCTTTCGATAGCAAGGCTATCACCATCAGACACATCACAAATAAATATACAGAAAGTAAATAAATGTAATATAAGCTTATATAAACATATGTTTTACATTTTTAACTCTCATGGCTAAATATATTTATTATTCTAAATGTTAATTTTATTATGAATTTGAAAGTATTATAAATTGAATATAAATTAATTTTGTTTATAGTTTTGAAAGTAAAATAGAATTTTAAATCGGTCCATCTTCTTGGTTTAATAAATTTTCAGAATTTGCTTTATTAATGTACCATGATTCCATCATTTAAATATCGTAGTGTTGTTATATGTTTTAAACATTTTAAATTGTTTTTTGAAATACTATGGCCAGTATTAATGCAGTGATTGGCAATTGCAGATTTTTCTTCTCTGTTAAATTTTATCTGTGAAAAATGTTCTTGAAATCTTTTTTTTAATTTTCCTTTTTGTTTGGCCTATGTATTTGGTGTTACTGTCATTGCAGTTTATTTCATAAATTCCTGATTTATTTTCGTCATTCTCAGTATCTTTTGGATTCTTAAATTTATTTTTCAAATTATTCTTAGTTTTATATGAAATATTTATATTTGCGTGTTTTTTAAATGTTTTGTTGATATAATTTTGATTTGAATATTTTGTCCATGTTATACTATTCCAATTATTATTTTTTTTTCTTTTATAGATATAAGTTTTGTTTTTGATTTTTTTCTCTTGTTTTTTGCTTTTTTTTAAACATACAATCTATTAAATTAGTATCATATCTATTGAAAATTGCCCGAGTTTGATATAATTTAGTTCTTTTTTGAATTGTTCTTCTGAAAGAGGTGTATTTATTAATCTAAAAATAAGAGAATAGAATACTACTCTCTTTTGTTGGTTTTAAAATTTAAACCAATAAAATAATAAAAAATTTTATTGGTTTTAAATTGTGTTATTTTAACAATTATAATTTGTTCTTTGTTGCCTTGACAATATATTTAAACTCATAACAATGATATTAAATATAAAATACAAAGAACAAATGTAAACATAGAGGTTACACTAAACTATTCAAACAAATTGCTTATACTTTCGTCTTTTATAAAAATTTAAATTTTAAATTTAATTAACTGCATTGGAGAATACATATTATAACAAAAACAAATGCATGATCAAAATACCAAACTATTGAACTATTTAACTACTGAAAACATTGTTTATTAATATTTATAGCAATGAACTGATAAAGGAATGTGAAATAATAATTATCAGGAATATTCAAATGATTAAATGTATGTGTTAATGAAACTAATTTTGAAAACAATCAAAAAAGAAAAAGTTTAACAATATTTATTATTACATCAGGCAGTATAACATACAATCTCTAGAAAATACACCTCAGAACACACACAACTCACAAATAAAATTATATTAGAGCCGTAAGAATAATGAACATTTTAACACTTTTAACAGGAATCAGAATGAAAACAAATTTCCTTCTCACTTTTGATTTATTTTTATTATCACAATAGTTGATCTTTACCTCAGTAACATAATAGAATTGCCTTTATAGAATTATAAAGTTTTTGAGATCAGAATCATTGAGGTTTGAAAATGTTCAGTTCTTTATGCTTTATATCAGAGAATATGGTCATCTGGCGTCAGAGTCTTAAACTATCTAGGAAGGACAATGCCTCAAATGCAGGCAGGTGTCAATATTTTTGAGTTAAGTGATTTTCTTTTTTATGATCAAATTTAAGTTTTAATTGTGTTATTATTTTTACTTTTTATGATTATTTTCTTTTAAAGTGATATTTAATACTCAGTTTTTTAATTTTTTATCAATTTATATACATTTATTGTCAAATAATAATTATTTGTGCTTTCGAATATTTGTTACCCGAACATAACCTAAACATGTATTGAGTAGCTCCGAAAGTGCCATGGCAAAACATATTTGTCCAATTTGTGTTATCGCTGTTCTACAAGAAGAAAAAGGCATTCAATGTGATGGGCCCTGCGCTCGCTGGTTTCACGCGGTTTGTGCTAAGCTATCAAATACTGAATATGCTAGATTGATAAACCCTCGCACCAGTGAAAACCATAAGTGGCTCTGCAGACGTGATGATTGTGTTGATGGTGGCGTTAAGCAACCTGTTATTGATTCTCGCTTTGACGAACTTTCTTCCCAAATGTCTCTTATTTTAACCAAGTTGGATAGCTTGAGCAACATTTCTTCAGATATATGCACTATAAAAAATGAGCTGGTATCCGTAAATGAAAAATTGGACAATTTTGAGCCCCGTATTGCCAATATGGAAGCACGGGTGGATAACTTGGAAGACCAGTTGAAGGCCATACAAAATGGTGGTATTGGCAGTCAAGTTGATGTTGAGTTCATGTTGACCGAATTTAATGACAGGTCTCGCCGGGCATCGAACATCATAGTGTACAACCTCCCCGAAAGCAGCACTAAGGATTCTTCCTTGAGAATTGAGCATGACAACAATCTTATATCCTGTATGGTGAAAAAATTCTGCTCTTCCGAAAATGTATGTTTTAAATCCTTTCGCATAGGAAACTCTGAAGCCAAGAGGCCTAGACCCCTCAAAGTTATTCTGGGAAGTAGCAAAGATGTCATTGAATTCTCTAAAAATTTTGATCGGTCTTCTTTAAAGAGTCTTGACCCCCAACTTTGTAATGTCAGTTTCTCACGTGACAGGACACTACAGGAAAGAAAACATCTAGACGATTTAAGAACAGAGCTAAAAAAGAGAACTGATTCAGGAGAACATGATCTCACGATAAAGTATGTACTAGGTGTTCCTAAGATCGTTAAAAAGGGTTCAAAAAACGATTAAATCCTCGGAAAATGCAAATCATGGTATACTACCAAAACTTGAATGGTCTACGCTCCAAACTCAAAAGTTTCTGTGAATCTGTTTCCACATGCATTTATGACATTCTAGTTCTAACGGAAACTAATTTAAATCCTGATATTAGTGATTCTGAGCTGGGACTCACTAATCACTGAAGGCCATGATAGGTCTTCAAACTCTAGCTTTAAATCTAGTGGTGGTGGCGTTCTTGTAGCGACCAGACAACACTTGATAGCAAATACTATTCATACCACAATACAAAATATTGAGTGCGTTTTTGTTTCAGTTAAATCTCAGCACTCATCGTATGCTATATTGATTGGCGGAGTATACATTCCTCCTCATCAGCCTTCTGTGGTTTACGCTCATTATTGTGATGCGGTAGTTGAAGTACTCACAATGGACTCTGTTTTTAGCAACGTACTGCTACTTGGAGATTACAATCTACCTGGTGTTGATTGGGCCTTACATGACACAGCAAAATGTAATAATTCAGCATCTCATATCATGGACCTAGCGGCTACTTTTGATTTAACTCAAATCAACACTGTTACAAACCAGCGTGGATTATTGCTGGATCTTATCTTTAGTTCCATCTAAAGATTTCCATCTCGTGAATTTCAAACTAAATCTGGAGTTCCTCAGGGTTCTCATTTGGGGCCCTTTTTGTTTACCATCTTCATAAATGATTTGGTCAAAGTTGTCAAATTGAAATGTTTGCTATTTGCTGATGATGTAAAGGTTTTCAGTCCCATATCATCTGTTCTGGACTGTCAACGTCTACAGGACTGTCTTATTGACATTAATGAGTGGTGCTCTTTGAATGGAATGATGCTCAATGCAGGAAAGTGTGGTATATTAACCTTTCACAGGACGATTACACCCATTCTATTTGATTATACTCTGTGCAACTCCATACTCTGCTGTAAGACTACAATCCGTGATCTTGGAGTAATGATTTCTTCTAGTCTGAACCCGGATGATCATGTTGAATCAGTTGTTAAGAAAGCTTCAAAAATGCTTGGACTTGTGATCAGGAAGTCAAGAAGTGGACTCAGTATTGAGGCGATGAGGATGGTATATGTTTCACTTGTCAGGTCTGTCCTGGAGTACGGAAGCGTTGTCTGGTCCCCTTACCAGCTTGGACATATTCAGAGGCTACAGAGAATTCAAGACCGTTTTGTGAGAATTGTGGGTGCCAAGCTTGGATATAATTACTCCTAGGTGCCATTGGAAGTTGTAGAGAAGAGTTTGGGGTTGGATCCTTTGATGAAGAGAAGACAAATGCATGATTTGGTGTTTTTGCAAAAAATCCTCAGAAGTGAAGTTGACTGTCCCAAATTGCTTGGCCTTATTGATATAAAAGTACCCGCATTTACCCGATCCAAAGACATTTTTCGTCACCATCAATGTTCCACAAACTATGAACGTCATAGCATCATTCCCAGACTTCATGAACTTGGAAATGTTGTTTCTCCACATCACGACTTCTTTTGTAACAGTGTCGCATCCCTCAAGAAGACTTTCTTGCTTTTGTAACGGTTTCATCAATTGATACAGCCTGTCATATCCGTTAGCTATTTGTTTTATTTATTCATATTTTTTAGTTATATTATTTACTTGATTATTGTATGGATTATGAATTAATATTTCAAGTACAGTATGTTCTGGTTTTGATATGTTACTGTTTATGTTATATACATTTTAAACTAGTAATGGAGTATATATTGTTATGCCTGCTATACACTTGAGTATGGTTATGTTGTAGTGTTCTCTTTATATTTTGCGTGCTCAATTCCTATCATTTCTTTGTATTCCTATGGTTGTTTTTTTTTTTTTTTTTTTTTTTTTTTATATTTTTTTAGCACTTCTGTTATTTAATAGCGTATTGCTGGTCACTTTTTGTTAGATTTATATTATGTATTCGTTATTGTTATCTTAATTGTTGTTTTTCAAAACTGGTTTGTTTATACTTATTTATTATTGTAAAAATGGTGTATACCGTATATAAAATAAAATAAAAAAAAAAAAAATATTGTTGAATTCTACAGTACCCCATATTCCTAGTCCATTTTTAGAGGTCCTACCTTTTATCACACGATTTTATTGAATTTACTTACTATATAACTTTCAATTTATCAACAGAATTCAGTTATTTATTAACATTTAGGCATTAAATTATGTAACGTCTTTTAATGAATTTTATTTAAAATGATTTGTTTTAGTATTATAAATAACAATTAAAGAGTGACAATGTTATTAGAAGAAATTGTATTTTACGTTGTATTTTATGTTATTATTGGAAATTGCATATTTACAATTAAAAAATAAAATGTTTAGACATTTGTGTATATCAGTTGTCACTAATCGTAAGTACTGTTATAGACATTGCACAAAACCAGACTCATAAAGTGGCACTGACGATCTCATCTATCCATACACCTACAATGATTTTAACCTTCCATCGACCCATACATGCTTGCCATTTCTACAAACTAAGTATATTATTAATAAATTGTACAAACATAATAAATTTAAAAGTAATGCATCTTTTTTTATCTTAAGATATTAATGAAACTTTAAGAATGTCTCCTATTGGCTATCAAAGAACATTCCTTCCAATATTACTATTGTAACTAGTTTTGATACGTTTTATTGTTACTTACATATTCAACACTGCGGTAGTTGGTCATGGTCATGAACATAAACTGGATCAAGAAGCGATGTCCAAGCACGAGGAGGAAGAAGAAGCAAGCATGCAATCCATACAAGACACTTGTGTTAAGGCCAGTTACAGGCTGCTCTGTGCGGAACAAGCTATACCAGCCTTGACGCATTGACAGGCACTGGGCAATAGATTCTGGACAGAGGAGGTGCGAAAAACAAATTTACTGTAGTATGTGAAAAATGAAGACTAAGATTATATACCTAAAAAAAAAAAAACATTTATCTCAGAAGTTCATCCACCTTGGAAGCCAATAAAGCATTGCAAAGAATATGGTACTGGATTTTACTGCAACTGTAGCTAGGGTAACAAAGTGCCTGCCTCACTAACACACTCAAAACATGTACCGCTCCCCTCTTCCTGGTATTTATTGAAGGCACTTTTACTGCATTTCCAAAACACAAAAGTAAATAACTTCTTCATTTATAGTAAACTCTAACAACAGTTCTTAAAAATATATTGTAAATCTACTCTCGGACAAAGATAATTCTACAAATTCAACACAAAATTTAAACAAATGCTATTAATGAAAAAATTATTGATCTTATTAGATTTTTTTCAGTTTTGTTTGTCACTGGGTTAGTTAGTACCTTTTGTTCACTATATTATAAACATTACGTGGTTTGGATTCCACGTAAAACTGTAGGTCCCATAAATGCCCTGGCTATTGGGCTATTAATAAATGGTCCTTTCTGAGCTAAGTCGAACTCAGATAGTAACAATTACTACACTCGTTCATCTACACTCATCACACTCATTCACGCCTCATATTCGCCCATATCTCTATGATCGGCGTCTTAGAGATGAATAATGAATAATAATGAATATAAAATAAATCGCATGGTTTTTCAATGTACTATGTACCTAGAAAAGCCAAATTAGCCACTTTGGATAGCTATGTCTCCATAAAAATCTTTTTTTATTTTTGCTCACCACACATTTATTTGTTATAGGAAGACTAACATGTTTATTCTAAAAAATTAAAAAATAATTGTTGATCAAACTCCTTTGATCCGATTGTATTGACTATATTAATTTCCCAAGAATTAATGTATGTGCAATTGTAAGGTAAGTTTAAAGTTACTAACATTTATTTTAATACATCATATAAGACAAAAGCAAACCCATCAGTCTTTCTATATTCACTGGATGAAAATGATTTAACAACATTTTTCTTTTTCCTCTCTGGTACTGTTATGTTTATTGACATTATATATACTATTAAATTATATTGAATAGTATATTACTTCACTTGGTGACTGACTTATTGGAGCCCATCGAAAAGAGTTTATGGGAGGAGAGTTGATTACAGACCTATGTTATAGTATGAAGAAAGAAACCTCCAGAATGCAGAGAATTCGCAATAGGCAATTAGATGATGTTTGAACTATACATAGTGATCTTGATAAATCCTTGTCATGTGATACTGTTTGAGAAGAAAGAGAGCTTGGAATTTTAATCATTAGTTTCTGTATTCATTGGAAATAAATACTGACTAGTTTGTGTTCATGAAGGAAAGAGTGTCGAAAGTTAAAATGTTTGAGTTTAAAAAACATTTGTCACTCTGATCAATTGGAAGCATTTTCTCTCAGTTTCCCTCCCAAAACGTGAAAGTAAATTAGCCATAAAATAAAAAATATGATACATTTTGATATCAAGCAATATGTTTAATCAACATGGTATGTTTTTATTTATTTATTTATTTATTTATTTTTTATTTATTTATTGCATTGACAAGTACAATATACATGTATCGCAATCGTCACTCTTTAAAAAAAATCCATATTTACACAATCATTCCACAATTTCCACATTCATACATACAAAAGTGTCACATTCATTCATTGCTCTTCCATACACAAAGCTTGCAGCAGTTTCATTACCAGTGTCAGTCAGGCCAAATCATTGGTCTCCCAGTTATGTGCTAAAAACTCTCCTACACTGTAAAAGGCCTCAGATATCAGAACTCTTTTTAAACTTGCCTTAAACGCCTTGAGCAAATTGAGGCTTTTATATTTGGATGGTAAACTGTTGTTTAAATGTACACCAACCTGCGAAGGAAGGTGTTCAAAAACGACCGTTCTGTGTTGCCCAGTTCGGAAGTTTTCCCTACCTCTAGTTGCATGAGCATGTATGTCTGTGCCTCGTGTGAGAACACATTTTGACCTGCAATAGTGGGAGGTTTCTAGTATGTATATGCAAGGCAGGGTCAACAGTTGTAATGTTTTGAACATGGTTTTGCATGAATCTCTCATTTTTAATTTACAGATTTTCTTATTACCTTTTTTTGTAACCTGAACAATCTTGTAAATTCGTTGTTTGTACAACTGCCCCAGAGCACCACTCCATAGGATAGGTGAGGATAGATGAGTCCATAATACGCTGTTAGCATTACTTTAATTGAGCAGAACTTAGATAGTGTTTTCATAGCATAAATTCCAGATGTCACTCTGGAGCAAACGCTATCAATATGATTATTCCATGTTAAACAGCGGTCCAAGTACACACTAAGAAACTTCGTCGCTTGGACTTCTTCGACCTCTGTTTCGTCTACCATCACTCTGGTACTATACTCCGAATGTGATGGGCGTAGACAGAATTGAATGAAATTTGTTTTTGTTGTATTTGTTCTTAAATTAATGTTTGTCAGATGTTGCGTTAGTCCGTTTAATTCCGTAAATGTATTAATTTCCAAGTCAGATTTAGATTTTTCACCAAAACCAATGGTCGTATCATCAGCGTATTGGACAAGTCTTCCGTGCCGTAGAGATGATGATATATCATTTACATAGATCAGAAAAAGTAAGGGGCTGAGTATCGATCCCTGGGGGACACCAAATTTAAGTTGATTGATTTTTGGAAAATGGCTGGATACTTGGACTGTCTGCGACCTTCCATGTAAATACGAGTTAAGCCACGAAAGTGGCACTCATCGTATACCGTTAGCTTCTAGTTTGTTCAACAGGATGTTGTGGTCAACACAGTCAAATGCCTTAGATAGATCTAAAAAGACGCTTAAAGCGAGTCTGTGATTTTCTAATCCCTCAACCACCCTCTCAAGTAGACAAACGATTGCATCTATTGTAGATTTCCCTTCTCTATGTTAAATGAAATGATTAAAACTTACTGGGAGGAGAAACCCCATCATAGTTTGGTCTTGTGACGAAGTCAGAAATTGTTGCAGCTCCCACAAGCCCGAAGATACCAATGATAACGGCGCTAGAACATCACAAAACATTTTAATGAAATAAGCTGAATAAATTACATTCTATACAAACTTCTATAAAAGCATAAGTATATCATTTTATTGATTATAACTTCTCACCAGATGGAGGATTGATACCCTTTTGCAGGTGTGAGTATATAGAGGGGACATGAAACCAGCATGTCTGTGAAATACCTGAGTGTGAGCCTTAATACCAAGTTCACATT
Source organism: Stictocephala bisonia (assembly GCA_035578905.1). Classification (NCBI taxonomy): domain Eukaryota; kingdom Metazoa; phylum Arthropoda; class Insecta; order Hemiptera; family Membracidae; genus Stictocephala; species Stictocephala bisonia. The sequence continues at coordinate 2,808,709 of JAQJVL010000036.1, read as the reverse complement.
CAGGACTCAGATTTCATCAATGGCCGAAAAAGCAGAAAGAGTCACTGCCCCTCAAGCAGTTTTATGACAGCATAGGTAGCCCTGTAGCGAACTAGAGGTGTCTGCTTAAGTCAATCACACACCGCATTATTTTATACAGTTGTGAGAAATGAACGGCCGTTCTTAATCTTACCTGCTGCAAAACATAATCACATCTGTTCGGATGATGGTAGCGATAAAATTCATATCAGCATATAGAGTCTATCGAAAACAGCAATCCTCATGGTTTCAGGGTTATTCCCATCGAACTGTAAGCTTTTGAGCAAAAGTAGGGGGAACGAAGGGAAGGGAGTGGTTAGTAGTTCCAACGCCCAAGTATGTACCAAAGAGGAATGGTAATGATGAGCTTTTACCTCGCTCAGTTCATCATAGGCTATGGTGATTTCAGGCATTACTATATAGAATATAGGTTGATGATACCTTTGAATATCTTTGCAGAGATTCTTATCATAATGATGATGACGCTTTCCAGACCTTTTACGACTATAACAGATGGGAAGGGATTTCTCAAGATAAGCATGGGTGAACTCTCACTACACCCTAGTCTAGAGATAATCTTCAGCTGACAAGCTCAGGGCATATCAAGAAGAAGATGCTGAAAAAGAAAAGTAGAGACGAGTAGTTCAGCACTGGCATGGCTGAACAAGCCAAATAGCCACTGTGGCTTTAATAGGTAGCCTATTGAAGTAATGTAAGAATAATTAATTTATTTCACATATAAAAACATAAAATACAAATACAGAAATGTGTTTGGAATATAAATAAGCCGCATTTACCAGTATAGGCGGCTTACTATAACTAAACAAAATATAATAATTAAAAAAATACATATGAGAAAGGCGTTTACAGATATTTATTTGCCTGGACCGATGAATTTTAAGTGGGCGAGAGTCTATACACCAGGACTTAACTGTTAGTCCTGATGGTGCAAAAGACATTTTATACTCGGTCCTCTTAATATTGACACAGCATTCGCTCAATAGTTGCAATTAACGTGCACACTACTGTAGAAGTCTGGGGTGTCCATGTTGGATGGTAGTCAATGTTCAGATGTTGTGTAGGGGAAAGAGTCAAGTGTCAGGCTTGCCGGCATGGTGGCTCAGTGGCTAAGACTTTGAACTGTGGAGGGCATTGTCCAAGGTTCAAATCCCCACTGAGCCAACGGTTGGTACTTCACTTGTTGAATAAATTTCACGCACAGGCTTGTAGGCCCATGTGAACTGGCGAGAGAAGTTAAAAAAAAATGTCTGAAAATCAGAGAAACACTACGTGATATGGATTCCACGTAAAGCTGTAGGTCCCTTAGTTATCCTGTCTTTTGGGCTATTAATAAATGGATCTTTCTGGGGAACAGAATAACTACACTCTTTGATCTACACTCATCACACTCATTCACCCCTGTCTTTACGATCCGGATGTTAATGATGAATAATGAATAATTAATTATCTAATAGTAAACAATTATAACAGTATAGTTGTTAAAAATAGCACAGTTTAAAACCAATATTTAAAACTTTATTACTGAGGCCTTTTGATAGCCAGGCTATCATCGTCAGACATACCACAAAAATTAAATATACAAAAATTAAATAAATTTAAGCATATATTTAAAAGATTTTAACTTTCGTGGCCAAATATATTTATTCTTCTAAATGTTAGTTTTATTATGATTTTGAAAGTATTATAAATTGAATTTAAATTAATTTTATTTATAGTTTTGAAAGTAAAATACAATTTTGAATCGGTCCATCTTTTTGGTTTAATAAGTTTTCAGAATTTGCTTTATTAATGTACCATGATTCCCATGAATTGAAATATCGTGGTGGTATTGTTAAATGTTTCAATAATAAAAAAATTTTTTTTAAATATTATGTCCAGTGTTAATGCAGTGGTTGGCAATTGCAGATTTTTCTTATTGATTAAATTTTATGTGTGAAAAATGTTCTTGAAATCTTTTTTTAATTTTCATTTTTGTCATGTTAATTCCAATTATTATTTTTTTTTCTTTTATAAGTATAAGTTTTGTTTTTGATTTTTGTCTCTTGCTTCGTTTTTGCTTTTTTAATATACAATCTATCAAATTGGTATCATACCCATTGAAAATTGCCTTATTTTAAATATAATTTAGTTCTTTTTTTTAATCGTTCTTCTGATAGAGGTGTATTTTTAATCTAAAAATAAGAGAATTGAATACTTGTGTGCTGGTGGATGATTGGTGTAATTTGTTATGTATCGATAATTATACGTGGGTTTACGGTATATATCAAATTCAAGTTCTTCAGAAGTTGTGTTTTTAATGACTAATAAGTCTAAAAATGGAAGTGAATGATTATATTCTATTTCATGCATAAATTTAATGCTGAAGTAAAATAAATTTAACTAATTTATACAATTTTGAAGGTTTTAATTTTTGTTAACATAACGAATCCAAACTCTAGGGAAGTATGATGGTGACTCTTTTACTAAATTTTCAAAGTGGCTCATGAATATGTTTGCTATAAAGCAGAAAAGAGGATTCCCCATGGCTGTTCCATCTATTTAGGAGTAAAATAAGTTTTTAAACTGAAAAGTGTTTTGATTCATACATAGATTAATAAGTAGCATGTATCCTTCAATTTCTTTACTTGTCAAAAATGATAAGCTTGAAGCCAATCTTGAACAAGGAGGATGGTTGTTTTCATAGGTACGTTGGAGTATAGTGAAGTGACATCAATTGATATTAAGTATTTGTCATCTTCGATTTTGGTATTTTTTATTAAATTAAAAAATTCATATCTATTTTTTACTGAGAATGAAGAGAACTGCGGCAGTTCTTTTAGCCTGTTCTGTAACCAATTAGATAGTAAACACTAGGTCTCATTTCTTTTCCAGGTTTGTGGACTTTTGGTAAACAATATAATTTTGGAAGTATAGGGTTTGGTAAAAGTTTTTTGTAAAGCTCAATACTTATCAATATATTACATTGTTTTAAATATTCTGAAGTTGAATTTGTAAATTTTGATATTTGATTTTTTTAGAGATTGTATAAAGGGACCCTTATTTATCATAGTTTCAACTCTACTGTGATAATCTTTTTTGTCTTAGATTACAATCAAATTGCTTTTATCTGATTTTAAATAGAAAAAATAGTTTCTTTGTAGATTTTTGAAAACTTCACTGTTTTTCTTTTCTTCATTAAAAATATTGTTGAGTAGATATCAGATCTAATCATTGAATTATAACAGTAAACAACTGTTGGCACTGGTGGCGCAGTGCTGTAACCCAGCTACTTGGGGACAAAGTGTTTGGGAGATTGTAAGCGATAGGTTCAATGCTCGGTCCTTTTAATACCGACATGGCGTTCACTCAATGGTTGCCATCGACATGGACACTACTAAAGAAGTCCAGGGTGTCCATGTTGGATGGTTGTCAAAGTTCAGATGTTGAGTAGAGGAGAGAACTGAGTGTCAGACTTGTCAGTTAGCTGAAAATCACACCAACACTACATGGTTCGAATTCCACGTAAACCTGCATGTCCCATAGTTGCCCTGGCTATTGGGCTAATAGTCCTTTCTGAGCTAAGTCAAAATTAGATAGTAACAATGACTACATTCGTTCATATTCACTCATACACCACTCATATTCGCCCATATCTCTATGATCATCTTATGGAAAATATTCCTTAAATGAAAAAAAAAAGATATAAATGATAGGTGGTTCGTCCAACTTCCTTACCAAATCTTGTTTTCTAAATTTGGCTATTTGAATCATCTTAATATGTGTGGGACACACAAAAGAATCCCTGCGGTCTGGGGTTGGTAAGCGTGATTTACCAAAATTAATCACCATAATATCTTAACAGTTTGTAATTTTTGTAATACTTTGTGTTATTTGACGTTCATTTGTATTGTAAAGTATTTAAGAAGGTTGTTCTAGCAGCTAAAAAAATAGTATTAGCTTCACTGCATGTGTATAGGTGGCCGGGTGGGCGGTTGGGTCTTTAATACTGAACATGTAAGAGTGAGCGGGTGGGTTTTTACTACCTGCTATGTGTTCTTAACTAACTCACAAACATACAACTTTTATAGGTGAAAGTTGTTTGAAAAAAAATACCGTAAGTGTTTTAAATCATGTAAAACATATTTGTACATGATAAAAGAATGTGAAATACATTAACATTTGATTTGCAAACATAATCATATTTTTTTTTTAGGCCATCAGTAAACAAAGTTTGTTATCATACTCTGTAATTTTGTCAAGTAAACGAAAAAAAAAATCATTTTAGAATGTTTAAATGTAAGAAAAATTAAATACTTATTTCTGTTTTAGCAAGTGTCGTAAATAATGTTGGCTAATTGGTTTGTAAACGTAGTATTGACATTGCATGCTCTTGTGACAGTACAAAGACCATTGTGTTTTAATATTAGTTGTAGCTAGTTATCAGATGGTGAGTCAATATAAACACTTATTGTATTTCTGGTTCATACAGTTATTAGTCCAACAGAAGTTTGGAGGGTCTGTAGTCAGTAGAAGAAATTAAATGATATAAAAAAGGCTTTTTTGACAACAAATTTTAAAAACCAAGATATTACAACTATTTTCTTTCTTTACACATAAGCAATAAATACAAAAAAGAAAGGAAAAAAAAGATTAATTTCAAAAATACAATAAAATGTATCTAGCAAATTACTTAAAATAATGCCATTAAGAAACCATAAAAAAATTAATAAACATACAATATACAATCTAAATTGAAAACTGAAGAAAAAAAAGAACAGGAGAGCAAATAAAAACTAACCGAACAAAAATCATTGATCAACATGAATTTCTGCTTTCAAGAGCATACTCCAAAAGACCTTTGGTATGCCTTCAGTATCTGGCTGGAATCAAGCATGCCCAAAAACTCCTCTGATGGGATCTGGCAGACTACTTCAAAGTTCTATGAATAAGAATCAACAACAACAAAACTCCACACTGAGTGTTTCTAGATCTGATCTCAGAAATGAAAGAAGAAAGCTCGGACGGAGAAGTAGGAGAATTATTATACAACAGTGTGAATATATGATGCTGTCAAAGACAACTAGTAGACTATGTGTAGAACCAACATGCTATTTCTCATATAGAATCTGCTACTAATTAACTATATGTACTTCTTCTTCTTTGAATCTTAGGTATATTACAAAATTATTGTGTTACATGACAGGTATCACAACCAAACAAAGCAAATTAATTTCTGAACAAAATTAATTAATTGAATACCAATAAATTATGTCGGGCCAAGTAAAGCTATGCGTGGTTGTCTCTTTGGTGGTACAGGCTTGAGGTCCGACCTTCACCGTCAGACCTGGTGCCTCAGAGTTCATGTAGGTTTGCAGAGAGGACTCCAGCTCTCGAGTCGAACATGAGGCTGGGACGCACAAAGCCCACCGAAAGTGAGACCACTGCAAAGCAATAAGGGTAAATTATCCAGTGAATTAGATAATCATGATACAGGACATTAAATAAAAACATTGATAACTGTAATTTAAACAGAAAAAACAAAAAAATTTAAATGTTAAGCTGTACTACAAGGAAAATTCTCAAAATAGTTTAGAGAAATGTAATGTTTTTGATAGGGAGATTAATTGAACTTGATATACCAATAAAGGTCATGTATTTGTAACACCAACATCGCAATACAGTATAATGAAACTATGTATTGATTGCATGCGCGGTGGCTCAGTGGCAAAGGCTTCGAACTGTGGAGGGCAAGGTCCAAAGTTTGGATCTCCAGTAGAACTACCGATCAGTACTTCACTAATTCTCGTTTATGTCCAGGCCTGTAGGTCCATTTGAATTGGCAAGTGAAGTTTTTTATTTAAAAAAAAATTAAGTGAATAAGGCCATTTTGAAAATGTATTTGTTACTGTTATACTGAGCTCGAAATGTTAAGTACAGTTAAAACATTTTCAGAATCTTAACAATTTATTTAGAAATACATCATCAACAAACTTACTTTATAAAAGATAGCATTGATAATTAGAAACGAGAGCATAATAAGACATAAGTTTAAGATCAAAATTGTATTTTCTGCTGATTGAGGAGAGAATCCACCAGAAGAGAATGACAATGATAACAGATATATTTGTGTCAAAAGTGTTAAATGTCTTATGTTTCTTGAATGTATCTTCTGATATAGTTTTACTGATGTGCAATTAACATATCAAATGAACTGGCCTAATTGTTTTGATACTAACTTCTAATTGAAAACATATAATTCTAAATCAATTCTGGTAGAGTTTTACAAACTTTATTTTAATCTTAACACTGGTAGTTCAGAATGTGTGTAGGATACTTTAGGTAATTAGCAACAAAACTATCTTAAAATATACGTTTGTATTTATTGTAGACAATTTTATAAGAAATGTGCATAAAATGTTATACAGAAATAACCAATTGATTCCATGAACAAAGGGAGATGATAAGAATAAAGCCATGAAAATGAGGAAAACTTACCAAAGACCTGTTAACATTCCCAGGATAGATATCCACAAGGCAGTGTTGTGAGAGGATTGGCTCACTTACACTAAGACAGCTATCAAAGTCACCGAACTGAACAGCAGTCTGGGACAGCAAGCCTACTGGAGCTTTAACAGTAGCGTCCAACACTGAAAAACAATTAAAAATTTCATGTAGAAAATATTATCAGCTGAATTAGACTAATTAAACACAGGGTAAAAATAAATGTATTTGAAAAACACAAGTAGTACATCAAGTAAGCAAATGTTAACAATGTGGTGAAGGCTACACTAATTATTGTAGAGATGTTACAATGGATTTCTTTAAGATTCAGTGGTATCCCTTATTTAGATAACCTATTACGTTTCATTAATACATCTAGGCTAAAAGCCAAGCAATGCACCAGACAGAGTTAAAAATATTAAACTGATGCAGCAGATTTCCTTATGAGCTTAATTATCTATAAGTAGAGCTACTGGCCCAATGAGGCCGAATTATCTATAAGTAGAGCTACTGGCCCAATGAGGCCGAATTATCTATAAGTAGAGCTACTGGCTCAATGAGGCCGAACGAATGTCTTTATTTAAAGGCGGAGTTAGTACTATGAAGTCATCTCTTCCACTCAACCTTGTGTAAAACTATACAAACAACATAAAATATAATTTCAAACAAACTAAAACTAAAATTCAAACAAAAATTAATTTATAAAGTGTAAACTACTAATCAAAGACAATAAAAAAGTAACAAAATTATAAACATGCAAATGACAGTTTAATATTTACTATAATCTAACATACTTACGAATTAATATAATAAATTACATTCTCACAGATACATTCCCTCAGGTAATTCACCATGAAAACAGTGCCCCCCCCCACACCCCATCACACCCACAAAGTCCGCAAAAGTAGGTCCTTCAAGTCAGCCTTAAAACCAACGCTATCATCCATATTTCTCAAGCTGTTAGGAAGGGAATTCTATGAATGACAGACTGAAACCGTAAATTATTTATTGAGAAACATTGAGTTATGATGGGGAATAGACAACTTAGAAGATCCATATCGAGTGGAATGAGAATTGATCTGGGAAAACAACTTAAAACGATCAAATATGTACCTAGGTGAACCAGTTTTTAATACAGCGTGCAGGAAAGTAAGAGTGTGATACTGTCGGAGCTTCTTAAATTTAAGGAGAGATAAATGATTGAAGAAGGTGAGACATGAGCATTACGCCTTAAATTGAAGATGAAACGAATACAATAATTCTGTGCACTCTGTAATTTATCAGAGTTCAACCGTCATGTCATCCATCACAATGTCACAGTAATTAAAGTATGGGAAAATCATAGTGCTCTCTAAAATAACTTTCATGTCAAGAGTAAATAAGGAGCAAATCATTTAAGATTGTGAATTCCAGAAAATACAAGTCTCAACGGTCTGATCCTTCCAACCCAAACTCCTGTTTATAAACAGTCCTAAATTCTTCAATTTATCACTGTAATCAAGATAGTGGTCCATTATCTTCAACTTAGGGGCAGTAGTCAAATCAATTTTAGATATAAGTCTAGAAGATCCAATAACAATAATCTGAGTCTTGTTTTCGTTAAGTTTTAAATCATCTGTGAGCCCAAGAAATAGAACTACTGGCTGTGTCCACAGCATGAGCGTAAGCTGAACTCATCATGAGACTGAAGAAAAAGGTCCTCAAGTGAGGCTACAGGTGGAGTTTTCTCTCTATGTTGACGGCCAAGATAGAAGACGCAACAAAGCTACATGCAAAATTCCCTCTTGAGACTAGAATGGGCTCCCCTCATAGGCTGAAGTCTGGTTAGGTTGTAGGGTGAGCTCCATGGTGCTGCAGAAGAGAGAGAAAATGAGAACCTCTTGAATAAACAATTGGCATTTACACTCTAAGTGTTAAAATAAAGTGGCTACTCTTCACTTTACACTTTAATACACATAATTGTTCTGTGTTGTGATGCAGGATGACATGAATGATAACTGTGTGCCAACTGAATCCTGTAGAAAAGACATTTTTAATATTTCGGGGGGCTGAAGAACATCTGTTCTTATGAAGAATATTTTGATAAGCTTGACCCTGATTTTTACATCTGAACACTATCCAGTTATTATGAACTTAAAGACCAGTATCAACACTGTTTAGGTTGAATACAATCTTTGTATCATTGTAGGCTTGTAGAAATGTAGTCAATATATTGAGTTCATAATTAATTATATTTTCTAATCACTAAATATAATACTTTGCCTGAAGTAGATTTTACTTATAGTGGCCCACTATAAATAGATGCGAGTAGACCATGCCCATAGCAATGCAGAGGGATATAAGTAATTGTTACTTTAATTTTATTGATTGATTTAATATATCTAGTTTATGACTATGAGTTACTATTGTCTTAATGTTGTATCTTTTGACATTTTCGATTAAATATAACTGTAAATCATGTTGCATTATTATTCTAAATTTTTTATTGGCCGTGCAATTTTGTTGGTGTATAGCTTCTTTATAAAAAAAACATATGTATCTAGGTATATGGTTAAATTTATACTTCAATTTCAAACACACTCTGCCAATCAAAGTAGAAGGATCTATGGTTCTTTTGCTTCTTTACTATAATGATAATAAATATTTATTTGTGTTGACATCAGTTTTTGTATAAAAAATCATTATCATACCTCTAGCTGTGAAGAATTCTCTTGGAGAACATGTATCTCTTTCACAGCAGACTTTTCATTTATACAACAAATCTGAATGAGTCGTCGGAGAGGAATTTCATTGTGTCACATATATAAGGAAGAAATAAGTGATACTAACTGTTAATCAAAGCTTACCAGGAGTCTATACTGTTTAAATCAGATAAACTTTGCCTTCATTGCTTAGACAAAAATTACTTCCCCCCCCCAATATTGACAGTATTGTTCTCACTGGTTAATGCCCAGAGTTGGTCAGAATCCAGGCCACGTTTGAGTGCCAGCAAATCATCCTGACATTTTCCAGGACCTGGAGCTTTCAGCCGAGTAATATCCAGCAATGGAGGTAACCCTCTAGGAGAGGTGCTGGAGCATGAGCAAATCACCACCAGAAACAGAAGGACAGCTGTTTTGTATCCTGCAAGCAACAAAAAAGGAATACTATAGGTAAGAGTTTCTTTTAGAATGTTTAACAAAATACATCTTTAATTGATTTAAATCTCATCTACACCGTTAGAAATTAGTTCATCATAACCTATAATGTGAGGTTCTCGAAGTCATTTTCTAATTGGCATATTTATAAGATTTAATTGTTTAAAAAAAATCGAGAATAATCATGGTGATGTTGTGTAAAATGTCTAAAACCCAAATCCTAGCCCTCCTTTAAAACAGCAATGAATGTTAAGAAAATGTTTAATGATAGTTCAAAAATAACAGTTTAAGAGAAAAATAATAGCCAGCACTATGGTATAGTACTGCAATCCATCTACTTAAGGGCTAAATGTTCTGGAGAACATAGACAAAGGTTCTGTTCTCAGTCTTCGCTTAACGGTTACTATCAAAGTGGACACTATTAGAGAAGTCTGAGTATTCGTATAGGGTGGTTGACAGGATTTTAATTGTGGCAAGAATAGAACTGAATATCAGGCTTGTCAGTTTACAGAAACTCAAACCGTGTTGAGTCTACATGTTTCGGAGTCCACTCTGACCAATACTGGTATGGCGTGATCAATTCCCACTACTTTCCACTCTCTGAATCAACACAAGCCCAATTATTAGCGCGAATGCTGGCTAAGCTTCAATTCCTTTAGTTGTACTAATTATTATTAATAAATGATTCTTTCCATGGATCAGCTGACCTTAGTTAGTATTAATAACTATATGTATTTATTGACACTAATTAGACTCATTCGTAAATTATTTTTGCTTGTTCTTGACAATTGGCATCTTATTAATAATTATTGAAAATAGCTGTATTCTCTTTGTATGATTATGAATATTATTTATTAACAGATGTTGGGAAATGAGGTTATGTTTGCTGTTTAATCATATCACTTCTCATTAGGCTTGTAAATATGAAATGTAAAACAAATAGTTTATTAAAAATAATATAATAAAAATAATAATTATACAGAAAAAAACGAATAAACAAGGTTACAGAAAATTAAACAAAAACACAAATGGAGTTCAAATACACAAAACTGAAACATAGTCAAAACAGTGATACTACGCAATTGAAAATAATAACAACCAGGAAATTAAAACTTTTATAACTTAAAAAGTCCATTTTAAAATGTACATTTTTAATCAAAATTTTACTGTACAAATATACTTAACTTACCAACAAAAATAGTATAAATAGCTATTTTCTTACCTATGAATGGAGCCATCATCCCCAAAGTAGAGTTACAAGCTCTCTTTATCTACTGGAAATGAGGTAAGTTACACTTTATAAATAAGACGATTGTACATTTCATATTCTTTACTTAAAGTCTCTTATCAATATTTGTTTCCCTTTACAGTATATTCTGAGTCAACAGGTATCATAATTCATATATAACGATAATTTTCTTGAATTTCAAGTAAAGTCACATATTTGATGTAATATTTTCATTGCCTTACAGAATAAGGCACTACTATACTATTTGAAAAGCATAATAAATTATAAGGTCAAGATTCATATGGAAATCCAAGAGGACAGCTACTATAACATTAATTTCTAATTCTAATTGTAAAATTAACATAGTAACATTATTTTCTGAACTATAATAGGACGTATATTATTCTTGATGTTTAATAGGTTTGCTTTTTGTAGACTTCATATTCCTTGTTTGCCTTTTCAGAGTCTTCACTCTCCTCCACTAACAAAAGTCTCTATAATGTCTACACACGTTCTCTCTTTCAACTTTTTTCTTTTAAACCACTCGCTATTTTGTCTGTTACTTTATCCTCTTCCCTTCTCAGATTCTTCACAAAACCTATCCTCCATGAACTAATTTTGGAAGTTATCATTTAAGGACACTAGTTTAGGAAGTGACCATCATTCAAAATGTTTTATTTTTATGAAAGAATGCCCGCTATGACATAAAACTGATACTGTATTAGAATAACTGTTACAGCAGTTGCTAAGTTACTGGCATAGCAGTTACCGAGTTACTGTCACAGCAGTTACTGACTCACTGTCACAGCAGTTACTGAGTTCCTGTCACATAAGTTATTAAGTAACTGTCACAGCAGTTACTGAGTTACTGTCACAGCAGTTACTGAGTTACTGTCACAGAAGTTACTGACTAACTGTCACAGCAGTTACTGAGTTCCTGTCACATAAGTTATTGAGTTACTGTCACAGCAGTTACTGAGTTACTGCCACAGAAGTTACTGACTAACTGTCACAGCAGTTACTGAGTTCCTGTCACATAAGTTATGAGTAACTGTCACAGCAGTTACAGAGTGAGTGACTGTCACAGCAGTTACTTAGGCGTAAACTGACTAGACAAATGTGGAAAAGATGAAATGTTAACAGAACCTGAAGTTTTAGACTATTTATTCATTCCTAAGCTGATTGTCAAGATATGGCCACGTATGGGTTTTGAATGAGATTGATAAGTATAGAGTATATAGATGAGTGTATGTGTTGTCATTGTTACAAACTAAGATTGAACATTCTTTAAAAACTGACATTAATAGCCCAACAAAAAATGAACAGTTGTAATATTTGACTATGCAATAAGACAAATAATACTACAAAATTATATATATATATATATATATATGTATATATATATATATATATATATATATATATATATATATATATATATATATATGATACAGCAACAAAACATAGCATACAGTTCAAATCAAATCAAAACAATTTTACTGTCTGTAAGCAACTACATGCAATTGACAAGGTCAAGATAACTACAAACTAAAATTCCTATATGAAATCTTTCCATATATAAACATAATTGATAATCAACTAAACACCACTGGCTATTGTAAATGAAATTTCAAAATCATCTTGACTGGAAAAACTATACAGTATTATAAATATGTTAACAAATAAATAAGTTAATAAATAAATAAACACATTGAGACAACACTAATTTACAATAAATAAAAAACAATAATACGGTACATAAAAATAAATAACAATAACATAGTATATAAAAATAAATAGCAATAACACAGTGCATAAAAATAAATAACAATAACACAGTACATAAAATAAACAAGAACATTACAAGTCAGGTAGAGAGTAGTGATGAATAATTTAACAATGCAAAGTAAAAAATTCACTTATTGAATAAAAAGTATTTAAGATTAACCAGTTATGCAATCTATGCTGAAATTCATCGAGATCAAGTTCCATAACACAGTGAGGGAGGTGACTTAACATTTTAGGACCTAAGAAAAGAGACTATCTTTTACTTTTTCAAGCCTACTAAAGGGTATATTTATGCAGTATCTATTTATTGTGTTTATTTATTCATAAGACGCTGATCGTCAAGATATGGACGAAGATATGGATTTCGAATGAGTGTGATGAGTGTAGATGAGCGATTGTAGTCATTGTTACAAACTAAGGCCGACTATTCCTTAGAAAGTGTCATAATTAATAGCCCAATGACAAATGAACAGCCGGTTGTTATCAGCTGATCCTTCTGTTATAACTATGTATATCAGATCTCAGTATTAAGTTATGTCTGTTTTTGCTACTGTAAGAATATTTTGCTATATAAAAAGTGGCTAACAATGAGTGTTATGTGTGACTTTGTCATAGCCCTGGTTGCTTTCTGTAGAACTAATAGTACTGAATGTATTTTTGGACCACCTCATATTACTAAGCCATACTTTACATGCGATTCTGCCATACTGATAACCACCGGCTGTTCATTTGTCATTGGGCTATTAATTAATGACACTTTCTAAGGAATAGTCGGCCTTAGTTTGTAACAATGACTACATTCGCTCATCTACACTCATCACACTCATTCGAAATCCATATTCGCCCATATCTTGACGATCGGCGTCTTATGAATAAATAAATAAAAAAATAAATAAACAAATTATGTATACAACACAGATACCCCAGAACTTATACAGTAACATTCATTGTGTAATTGTTATTGAATACTAAATAATGATTTAATTTAATCATTCTAACTTTGATTCATTAGTGTTGATCACTGCTGCTGATGACGTTGCAGGTGGGGCTTGCTGTTATGCTGCCAGCTCACAGATCTTCCTAGTTGCCATGAAAATTTTTAAATGGAATGACATTTTGGTTGAAGTAGTTCGTTCTCTATCACACTTCCACCACTCAGCGCATCTCTCTTTCAGTAGACACTTATAAAGCACCGGTGTTTCAGTAGGTCACTTTATAAGTGGCACTTTATAAGTCACCTTATAAAATAACGTTAAATTAGTATAAATATAATACCTGGAGGTCATAAATAATAAAGACTTGTCAGGTGTGATGCGAGTACTTTGCAAAAGAATCATGGAATATGCAAGAGACACTGCGGTAAACTGTAATAAATTATTCAAAGCCACTTTGTCTTTAGTTAAGCCTTCTCGTATGTGATTATTTATTGGTTTTTATTGTTAGTACAAATTAAAAAATTAATTTAAAATTAATTTTATTCAATGAACATAATTTAAATATATTGCACTGTATAAACAAACGAACTAAGAACAATCAGTCATAAATTCATTTTTCATTTTTAATTCTCAGACACTCTAAAAACATATTGATTAGGAGATAAATAAGTTATATCAATTAAATTAATCTCTTGAGTTTGACTTTTATATTGAAATGGTTTAACTCAATATAAACAAAACGTTTATTGCTGTTGAACAATTTTAAGAAAGAAACAAAATATAAAATCATAAAAATTAGCATATCTTTAATGCCAGGACAGTTCTTTGGTTATTTATTTTGTCTTTTTCATTCTAAATATTTCATTCTCAACTATCATTTAAAGGCATCTTTATTTTTTAACTGCATTAAGTCTTGTTTTAAATTCTACCTTTTCTGTGTATTATTATTTTTTATACCACCAAATAAAAATCCTTTGGGTACCAATATTTATAGTTAAATTAATTAAAGTAAAAAGGATAACTTCTTAGATTACTTATGAAGCTTATGATTTGGCAGTCTTGATTGGTGAATGTTATGTTGAACATTTTTATTATTAATACTCTATCAGTAAATTAAGAGATTATAGTGCCTATATTGCCAACTTCAATAAACATTTTTTAGATAATGTTCCAAACATATCTTAAAAGACCTATTTAAATTTTAATTAAAGAACACATTTACAATTTAAAAAATAGTTGAGTTTAAAATCACTTGAACATGCAACTTTTGAAAATCGTTAAATCAATCATAAAACTTCAGGTATTGTTAACATATTACTGAACTGAAAACCAAGAAAGCTTCTACAAAGTGCATTTATTATATAGATAAAAAAACTCTATTAGTAAATATATCAAAATGTCAGTTGTGTACTAGTATTTTTGATACTGAATACCACTGTACATGTATGGGCGGGCGGGTTGGTCAATACCATTGTACGTGTATGGGCGGGCGGTTGGGTCAATACCACTGTACGTTACGTGTCTGGGCGGGTGGGTGGGTCAATACTACTGTTTGTGTATGGGCGGGCAAGTGGGTCAATACTACTAATACTACTGTACGTGTATGGGCGGGCGGGTGGGTCAATACCACTGTTCGTGTATGGGCGGGCGGGTGGGTCAATACCACTGTTTGTGTATGGGCCATTTTAGATCAATTAAAATTAGACTTCTTAAAAATTAGCAAATATAAAACAATGTTTTAAATACAATTCAAATATACATAATTTAATCATTTACAATAACATAATCAATTATGATGAAAGTTTTTGATTAAATTAATTGCTTAAAGCAGTACAATGTAACTAAAACATGGCGAGCAAACAATTCAATAAACATAAACCCTTCCAACGTCCCTTCAGCACCACAAACATGTCCGGAGGATGTAGCCCCCAGCTCCCTCGGGAACCTGATAAAAGCTTACAAAATGTGTCCTGACAGCCTAACGCTGCCACATGCCACTGATGATTTTTTTCTTTCGCTCTCTAAAATATTCTCTTTGATTCTTGACTGCTAAATGGGGCAACACTTTTTTTATTTCACTCACTATTTCATCATCAAGAGTGTGAGTACATTATTCAACATGTGAAATACTAACTCTCAACTAGGTCAGTTGAGGATTCAAACTATAAGTCTTGGACTCTGCAGATTGAAGCTTTAACAATTGATTACCGCAACAGCAAATAAATATGAATTTTGAAATTTGTTTAAATTGTAAGATTGTACATCAAACAAATTAAGAGATTTAAAACGACTATCGGTAATATTTTTAGATTTGACATTTTTATATGTAACATATTGTTTTAAGTTTTTTACATGAATTGTCTAGTTTCATTAAAATATTACTAATAAAAATTTATTTTAGAGATGATTAATTGTAATTGATTTTGTTATGAGAATCTTGATTGATTTTGGATGAGATATTTGGATAAATCTTGAGACTAATCTACCTTAGAATGAAGATCTTATGAATCCTAATTAATCTCCTGAGAGTTATTCATCTAATTTATCCATTATTTTCAGATAAATATTTTTTTGAACTAAAATATCTTACAGTTTTAACAAAAAATCTACCTGGTTATACAGAGAGATCTTACTTTTAAGTTGTTTTCTTTCACTACACACCAACCCTCAAGCAACCTTATTATCATTGAATGTATATGACAACGAATGATTATCGTTAGTAGTTTCTTTAATTTTGTAAATAGGAATGAAACAAAATAGGAAAATGGTTAAAAGAATAATCATAATCGGTCTGGCCTATTATATTTAGCGTATGTAGGATTTCCAGCAACAGAGGGGAACTGTTCCACCAGTAACCTGCCTCATTTCACGGGCATGACTAACTTCCGCAACAGTGTTTAGTTGAAAAAAATAACTGTAAAGAACTGTACAAGCCTAAGAACGTTGAGTTTATTCTCCGTCATCCACTCTAATGGAACTGTATGTCAATGATTGCTTCAAGAAAATGAAGACAATTATATGACATCAACTCAGTTCGCTGAAGTGTAATGGTGAGTAAGAAACTCTCACCTATTTACACCTGATGAGACGAAAACAACGTCGAAACAGCACACATGGAGACCATCTGGTCCACGTACCAACATCCTTTCGGTGTGGCCAAATGCATAGCGACCAACTGTTGTCAGCTAGTGCCTTAGCAAGCACTAAATGGAGCGCTATTACTTTTGTTAAAGCAGAGTAACCCGTTGACACTGTGTCAGGCGGAAAAATGCAAATCATGTGTAATAATTGATGTCTTACAATGCCTTACAATACAATATGTACAATACAATACAATACAATATGTCTTACAATAAATGATGTCATACAAAAAGTGCTTCATACATACAATCTTCAAGCGCTTTAACCATACTGACCTGGTTAATAATGGTTTTTGGACTCACGAGTATGTTACTCGCTACCATGTGGGGGCGAACCTCAACCATTGGTCGCTAAGACATCAATTATTTATTACACATGATTGCGGTTTTCCGCCTGACACAGTGTCAACGGGTTACTCTGCTTTAACAAAAGTAATAACGCTCCATTTAGTGCTTGCTAAGGCACCAGCTGACAACAGTTGGTTGCTATGCATTAGGCGACACCGAAAGGATGTGGTATGTTGACCAGATAGTCTCCATGTGTGCTGTTTAGACGTTGTTTTCGTCTCATCAGGTGTAAATAGGTGAGAGTTTCCTAATCATCATTACACTACAGCGAACTGAGTTGTTGTCATATAATTGTCTTCATTTTCTTGAAGCAATCATTGACATACAGTTCCATTATAGTGGATGACGGAGAATAAACTAAACGTTCTTAAACTTACTCCACTACTAAGATCTTCGGACTAACAACTAGTCCATCTCGATGTACAAGCTTGTTTAATTGCTATTTAATGTTTACATTATTATTCATTGTGTTATTATTATCAATAATTGTTATTTTAATGCTAAATAATAATGTTATTTTAATTGTCCTAAGCTTGATTCAGTACTGTTAATCAGACCAATCAATGGTTACTGCCACTGATAACGTAATGGATGGGGCTTGCCTCCGTTATCCTGCTTGCCATGACAACTTTTAGATGTAATTAAACAGTGGTGGAGAGTAGTTATCTGTCTCATTTCTACCACTTAGTGCATCTCACTCATACCAGTGCATTCATAATTCATTATGGACGCTGATTGTCAATAATGGGCGAATACAAGGGGTGAATGAGTATAGTCATTGTTACTAAGTCAACTTTACCTCTGAAAGAACTATTTATTAATAGCCCAATAGCCAGGGAAACTAAGATTCTTCAGCTTTACGTGGAATCCGAAACCCATTGTATAGGTCTGATTATCAGCTAACTGAAAAGCCTGACATTCAGTTCTCCTCCCTACACAACATCTGAACCTTGACTACCATCCAAAATGGACACACCAGACTTCTCTAGTAATGTCCATGTCGATGGTAACCATTGAGTCGATGCCATGTCGTTATTAAGAGGACCAAGCATAGAACCTATTGCCTACAATCTCAGTAGGTCACTTTGTTAGTGACATATCTATAGAAACTTTCACAAAAACGATACTAAAACAACTATCAACTCATCAAATAAATAACGAAGAAGATGACAATAAAAGTGTTCAAAAGTAAAAAACAGGTTCTGGAATATAATAGTTCTTTTTTCAAACAACAAGTACTTGTGTAATATTAAATAATTTTTAATAATGATTTTTTTGGCCAAACGAAACCATAAAACATTCAAATGATTGTATACACTTGTTAGTACTGTATTATAAAGTCACTCTATGTTGATTCACACCAAGCATGTAGATTTTGCACAATTCTTTTGTCAACTAAACTTGTTGTAAACCTATCACTTGTTTAAGTAATGCCAGGGCCAAACTCACAATCGTAAGTCAGCACAGATGGGAGAACACGGTCAGTTAGGTTTAACCCTTAATTACTGTGTTACAGATCAGAGGTACATGTTTAGGAACTCTCACTAACTCTCTTGTGGTTGAACTAAAATGTTATTTACATAGAGTCACTATTTAGAGACTCAATAAAATAACATATGTCAATAAAAAATATGTTTTTCCTAAATATAATATAACTAACTAAAGTTGTACAGCATTAATTAGTTCGAAAATTATCCATCTAAAGAATCACTTGAATATAAAAAAAGTAATAAAATAAAAATGTCTTTATAGTAAATAGAAATACTGGAGTGTTCTCAACTCAGCTGTAAGTGATACATTCTCTTCAGACAGATATTCACTTTGGAATGCAATACTGAAATTCCTTTCTTACAAGTTGTTTCCTAAGATCCAATTTATTCAAGAATAAAATTGTCAAATCCCTCTCTTTCATTGTCTAAGATGGTCACAAATATTATTTTAGAAAAGATAGAAAATAGTCATACAATTTGGATAAAACCCTTGAATATATCATAAGTAAAAAATTAATAGTGAGTATGAAAAAATTACATATGCATATACATACATTCATAATGATATGCACCACTTTACATGCCAAAATAATGCTTAAGAAGTTTTAAGTAAATATGATAAGACGATTCCTAAATAATAAGATAAGCTTATTTTAATAGTAAATTCCTGAAAATAAGATAACACTCTCAAATAATATAAATAAAAATTTTAATGTACATCAATCAATCAATCAAAATATCTTTATTTCATATTAGTACATAGTATACAGAAATAGTGTCAACCTTAATTATTTAAAGACAACTTAAACATTTAGTAACCTTAAACAATAAACATAGCAAACAATTCAACAAAAAACAATAGCAATAAAATCCCATTTTAATGGTTCAAAAATATCAAAAGTATTTCATTAATGGAGTAAAATGATGAGTCTATCAAAATCTCTTTTAGTAATTTAAGAAATTTATTTTGATTTTTCTCCTGTTTAATAATTTGTGGTAAACTGTCAAAAAACTTGTTTCCTTTAAAAGTAATCTTCTTTAAAAAAAAAAAAAAAAAAACACAGTCTATGTTGTTCAATCAGTCTATGTGGTCTAGTATTATATTGATGTACGGTGTTACCTATTGCAATTTTATTATTAAAAAAAATGAATTTTATTGTCTCATAAATATATACTGTAGACTATAGACTGTGAAAATTTTAAGTTTTGAAAATATATGTTTAACAGAGTCTGATTGTTTCAAATTAAACATTATTCTTAGCGCTCTTTTTTGCTGAATTAAAATTCGTTCTAAATTTTTTGTAGTTGTGGTACCATATATACAAATTCCATAGGAAATATGTGAATGGATTAGTGCATAATAAATGGATTTTAATGTTTCAATATTACACGAACGTGCCATTCTCCTTAGAGCATAAAGACCACTTGAAGTTTTTCTCACAACAAGATTTACATGCCCATTCCAAGTTAAATTTTTGTCTATAACTATTCCTAAAAATTTGGTTTCTTCTACTTGGTTTAAAATCTCATTTTCTACAAATATTGTGAGGCTTAGTTGTATTTTGGCTTGTTTTGTGGAAAAAGAAATAAAATTAGATTTACTTGAATTCAAAAGGAGATTTTTACTGTTAAGAAAATCTTTTACCAATGATAAGCCAATGTGAGAGGTAATTTCAATTTGTTCTTCTTTTTCCGCAGTTACTATAATTATATTTGTATCATCTGCATAAAGGCACACTTTATTATCACTGCCCCCTACTATTCCTGGTAGACCTCTCAAGTAGCATAGAAATAGTAGGGGTCCCAATATAGATCCTTGTGGGACTCCATATTTTACTGTTAAAAGGCGAGAAGCATATGTTTCCTTATACCTAATTTTTCCATATTCTATTTATGATTGATTTCAACAAATTGTTTCCTTTCTGAAAGATATGATCTAAACCATGTCAATTCTGTACTCTCCACCCCAAGAGTAAAAAGAACATTCAACAGCTTGCTATGATCAGCATTATCGAATGCTCTAGATAAATCTAAGAAAATTATTCCGATTGTTTTTTGCCCTTTATCCACTGATTCAATTATAGATTCGATGAACGCTATTCCTGCTGTTATAGTAGACTTATTAGATCTAAAACCGTGTTGTTGTTTATCTAATAACTTATTTGTTTCAAGATATTTCGAAAATTGGTTAAAACTACCTTCTCTAAAATGTTTGAAAAAAACTGGAAGTAGTGATACCGGTCTATAGCACTTAACATCCTCCAAATCACCCTTTTTAAAAACAGGAATAACTCTGGCTATTTAAAAATGTTCTGGAAATAAGCCAGATATTAGGGAATGGTTGATTACATGTGTTAATGGAACACAGAAAGAAGGCAAAACTGCCTTTACAACTGTTATAGAGATATCATCATATCCTGCAGAGTTCTTATTATCAAAAGATGTTATTATTTTAGCAACTTCATCTTCTGTTACCACGTCAAATTTAAATTTTGTATTGGCATGATTACTACTCACCAAATTGTTTACTGAGTTCTCCATAATGTTTAGCATTACTAAATTTTTTTACTGCATTCACAAAGAAATCATTAAATATTTCACATATTTCAATCGGATCTGCTATAAACTGACCTTCATGAGATAACATAATATTTTAGTAAGATTTTGACAGTTTACCTGTTTCAGAATTAATTAGTTCCTATTTGGTTTTAATTTAATTTTTAGAATTCATAATCGATTTTTCAAAGTACATCTGTTTATTAGTAATTACAATATTTCGTAACTCTTGTTTTCTTTTAATTAACAATTTTAAATTATTATCCTTATATATTCTAAGGACACCCTAATACATCATATTTAAATATATTTATGATGATAAAAGATAAAAAATCCTAATTACTTTTTTCAACAGCCAAAAGTACAGGATTTATTCAACAAACTACCTCTATGATAAGGCAAGAAAAGTACTATATGATTTTAAGAATAATTTGTTATGACTCATCAAAAATAAAGACTTAAACAATTAATATAATAAAAACAAATAACATGTTTAATTTAATTCATTTTATTGGCACAGCCACTAGGAGAGTTTATATCACTCTCCCTCACTAAATGGGGTTTTCTTATTCTTGATAGTTTTGAATGGAGTCATGTTTTTTTTCTTTAACTTCACTCATCAGTTGACATGGTCCTGCAGGCCTGTGTGTCAACTTTATTCAATGAGTGGCTCAGTTTGAACCTTGGACCTTGCCCTTCGCAGTCTGAAGCCTTTTTCACTGAGCCACCAGGCTGGCAAACTTATTTTCTGTTGACCTTTTGACCTGTTGACTTGATCCTTGTAGCAACTAGGTGATTTTAACTTGTAAGTTACATTAGGTTTAGCAATAAGATTTATGTCTCCTCTTGGTGCTAGTTGTTTCAATGAAACAGTAGCCTCTTTTCCATTAGCGTGTCGTATAAGAGCATACTGCCGATTGGCTTCTAACAATTCTGCTTAATCTACAACTGGTTCATAATTAATCTTTCTAAAATTGCGTTTGACAAGAACAAGTCCTGCCTCAAACAACCATGCTGGTATTGATGTGCCATTAAGAGATCGTTGAGGGTGGATAAAGCATCTTTCATCTGGAGTACAGTTAGTTGTGGTACAAAGTATTAAGAGATCACATTAAGAGATCGGATAGAATGAAGAGCTTCTGGTAGTACATCTTCCTATCTAGACTGATCTAAACCTTTAGTTTAAAGTGATTGTGTAATTATTTTTCATACTGTACAATTATATTGTTCAACTTGCCCATTTCCAGCTAGATTGTAGGGACAGGTCAAACTAGTAGCGATTCATTCCTCATTGATTTAGATATGAAGTAAAGTCATCAGATAGAAAAGACTTGCCTCTGTTAGAATGGATAAAGCTAGGAATCTCAGAAATTTTAAAAAGATTATATAGAGATTTGATTACTGTACAAGATACCATATCTTTGCAAGGATAAGCAAATGGAAAACGAGAGTACTCATCTCTAATATCCAAAAGGTCACTGCTTTTAGAAGATAGAGAGAGGTCTTCTAACTTATAATCAGGCATTCAAAATGGCTGGTTGCCTTTATTAGCTTGCTGTTTGTTTGGTGGAATCAAGGTTATATCTTCAGTTGAATTGGCCATAATATACTAATTTTCCTGATTTCTTACAGTGAGTAGGGTGAATTCTTACTTCTTGTTCAGTGGAATGTACAGGTTATGCCTGGATGGCAGATAGACTGATGTATAATAAGTTTAAAAGTTCTCCTTGCGAAGAGGAATCTTGACATACTGGAGAAAAGTGCATCAGCTATAACATTATCTTTACCTGGTCGATACTGTATGAACAGAAGGAGAAAGGAGTAATTTCAACCACCAATGCAAGATCTTATAATTTTTTATTCTACTTGTTGACAAGAATAAAAAATGAAAGTAAATGTTTCTTGATCAGTTACTGACTGTAAGTGTCTGCGTCTGTTTAGATCTATTACGCTGAAATCATGCTCTATCCAGGAAACGCTACAGACCATTATTGTTCATTTGTGGTTTCTGACAATATTTTATTGAGTATTATATAATCAGATTAAATTAACATTTTTTCTATTAACCAAATTACCTAATACTGTTTTATATTTACATGGTGCTCAATGGTAGGATAACGTAGGGTAGACTAGAGTTAACATTTATTTATTCTTAAGACCCCAATGGTTCCTTTCTGGCCAATGGTATACCGAGTTATAGGATAATATTGATTTCCAATGAGTTTAGATGAGCAAATTTAGTCTTTGTTACAAACTAAGGCAGACTATTCCTTAAAGTCTAATTAATTAATTGTCTGATGATAAATGATGGTTATCAGCTGATACTTGGGTGGGATTGAACTGAGAATCTTCATCTTAGGAAGCTGGGCTACCTACCTACCAAAGTAAATATCAACTCTTACCAAGTTGTTTCCGTAGAGGGGATTAATGGCTAATTCTTTTGACAGTAGGTCCAACGTTCGAATCTCCAACTAAGCTGACTTAAAATAAAGTTCACGCACAGGCCTGCAGACCTTTTTTTAAAAAGGAATTAAAGATAAACAAATAACAAAACAAGAAATGAGTGAATAAATTTTAATTCGTAACATTTATCTGACATAATTTTAAAGACCTAAATTAAATTAATATTTAATTTACAGTGACTATACGTTCTTATTTTTCAACTAATTTAATCCAGAATTCTTGAGTTCCGAAGAATGCTTTTACAATATATGTGAATAAGGAGATGTCTGTCAAGGGTTTCAATCTGCTCTCCCCTCTGTAGAGGTCTAGAGGGTGTCATTCACAACTCCCCACAAGGGTTGATAAAGGCTGTACATGTTATCAGTGACATATCCCCAGAGTGCGTCTTCACTTCCCCACTCAATCATCCCTACTTCAGCATTGTGCTGAGAGAACAGTACACTCAGCATAATTAACATAACAACCACTTGGAAAATAACAATGAAATATACGATGGAACATACATTCCAAGAAAAAAATCCCTACAAGCATTATGATTTAGAAAATAACAAATAGATTTAGTTGGATCTGACAGTAAACTTCGAAACCTTACTATTTAAATTGTAAGGTTTTTAAGTATGAATTTTTTGGCCTGTACATTACCATAATGTTTTATTAGTAAAATATTTAAAGTGCGGAACATACTCACTTAAAGGAACTCCTCACATTATAATAATAAAAGCTATAAAATATTTCATATTGTCAGTAGGAAATATGAAATACATTTATTAGGTCCCCATTGTAAAGTTTGAAATCTTTCAACTTAAAATAGAAGGTTTTAAATAAGTTTATAAAAAAATAAAGGCTTGAACATTAACCGTAAAATTTTATTAATAAAATATAGTAAGTGTGAACACTAACTATATAAGAGTACTCCTCACTTTGTAAGGATTAAATTTATAAAATATTTTATATTCTTTATTATAAAAAATACAAATTTATATGTATGTGAGATTTGAATCCCAGTGGTTCTTTAATTATTATCAATGACCGGCTTAGTTATACATTTTTAAGAATTTAATAATTACATACATTTCAAGAAATTTTCTTATAAAATTCAGTTGGTACTTCTGAGACATTTTTCTTAAATTTTGTCTTAGAGATTTCAAGGTCATGCATATTGTTATGAATATATTATTTTTGTTACACTCAATATAACATTTTTTGCTGATCTCTTCAACAGTGAAAGTGAAGGATTTGATAATTGTATCCTTAATTAAATTTGAATAAATCTTGGCAAACAACTTGTAAGGAAGGAATTTCAGTATTGCATTCCAAAGTGAATTTCTATCTGAAGAGAATGTATCACTTACAGCTGAGTTGAGGACACTCCAGCATTTCTATTTACAGTAAAGATATTTATATTTTATCACTTACACATATTTAAGCAATTCTTTAGATGGATAATTTTCATACTACCTAATGCTCTACAACTTTAGTTTGTTATGTTGCATTTAGGAAAGACATATTGAGTCTATAAATAGTGACTCTATATAAATAACATTTTAGTTCGTCCCAAGAGGGTTAGTGAGAAGGGCTAAACGTGAATCTCTGATCTGTAACACAACAATTAGGGGCTAAAGGTAACTGAACGTGTTCTATCGCCTGCACTTACTTAGGATTGTGAGTTTGGCTCTGGCATTACTGAACATGTGATCGGTTTACTACAAGGTTAGTTGTAACAAGAATTGTAGAACATCTATATAGAGTGGCTTTGTTTATGGTACATTACAGTTCTTTCAAGTGTATATAATTATTTAAATTCTTCATAGTTACGTTTTGTGTAAATACCACTGTTCATGTAAGGGCGAGCGAATTGGTAAACACATATAGTCATATAGTCTGTGTAAGGGTGGGCTGGTGGCTCATACACATATGAAAGTGTGATATCCATACATATCACACTCACTCATACACATCAGTCATGACAATTAGTGGCCCACAGGTGGTGGTATTTATGACCCACCCACCCATCCATAAATGTACTGTGGTGTTGATGATCCATCGTGACCCATACAATTACACTGGTATTGACAACCAGCCCACCCAACCATTCATATATAGTAGTTTTGATGACCCACCCACTCACCAATACACATACAAAGGTATTGATAACCCATTTGCCCACCCGTACGTGTATGATGGTACTCATGACCTACCTGCCCATCCATACACGTACCGTGGTATTGATGCCCACTGTACTTGTCTTGGCGGGTGGGTTGGTTAATACCTCTTACGTGTCTGGGTGAGTGAATACCACCATACATGTATGGGAGGTTTGGTGGGTCAATACTACCGTACATATATGGATGGGCCCTCCCATCAGTAGCGGACCACCCACCGACCCATTATAAATGACTTGTGGTGAAATGTACACACTCGGTGGTATTGAATTAACCACCCACCCATACACGTACGGTTGTACTGACCCACCAAACCTCTCATACCCATCTATACAATTAATAACATTTATTAGTCGGCCTTAGTTTGTAACAATGACTAAATTCGCTCATCTACACTCATCACACTCATTCGAAATCCATATTCGCCTATATCTTGACAATCGGCGTCTTATGAATAGGTAAAAAATAAATAAATAAATATTATTAATACTATATACATTTTTGTCTTTTGAAATAAAAAGATCTTTCATAAGCCAGAACCTTTTGTTTAGAATTTAACACTTATATTGCACCCATATGTATTCTTTTATATTGCATGTAAAATTGTTGTAATTGTTTGAACCGTTTTCTGTTTAGGATCATTATACAACAGTGTTAGGTCCTGTTTACAAACAGTTACTGAACATGTACAGTACTCTACTAGGTATGTTAATGTTGAAATTAGAAACGGAAATAAAACACAATGAAACGAGGTTAAAAATACAACAGTCCTCCTTTTTTAGTCAAATAATAATGTAACAGTAAATATTCTCACATACGGGTACATTCACATTGGCAATAAACTTATATGACACCTTCAAATGCTGCAATACCACAAGAACGCTTGGTGTCAGGCAATAAGGATAACCACTAGTAGACCCGTCAGGCTGTCTTGATTTGGATAATATCATTATAATATGGTTTCTTGATGGAAGGTTTATAGTGAACCAACATTTATAATTGAGATCTCCCTGTTAAATCAGACAGATTTGTTGTTCATTTCTATTATAAAATATTGTAATGATTAAAAAGGATTTCTCTTTAGATAATGAATATATTAGATAAATAACAATCAGAAGATTCTTAAGACGTATATCAACTTATAATTTAACAAAATAAACTATGAGATCTACAATCTTGCTACCAAATAAAAAATAAAATTGGTATTGATTGCTGTTGCAGTGGTTCAATAGTTATAGTCCGTGGGGTCCAAGACTTATGATTCGAATTCCCGACTGACCGTGTCGACATTTATTATTTCACATATAAAGTTCAGGCAGATTTGATGCTGAAATAGTGAGTGAAAAAAGCTAACTAAATTAACAGCCAGGCAAGAATCAAAGGGAATATTTCAGAAAGCGAAAGAAAAAAACATTAGCATGTGGCAGCGTTAGACTGTCAGGAGATATCTCGTAAGCTTTTATCAGGTTCCCGAGGGAGCTGGGGACTACATCTTGCGGAAATGTTTGTGGTGCTGGAGGGACGTGGGAAGGTTTATGTTTATTGAATTGTTTGCTGACTATGTTTTAGTTACATCGTGCTGCTTAAAGGAATTAATTTAATCAAAAACATACATCAAAATTGATTTAAATGTTGCAACTTAGTTAAAAGTAGTAAAAAAATATAATCCATCTTAATGATTGCTTGATAAAATAGTAGACAGAATAATCGTAACAACATTTTTATTTATTTCAAAAACAGTTTTTGCTATTATGGTGCAGCATCCATCACTTTTATTTACAAATAGTAGTTCAAAATAAATAAATGTGCTGTATTAAACCATAAAGTAAAAATTTTAACGTAAATGGTCAAACTGTATATATTTAAATTATATTAAAAGCAAATTATCAGCTATTATTGTGGTCCATTAAGGAGCGCTAGTGTAGTCTCATGTAAATGTAACGCAGTTTAAAACAGCTGTAGTGGCAGACCTCACTAACTAACAAAATTACTTGCACAAACATTCCAGTTACATAAGATATCTATTTGTAAATAATAATATAATCAAGGGTTATATGTTGAAATTTCTTAAAGTTTCATAATTAAATAAACGATTTTCAAAAAAAAGCATATTCGATTAGTTTTTACCCATAATATTTGTATTTAAAAAAAATATAATTGTAAATACGTTTTTTTAATAATAATAACTATAACATTTCTTTTGAGAATTGTTTGAAAAAAGAAAAATATTGCATAAAAATATAATTTTAAAGTTGACAATATAGACAACACGATCCCTCTCTTTAGCACTTGATTAACAAAATCAATAATTATAATAATAAAACAAATATCCTTAACCCACCACTCTCCAAAAAGCTAATTTATAATTTTCAAATGTATACTTTTGGAAATGCTACTTTTTAGTTTTTACATTATTAAATTTACAATAAATAATATTGTTTTAGTACAAAAGTATAGTACTTAAAAAAAGGCAAATTTAAACAAGACTTAATACATGATATGATAAGCGAAATAAAATAGTAAAAGTGAAACAACAAAAACAAAATGACTCCTCCTGACATTTAATACAGATTTATGCCAATTTGTAGAATTTTGTGAATTATTTAGTGTCTTTATTTGTTTTAATTTTTACCATAGCAATATTTAATATTTTTTCAGATTGTATATAAATAGTGTCTATTTCCTTCATCAGTTTAGTTAAAAAATAATTTATAACAATAAAAAGAACATCACCACTAAATAATCACATACGAGAAGGCTTAACTAACGACAAAGTGCTTTGAATAATTAATTACAGTTTACCGCAGTGTCTCTTGTGTATTCTATGTTTCTCTTACAAAGTACTTGCATCAATCTGACAAGTCTTACATTTCCCCTGGTATAATATTTTATATTAATCAACCATAGTCTTATTCCACTTTAGTATATAGGCCACTTAGAAAGTGACATACTGAAAGCACCGATGTAAGAGAGATGCACTGAAAGGTGGAAGTGCGATAGGGAATTACTCTTTCTTCACTGTCATTCCATTAAAAAAATGCTACGGCAACTAGGAAAATGGTAGGCCGTGTGGTGGCAGCACAGTAGCAAGCCCCGTCAATAGTACTACGTCAATAGTAGCAGTGACTATTGATTTGATCAACACTAACAGTTCAAGGTTAGGTTCAACAATTTTAAATTAAATCATTATTTGGTGTTCAAATAACAATTAAAAATAACAATAACACAGTAAAGAAGTCTGGCGTGTCCATATTGGATGGTAGTCAGAGTCCGGTTGTTCTGCAGGGAAGATAACCGAGTATCCGGCTTATGAGTTAGCTGAAAATCAGACAAATACTACGTTGGTATCGAGTCCCACCCAATTTTATAGATTTATGTATTTTTAACTAGTCAATATTAACCTTAAGAACACGAATCCGTTGGAATTTTACTATGGAGATACTGTACAGATGAAAAAAAAATAATAAATAAAATAAATAAATGAATTTATAAAAAGAAAAACATTTTTGCAGTAAAAAAATACTAAATGTTACATTAATCTTATGCAGTTTTTATTCTTCTAAACACATTATGACATCAAATTATTTACATGCAAATAATAACTGGGATATTCGGAAAAAAAATGGGTTGGATTAGAATATGTTAGGTTAGGTCTGCTTAGCTTAGGTTAGGTTATTATGATGACTGTGAATACATACTGCTAACTTAACCCAAACTATCCTACTTAATTAATCTAATCCAACTAGATAACCTGACCTAACCTAACATAACCAAAATAACATGTTTTGTTAAATGTCTGTGTTTATTCATAGTTGCAAGAAATGGATGTCGTATTAGTACTCAGGAGGAAAAAACTATATAAAAAAATGAAGTATACATATTTTTTGGTGATTTCCACCAAAAACTTTCTAAATATTCGTGTTTTTGGTGGGGTTGGTATTGACTAGTTTAAAAAAATCATGAAAATAGGGTGAGAATCTTATTTTCTATTTTTACCCAAGGCTTTTATATTTAAAGCTAAATAAAATTATTTTAGAATATAGCAAAGAAAAAATGGTATTATAAAGTCAATCATAACTATAAAATAGTATTCACAGTTGTTTGTCTGCATAGAAACTTAAGTTTTTTTCAATATAATTATTTATCTCTGTGGTAAATAATGTTGGATATTACATAGTTTACAGAACGCAATATTATGTGCAAAAATCATAGGTTAGATAATTGAATATGGAAAAAAGGAGACTGTACTCTCATATCGGTCCCGTGAAGCCGGATTTCCTGTTTGGTGAAGTTAGCGCATGTTCTGCCTTCAAAGGTAGCGCCAGTGGTCTCCTTATCTCTGTCCATATTCATCCCTGTCTTTATTTACAGCACACGCTGAAGTGATTAATAGCTGAGCTAATAGTACTCCAAACAGTCGTCAGAGCACTTCTTTGAAACCAATCATCGTTAGATAGCAGCACAGGCTTCTTCATCAAATAACTGCCTTGGATAGTCTGTTTCTAAAGTCAATATTTAGATGAAAGACAACTTGGTTGTCCTACCTTACCGTTTTTACACATTTACGTTAATTTACGTACACTTATTTACATTGACTTATGAGTATTAATGTATGAAATTAATCAATTGATTAATTCTGTAATGGGAAATATCTCCGTAAAAAACAAAATTTTCCACCAAATTCAAAGTTGAAAAAAACTGATGGATTTCCCAAAATAAATTTGCCACTTGAAAAAGACATTTATCAAGACACCACCAAGTTTCATACTTGTTATTGAGGAACTGCGTAACTAATCCCAGCTCTCGGCAAATTTACAGTGTAAACTTTGTTAGTTCTCGTGTCGAAAAGTTTCAGTTTTATGAGGCAGCTGACTCCATTTTATATGCTCTATGATTCATGGTAATATTTTTGAGAATTAAAAGAGTTAGTAAAGATTGCTATAGTAAACAAACAACGCTCTATTAATTTATTTCACTATCTATCTATCACTTTATTTTGTAATATTTATCATTCGTCATTATTTGGTATAACTGGTTAAGGTAATCATACCACATTACGTGAATGGATAGATGTGTGGATCGTCACCACAGTACGTGTATGAGTGAATGGATAAGTCATCACCACAGTACATGAATGGATGGGCGTGTGGGCCGTCACCACAGTACGTATATGAGAGAGTGGATGAGTCATCACCACAATATGTGTCTGGGATGGCTATTAATATAGTACGTGTCTGTGTGGGCCGTTGACATAGTACGTATCTGGGTGGGCCGTTCGCACGGTAAGTGTCTGGGTGGGCTGTTGCCATAGTAAGTGTCTGGGTGGGCTGTTGCCATAGTACGTGTCTAGGTGGGTCGTTCACATAGTACGTGTCTGGGTGGGGCGTTCACATAGTACGAGTCTGGGTGGGGCGTTCACATAGTACGTGTCTGGGTGGGTCGTTCACATAGTACGTGTCTGGGTGGAACGTTCTCATAGTACGTGTCTAGGTGAGCCGTTCCCATAATACGTTCCAATAGTTCGTGTCTGGGTGGGAGGATGTGTTATCACCGTAATAAGTGTATAGGTAAGGGTGTGCCAAATATAACACAACTGGAACACTGGCTTTTTTTGTCATATAATACTTTGTTATTTATGAGAATGGTAGAAGGATGATGGTATATAGTGATGTGATGGTTTAGAGTTAATTATGGAGGGCAGATTAGGCAAGCGTAGAGAACCAACCCGCAGTGAAACACGGACTACTGGTAAAATAAACACAGATTGAAGCCTTACCAAGTAAATAAAATTGATAAGTGGTTGTGGTTTTATGTTAACAGGATTGTGTTGTAAAATATAAATTAACACATTAGTAAATATTAACGATATTTGGGCAGTATTACAAGGTCTTTATTCTTATACATTCCTCCGATCCCTTTAATAATAATCGTTCATCTAGAAAATAGTGTAATAAATAACAACACAGTTTTGTTTAGCAATTATTAGACCTTCTTAACTCGATTGCTTGTTTATCTGGGTCAAAGTTCTTTAAACGATGTTTTACAATAATATTATATGGAGTGTAAAACTGTAGATAACATATGTAATTACATAGTGTAAGCTACATTATGTAAATATTATTTCTCTATGCATTTTAGAAAAAAGAGCACTGAAATTCCTTTGGAAAGAGTCTGTGAAGTATTTCTACCAATGATAAAAAATAGTAAAAAGGATTTTCCTTAACTTTGAGAATGTTTGTCCTGTCACTTCCTCAACCCAACTAACCGCACATTAAAGTATGTCTTTGACAAAGACCTACAAAGTGGCCCTCAAGCTACGAGATGACATTTCCGTCCTTTGGGGACACACAGAGTACTTCCGTTTTGCAATTTTAAGTGTTTATTTAGCTAATAGTTAATACCAAAGGTACGACAATAATTTTGACTGTATTTTGTAAAGTAACCATAGAGATTTTACGGGAATAATTGTATTCAATTTTATTCTATTTATTTATTATTGAAAAAAGAGAAAAACCTCAACAATTGGCATTGGCCTGAGAACTGTGCAAGAAATTTACTTAGCAAGTAAAGTATTAAAATCATAAGCAACTTCCTTACTTCCTATAAAATCATTATAATGGATTAGAAAAAGATTAAACGGCATTCAACGAAATTTAACTCAGAAATATAAGTGGCAAAATAATGTTTTATTTTGTTGGACTGCAGTTGTGTTGCTGTGATTTGTAAATCGTTCCGCAAAATGTTATTAAAATATTAAACTACCACTGTTAAAGATGTATAAGGGCTGTTGAAATTTCACTGATAAAAACACACTATTGTTATTTACTTTTCTCTTGAACATTTGAAATCATGATTTTATATTGTTTTGGGACAAAAGGGAACACCGTGATATAAGTATAAAAATTAAAAATAATATATAATTTCAAAGACAATTTATTACCAGAAAACATTCGTATGTTAATCGAGCAGATATACCAATAATCTTATTTATTTAGTTTTATTTTTAAATAGTATAAAATTAATGAAAGTCAAAATTTATTTCAAGCACTAGCCTTTAGCTCTAACTATATTTTGATTGACTCTAAAGAACAGAGTATAAAAGGTTGTTCCATAGAGAATAAAAATTTTTAAATAAGCAAACAATCAGAGGGATACTATCAGAAGAGGAAAATTGTCTTGGAAATAACTAAAGGAACTGAATAATAAACGAATTAAATGAGAATAGAGATCAGGATTATATCTCTAATCACGAAATATAATATGAATTCATGAATTGAATTCTTTATATTTCAAATTCTGCTATCGAAGCTAAAGATTGTGTTCTTTTTTGTCGAAAAATTTGATCATAGTAAAATGAAAGTTTTTAACTATCCTAATCATATTTTGTAATACACATTTAGTTGAACGTTTTAGCTATTTATTGCTTGGTAGATTTTATTTTATTAGTGATAGATTACTTTTAGCGATCTTTAAGCATTGACTTAGCCAAATCGATTCCTTAAGATTGACTCCAGTTTTTACATGTAAATCAAGTTAAATGTGAGGTTATAAAACGGAATCACTAGAAATTGAGAATATTTTGTAGAATATATATTTGACTTATGTAAATATGTATTCTACAAATGTTGATGAACAATGAACAACTAATGATGATATTTTGTGATCGAAAAATATTTTCCTAATTAAATACTTAATAAAATTTTTAATTTCAAATCAGAAATTCTTATTTTAAACCAATATGTAAAGGGAGTTTTTATATAAAATTAAACACATTCATTTAATCAACGAATACATGTTAATTTGAAACTTGTAACTAAACAAGTGTGAACAGAGAGTCTACTTTGTCAGTTTCATATGTTAAACTTGACGTGACTATTAAAACTTTTAGCAAAATAAAAAAAAAAAAAAAAAAATTCTAAATCGTTGATACCAATGCATCGAACTACAGGGTCAAGGATCCCCTGGAGGGGGGGGGTCCTGACCAACCAACTGAGGGGAACATGTACGTCACAAATATCACAAACTAAGTAACTATTTCTCCATATTCATATCGTCTAAATTGTTATGTAGGCTATATGTAGATTTATTTCTAAACTTAATTACTTTGATGAAGGCGGTGTAACATTCCAATTAATATTCTAATGTCATATAGTTAAAATTTATTTTACTAAAATACTGTAATTGGTTTAGAGTTTTCATCTCATTTACTGGAAAGTAGTGGCCAAATTAGAAAAATAAAATGGAAATTATGTTTATAAAATTCCCCACTAAAACTTCCCTGTATATATAGTTTCTGAGATTGCCACGGTGGGCCACTTAATGTGGATCCCCTATTGTAGTATTATTTATATATTTAAACTCAATGTAATAGATTTTGAGGTGAATCAGACTATAAATATAGATATCATCAAATATTTTACTTTAACAAATAAATACTTTAAACTTCATAATAAACAAACACGTATCAACGCTGAGGTTACAAGCAGATTTAATGTAAGTTTAAAATAAAAATGAAAATGTTATGAACGCTAACTAAAAAAGAATTTTTTTGCCCGGAACCAAAAATAATAAAATGAACATTATTTATCTACATAAGGGTTGTTACAACTATCGCAGATTGTCTACATTTGATTTGATAAGCTGCATTTTCTGCAAAAAAAGAAAACAAAAAACTCATAGCAGTAATGCTCAGAAAAACAAAGCCTAAAATACTTTTACAACTTGCATTCCAATTCAAGATCAGTGTAGAAACCAAAATAGTCATTTGAAGGAGCTTTGCATATAAATTACGCAATTTCGTCCGTTGGAGAGTTTATTTAAGTGGAACTCTCACGTTGTTTTTAGAGGTAAAAAAGATTCGCCAGCAAATGTAAAACGTTCTCAACAAAATACAAATTGCTTTTACCAGATTAAATAAAATTACGCCTACCTATTCCAAGCATTTTTAACAGTTATATAATATAATATAATAAATTATGTTTTTATGTTCGTTATGCTGTATAAATATATTTTTACCAAAAAAGCAAAATGTTTACTACTTCTAGTAGCGGCCGGTTAAATTTTTGCGGTGGCTTTTGAAATTGCTGCAGTAAATTGGGGATAGTTAGAGGCCGAGTGGTCTGGAACTTTAAGTAAAAGTAGGGAAGGTACGAATTCCATCCGAGACTATTGTTTATTTACTGATGTCCCGACTTGACTTCAGAGCGCTCTTACAGCAAACGCTGGAACTACGAGGAGTTTGGGAATGCTACAACCAATGGCGTGACGATGTAAGCCAGCAGCAAATATAACAACACCTTTACGTCTTGCATTGTTGTAACGATTCAGTATCTGAATTACAATCTTTTTGTTCCGTTTAGTGAATTTTGGAATTTAGAATATCAAACTTTCATATTAATTTTCTATTTTCCTATTAAAAATAATATAAAATGACGTAAAAATAATTTAGTTATTATTAAATAAAAACAACATTTGTACAGTATAATATAATCTATAATGATGAAACGAAAAATTTATTTTACCATTTCAGGAAATAAATACAATTTAACTTAAAAATATATAACTATAAAACCAACGTTTTAGACATGAAAACGAACCCTGTAACCTGATTGATCGAGATGGGGTTGGGAGAGGCTGATGACTTCCTTTTAGTGGGGGGGAGGGCTACATTGCCGCTCTCTTAGAGAAAAGATTTCCTCGGTTATCTTACAAAGTATCGACATGTTTGTACATCGTGGGCTCTTTGCCAAAACATGTTATTGTAATGGGCTTTATATAACGATGTTCTCATTTTCACTTTTATTTCCATATATCTGTAAATACCTTACTAATTATTGGGTTATTGCACTTAAATTGTAATTGGAATAGCTATAGATATTTATAAGCTAATTATTTTTTTAAACTGTACATAAAAACGATGTAACATTAACATTTTCGGATACTTGCAGACCTATAAGTATTGTTTACAAACATAATTTTATCAAGTTTCTTAAGTAGTATCTAAAATTTTTGGTGGATATACGTTATTTATAATTTTGTAATAAATATATTATGATAAATTACAAAATTATAGAACTATTTTGGTGATCGATTCCGTAAACCATATTTACCATCCTCAGACCTGAGGGATTCACAAAGGAATTCCTTTGTTTACCGAACTATTTTTTTAACATCCTTGATTATTTTTATATTATATCGTGATATATTTTTAGGCGTGAAGTTTTGTTGTTATAAAATAACATAAATATATTACTTTATTTGTTATTGTAGGCCAACAAAGTTCAATTTATGACCCAAATACATTTTAGTTCATTGAAGATGATATGGTTGTGAGAACCGTATAAATGAGTAGGTAGTTATTTTGTAAAATCTGTTGTGATAATCTGAATTTTGTTATTCTTAAGTAGTTATGATAAGCCTAAATTAGTTTTCATAACCTAAAATTGAATATGATAACCTGAAATTAGTTGTGATATAGATTAAAGTAGGTTAATAACTTTAAAATATTTCTATAACTAACACGTGACTATTATTGCTTACTATTTTTGAAATACATTACAGTTGATTGGTAACTTGAAGTTATTTGTGATAAACCAACGTTGATTGTTATGACTTCAATTTAAATGTGGTAATATAAATATAATTATGATACTTGAAGTTAGTTGTAATTGCCCGTCGATTGGGACATAACTATCAAACACTAAAACAACTAACCGTATCACAACCGTCATTGTAGCACATTCAACTGTCACATCCACCGTAAAGACACATACCCTCTCTCTCCTTCGATCACACACTCTTTTCAGGCCATTATAACCAACGTGTGATTACGTAAAATAATTAACTTGTCCACAAGTTCGTAGACTATTCACCTAAGGTGTTTAGATTCATGAGCACGAGTCAAAATTATATCAAACTGGTGACTGTTATTTTTTCAGGACATGTCACTTCAGGAAACACCTGAAATAAAAAGAAAAGAAAAAAAGGAATCCACAGAGGAGACAATAGTTTCAAGCTTTTGGATGAGGTTCAAGAGTTCAAGCTGCTACTGATGGAATGTGAAGTGCTGGAATTCAGCAGAACAAGAATCTTCGGTGCTAAACCTCCAGAGAGGACTTAAGAAAAAAACTTCTAAAATTGATTTCACCCACCAGAATTGGCACCCCTGTCTAAAAGGCAAGAGGGGATCACAATAGACCCGAGTTTTTCTTCTAGAGTGGTTATCTACGCTTGCTTACATCTTACATCCGTTGTCTTCACAACAGTGATGAAACTGGGGAATCGTCAGGCTTCTTCCCATCGGTCGGGGATACGTGAAGTGAGCTCAATGTTTGTCTTGGTATGTAGTTTGGATGTGCTGATATGTATGTTCATCTGCACAATCTGATAATTTGTAGTATGGCCTATCAGAGAAATATTCCTTAAGCCTCTTGTAAAAAGTTTCAACTTTTGTGATTGATTTTATTTCTAGAGGTAAACAGTTATAAAAGTATGAACCGGAGTATTGTGGGGTATTGCTAAATTTTTATAATCTGTGTTGGGGCAAATCAATGTTGTTTTGGCGTATTGTAAGAATGTTGATAGAGTCTAATGTTGAGGGGATGGTGTTTGATTTCTGGCAAAGATAATGGTTTCTAGTAGATACAGGGATATTACAGTGAGGATATTATGTTGGATAAAAAAAGGTTTACAGTGATCCATTGTCTGAAGTCTGAAAATCATTCTTAAAAATTTATTTTGAAGTATGAGCAATCTTTCCAACTTCTTTGACGAAGCAGCTCCCCAAGCAACTATGCCGTAGCGTAGATGCAAGGCAAATAGTGCGTGATAGGCCAAAAGTTCTGTTTCTTCATTAGGGATGGTTCGAATTCTTCTTATTAAAAGTTAAAAAGAAAAGTTAAAATTTGTCTTATTTTACCAGGCGAAGTTAGGGCTAAGGAGCCCTCTCTAACACTTAACCTGGGGACCAACGGCTTTACGTGACTTCCGAACCACGGGAGCGGCAGGGCAAAATCTATTAGTGGTCACATCGGGAATCGAACCCGGACCGGCAGCGTGGCAAGCCAGCGCCTTAGCCCCTTATCTACGGCTGCTACTTTATTTATTATGTAATGTCTCACAGATAATTTTTTACAGAGATGGTCGATGTGCTCTTGCTAATTTAGGTTTTGATCAATAATGATTCCCAGAAATTTAATTGAGATGACTGTTTGTATGTTTAGTTCAAGCCAGGGTTTTTGAGGTTTGTTTTAAGAAGCACAGGGGACCAGTATGGAGCCTTGAGGCACTTTTTTTTATTTCCTGAGGAATGATCTCACATCACTAATAGAGTTATTGTGCTTGGAACTAATTTCAACATACTGAAACCTATCCTGAAGGCTATGGATCCAGTCAAGTGCTGCGCCCCTGATACCGTATTGTTTCCATTTACAAGGTAGAATGTCCCAATCAAGGTTATCGAATGCCTTTTGAATGTCAATAAAAGGCATAAAATGGCTTACACTTCCCTACGTAGTTTACATCATTACATAACCTCAACCTGCTGCAGTTCTATGGATAATAAAGATTTATAATCTACAACCCTAAAAATCTATTTGGGAGGGGTTGCATAGTACTACAAATAAGTCAGAGTTAGTAGAAATAATCTTACACTTTTCACAAAGAAAACCGGACCAGTCAAGCGTTTGTTTCATGTTAACGTTTTTTTGTACCAGTTGAAGTAAATTATCAAATTAAATTAATATCATAGCTACTTTATTTGATAAAAGAAAATTATGTGGGTCTGTTTCTATCACTTATGAGTGACATTTCAAGAAATCCTTTCTTAGTGGGTCTCTATGATACAAAGTCTAAATTCCCTCAAAATTTCATCAAAATCTTTACTGTGGTTATGGAGATTTCATGATGAGTAAGTTCATCGTTTTTTGATTTTAGATATTAAAGTATAAAATATTATTACCAATCTTGTAAGATTATTTAAATAAATAAATAAATAAATAAATAAAAAAAAAATTACTTGCAATCCTGAGTCGATTTCTAACATAACGTGAGTTGACGTATGATGGAAAAATATAGCTAAACTCTCTCCTCAACAAATATATTTTCGTCCTACCTTCTAAGGTAATATATTTACGAAAAAGTGTCTAAATTATACATTGTATTCCCCCCTAAATATATATGTAGTATGGGTAATATATTAACTACAAGCATAAAGAAAATGTATATATTACTGAGAGTTACAACTCATTAAATGAGCTAAAATAATTGTTTTACAAATTATTTATCTATATTAGAATTGTAAAAGAATATTTATGTTCTACACGTAACATCTCTCAACCTAAAGCATTTTTAGAACATGTCAGAAGTTATTTGAATGTAGAAAAAACGAACTCTACACTAGTTTGTCTAAAAAACAAAACCATACTGTTTTCCAAAATTTTAATAATCATTCATTTACAGATTTACCGCGAATTAATTATCTTTAGCTAAAAAAACATTAAGATCCCTTACCAGTAATATTGAAACAACTTTTTCTCTTTTGTCATTCTCTTTTATTTTGTAAGAAACCCCAACACCTTAATAATAAGCAATTTTGTAGAATTTTAAGTTTTATAAGATTTAAATCTTCAAAGTCAGTTTTGTAGGGAACTTTAACAATTCTCTATTAAACAATTGAATAGCTTTCCATTATTGTATTTACAACGAGAAAATTAACTTAATTTGACCAGCAATTAATTTAATTAAGACGTAATTACCCTAGTTTCCTTTAAAGAAATTAAAATGTACAAATGAAATAAAAAAAATCGATTATTAATGCGGTGAATTTAGGAATATCTAGTCCTCTCTACCACTTACCACAACCAAATATGTGATACATTGAAAGAATACGAAGTAAAATTAATCTGTAGGCATAATTAAATCGAACCACAAAAAGATAAACCACTTCATTAAAGACGAGATAAATAAATCAACATTGATAGCTATAATTTGATGGCGTCTGTGTCAGGGCCTCGCTGTATTCACGCATATAAGATTGATGGGTGGGTTGGTTTAAATTGTTGGGAGGGGGGGGGGATGAACCAGGATGAATCCATTTTGGACGATTCTGAGTTTGTTAGGACGCTAATAAACTAACGAAAGTTGTTTTATTCTAATTATTCATCTCATTATTTGTGTTACTCTTGATATAAACGATTAAAAATACAGTACAAGTAAACGTCGCACAACACAAATTTATTACAATATAAGCACAAAATGCACAAATATATTACAATACAAGTACAAAATGCACAAATATATTACAATACAAGTACAAAATGCACAAATATATTACAATACAAGTACAAAATGCACAAATATATTACAGTACAAGTACAAAATATACAAATATTATGGTGATCGATCTCGGTGAACCACGCTCACCTTCCTCAGACCAGAGGGATTCACAAAAGAATGGAAAATGGTGTTCAACAACTCAATTTATAGTCCTATGATCACGTGACCCCATTGGCTGGAATTGTCAAATGGTGGCTGCTGTGATATTATTGCTTAATCCCTATTCTTACAGCCACCATTTTGACAAGCCAATGGGGTCACGTGATCATAGGCCTGTAAATTGAGCTGTTGAACACCATTTTCCATTCTTTTGTGAATCCCTATGGTTTGAAGAAGGTGAACGTAGTTCACCGAAATCGATCACCATAATATTTGTATATTTTGTACTTGTACTGTAATATATTTGTGCATTTTGTACTTGTATTGCAATATATTTGTGTTGTGTGACGTTTACTTGTACTGTATATGTACCAACACTTACTATGCTAATTAAAAAACTATTTGATTAATAATTCTATTTGCAATAAGAATGCAACAATCTATTACGTGTCAGTAATTAACTGTCAAAATAATGTGACGCTGTTAGGTAATTTTGTTTTCCTATACACAATGTAGTATTATTAAATTTGCCCTATCTCAGAAATGTTACAAAGTGGTAGATCTAATTTGATCGTGTATTTTAGAAACTAAACAACATGACTAGTAATAATAATCTGATGGTCGGCACTGGTGGCGCAGTGCTGTAACCCAGCTACTTAGAAAGGAAGTGTTTGGGAGATTGTAAGACTGGTGGCGCAGTGCTGTAACCCAGCTACTTAGAAAGGAAGTGTTTGGGAGATTGTAAGACTGGTGGCGCAGTGCTGTAACCCAGCTACTTAGAAAGGAAGTGTTTGGGAGATTGTAAGACTGGTGGCGCAGTGCTGTAACCCAGCTACTTAGAAAGGAAGTGTTTGGGAGATTGTAAGACTGGTGGCACAGTGTTGTAATCCAGCTATTTGGGGACAAAGTGTCTGGGAGATTGTAAGACTGGTGGCACAGTGTTGTGACCCAGCTACTTGTAGACAAAGAGTTTGGGAGATTGTAGGTGATAGGTTCCATGGTCGGTCCTCTTAATACCGACACGGCTTCCATCGATGAGCACTCTACTTGAGAAGTCCCTGATGTTCATGTTGGATGGTAGTCAAAGTTCGGATGTTGTGTAGGGAAGATAACTATGTGTCAGATTTTCAGTTAGCTGAAAATCAAACCAACACTACGTGGTTCAGATTCCACGTAAAGCTGTAGGTCCCATAGTTGCCCTGGCTATTGGGCAATTTATTAAATAGTTCTTTCTGAGTAAGTCGAACTCAGATAGTAACAATGACTATAATTGTTCATCTACACTCGTTTATCCCTCATATTCACCCATATGTCCACGTTTTAGAAATGAATAATGAATAATAGTAATAATGAATAAAGAAAAACGAGCCTTTTAAAAATATAATATTTAGTTTGAGATTTAGTTATATTTCTACAATATAAACAGATATTTTATTGTTTCTTCATATTGGACACACAATTCTTCACATTCAATAAATATGTTTTTTTGTATTTATTAAAACTAATTTTACATTATCTACTTAAGTACCAATTAATTGTATTATACAGGATTTATTGGTTGGGGTTCATATTTGTTCAATATATAAACACATCTTTAAGATAAGTAAATATGAGTGGAAAATGAATGTGATAAGTGCAGATGAACTAACGTAGTCAAACCCAGTATCTAGGCCAACTAAGGGACTTAGAGCTTATCATGGATCAAAACCATATGGTATTGGTTTGGTTTTCGGCAAACTGACAATCCTGATACTAATTTCAGTCTCTTGTACATTAGTATCCTGGTAACCATCGCACATGGGCACTCCGGATTTCTCTAGTTGTGTAGATGGCAATCATTGAGCAGATTGCATGTACAACAAAAGCGAGGACGAGAATAGATTGTATCGCTTATAATTTGCACAAGACAGACGCCAAGTACATGTGTTACTGCAAGCAATCTGTATACCTAACAATGGCTACTCAACCCTGTTGTAAACTCCTGCTGTTATTTTAGTAACCAATAACGTAATGTTCAAGGGTGTATACAAAATATTTGGAATACTTCAGGGAATCAAAATTAGATTTACCTTTATACAATATAAATGTCTTACCTAATCTTAATAATAATAAAAAAAAAAAAAAAATCAATATGACGCTCACAAAAAAAATCTATTTGACTCTAGAACTGGCGGATGGCAATAAGCATAGTTTTCACAGCACTCACCACAAAATAGTAGGCCTAATCATATACACTTGGTAGTTAAAAAAAATACAAATTTAGGGTTTTCCTGTTAAAAATAATAATATTAAATAAACAATAGGTGAACGTGGTTAAACAGTGAAACATGCATATATAAAGCAAGCTGGTCAAGCACTGAGAGGACACTAATGAAATAAGTAAAGTACATTCATGAACGAACAAATATTGGAAAGTGAAAGTTGACCTTCCCATTCTGTACGTCCATTTGTCACACACTGTGTCTAAATATTGGGTGAAATCGGCATACCACAAGAAACTATGAATCAGAAAGATAACAAACCTTTTTAAAATTAACCTTTAGTTTAAGATTTTGTTTTTGTGTCTTTGAATGATAGGCGAGAAAAATATGGTATGATTTATTTTTTATTGAATTATTTCACGTACTTAATAATTTTTTTAGTATAATTGTTTGTAAATTTTAGGATTTAAAACAGGTTTCTTGTTGTTTTTGTTTTTTGTTGATTATAAAGATTTTATTGAGTTGTTTTGTTGTACATATAATAGTCCAATGTTACATTTATCCCATTGTTTGTTTTGTTATTTATTTAAAATTTTTATAATTATTGTTATCTAATTTATTGTTGTATTGTTTTTGATTTAAGGAAGTTAAAAAAAAAAAAAATGTACTATAATATATATGTGTAAAAATATGTTTCACATGTAATTGTAACACCATAATTGTAAAATAATTATAGTTTTTCTCTCAATTAGCCTTGAGCTAGAGAGATTAATATAAACTGCTAGTACTTGCGAAAAATTGTAATTTTTCGCAAGTAATAAATATATTTGAATTTGAATTCTCAATAAATGCTATGCAAAACAGTTCGTTGATAAAATAATAATAATACATCATTTTTTACCAAATCATACAATAAAAAAACAGAGGTACATAATTAATAATATGTTTATTAAGATTAACAATATATATTAACTTTCTACAATTATTTTTACTACCGCTAACATATAAATATCCAGGAAAAAATTAAATATAGAGTACCATATAATTTGGCTAATAATCGGTGCCCCTAGGC
This sequence comes from Stictocephala bisonia, assembly GCA_035578905.1. NCBI lineage: Eukaryota > Metazoa > Arthropoda > Insecta > Hemiptera > Membracidae > Stictocephala > Stictocephala bisonia. The sequence goes on along the minus strand of JAQJVL010000036.1, from coordinate 2,765,237 downwards.
TTAGCCCGATCGGGGTTATCATCATTACTTTTCTAAAAAGAAGAAACGAAGAAAAGCCAACTTTCAAATACTAAACAATACAAACTAAATAAGTAGGGATGGTACTATGGCCTATTCTAAAACAAAATCGGCGGATCTTGATAAAATAATACAACTTTTCATCTATTACCTCTACAAACACAGTCATTGAATATACAAATATTTGTTATTCCCAACTAAACACACGGCATGTATATTTCTACATTTGATAGAAGATATTTATAAAACTAACAATGTAACCTGTATGATATGCACATAGGTTTGTACAATTTAGATTTAAGATTCTAGCAAGGGTTCTATATTATCAGTGTTTAATAACTATATTTTTAGCTACCTGAAGTAGTCGTGGCTAATATTATTCTACAGTACAAGTAAACATCACACAACACACATTTATTACAACTAAGCACAAAATGCACAAATATATTACAATAAAAGCACAAAATGCACAAGTATATTACAATAAAAGCACAAAATGCACAAACGTATTAAAATAAAATCACAAAATGCACAAATGTATTACAATAAAAGCATAAAATGCACAAATACATTACAATAAAAGCACAAAATTCACAAATATATTACAATAAAAGCACAAAATGCATAAATATATTACAATAAAAGCACAAAATGCACAAAGACTACAATAAAAGCATAAAATGCACAAATGTATTACAATAAAAGCATAAAATGCACAAATATATTACAATAAAAGCACAAAATGCACAAATGTATTACAATAAAAGCACAAAATGCTCAAATGTATTACAATATAAGCACAAAATGCACAAATGTAATAAAATAAAAACCCAAAATGCACAAATATATTACAATAAAAGCACAAAATGCACAAGTATATTACAATAAAAGCACAAAATGCACAAATATATTACAATATCAGCACAAAATGCACAAATATATTACAATAAAAGCACAAAATGCACAAATGCATTACAAAAAAAAACCCAAAATGCACAAATGTATTACAATAAAAGCACAAAATGCACAAATACATTACAATAAAAGCACAAATGTATCACAATAAAAGCACAAAATGCACAAATGTATTACAATAAAAGCACAAAATGCACAAATATAGTAAAATATCAGCACAAAATGCACAAATATATTACAATGAAAGCGTAAAATGGACAAATGTATTACAATATAAGCACAAAATGGACAAATGTATTACAATAAAAGCACAAAATGCACAAATATATTAGAATAAAAGTACAAAATGCACAAACATATTACAATATCAGCACAAAACGGACAAATATATTACAGTACAAGTATAAATGCACCAATATTATGGTGATCGATATCGGTGAACTACACATACCTTCCTCAGAACAGAGGGATTCTTTTGTTAATCCATCTGGTCTGAGGAAGGTAGTATATTTGTGCATTTTGTGCTTATATTGTAATAAATTTGTGTTGTGTGACATTTACTGTATATGTACCAACATGTATTATGCTAATTATAAAACTATTAATATTATCATGTATCCATAAATTGTTAGTTCTATCATGAATAGGCTAGGAACATTATAGCTACAGAAATGTTTGAAATTCACCTGAAAGTGTCTCGAAACAGGTACAGAAAGTTCATTTCTCAACCTATAGTGTCTTATGATATTATTATCGTGCCCACTTCACTTGATAGTAAATTTATTTAATACTCTATAAATGTATAAACTTCTAAATGTTAGGATATTCAGTTGAATAAATAAAGATTGAGAATGTTCTAGTCTAGAATTTTTAGTTATGATTCTAATAATATGTTTTTGCAGAATTATTACTGGAAAGATTATCGACAAGTATGTGCCTCTCCAACGTGATAATGCATAGCCTATTCTAGACTCAACTTGTGCATGATATAGTATTTTTAATATATGTCGAGGGCACATATCCCACAAGAAAAAACATTTACGGACAATCAGATATAATTAATTTATAATTTTATTGCTGTGGATCTTCCAAGATAGATTCGATTGTATTATGAGCCCTAAATACTTTAATTCTGAAACATTTACAATTTCTAAACAATTACTACTATCCGAATTCGAAATGAGACTATGCTTGTAGAAAAATATTTTTTTTTAAATGACAATTATTATTCTTTTTGTGTAATAATTTATGAATTTAGTCTTATCACTCAATGTTAGGAAATTTATCAAAAATACATTAAATGGCTTAATAAATTTCATATTTTTTTCAAGTTGTAGAATATATAGACTTGTTGAGATGAGGATATTTTTCGGAAAAGATTAACACATCTTTCAGTGTATACTCTGCTTTTAGCCAGCTGCTTAACTTCATTTAAGTTTGTTCGGATCTTTTAAAAAATAAAACAAATCAAACGTAAAGAAAATAAAATTTAAAGAACGATAGAATCAGTCATACAAATTTATATTTAAAAAAGAAAATGAGAAGTTTCTTTGAGAATTTTATACAGCATGCAATAAATCGATCAAATCTTTAAATAAGTTACAAAAATATTACAAAAAATTTCATTCGTATGAACAATAGATCAGTGGCAAGTTTGTCGTGGGAAAATAGAGGCTTAGACACAAGTTTTGACCATATAAGTTATTTAAACACTTATCCGTTTCATGTGACTCAATAAACTTAACTGTAACAATGTACTAACATTTTTATTCAGATAATCATACTTATAAATTATCTGAAAATCAGACCAATACTACGTGGTTCGGATTTTGCTAAAGTTGTAGGTTCTTAATTTGCTCTGACTATTGGGCGTATATAAATACGCGTTTATGAACTAAGTCAAAATCAGAAAGTAACAAGACTACGCATATAATCCATAGTCATCTTACACTCAAGTAATCATTCATATGGCTTAATATACATAAGATCTGTTTTGGAATATCGAAATAAAAATGTGTTCTTTTTTATATTGAAAAATAAAATGTTTAATAAGTTAAAACATATTGTTTTGATGGTATTTAAATGTTTATTCTATATGGAATTCTTTTAAAACAAATTTTTTACAGTTGTATTGTTTTCCTAGGCAAGAAATGAAAATTATTGTATTTTTATTATTTCTATGACAGATTTGTTATATTGTTGGTTTAGGGATGTCTTAAAAAAATCACCACAAGTTTATGAGAAAATCATTATATAATTTAAGTATACATGATTCACTTCTTGTGTATATCTTTAAATACAGTGCAAGTAAACGTCACACAACACACATTTATTACAATATAAGCACAAAATGCACAAATATACTACAATACAAGTACAAAATGCACGAATATTATGACGATTGATTTCGGTGAACCACGCTCACCTTCCTCAGACCAGAGGGATTCACAAAAGTACAAAAGACCATAACCATTCTTTTGTGAATCCCTCTGGTCTGAGGAAGGTGAGCGTGGTTCACCGAAATCGATCACCATAATATTCGTGCATTTTGTACTTGTATTGTAGTATATTTGTGCATTTTGTGCTTATATTGTGATAAATTTGTGTTGTGTGACGTTTACTTGTACTGTATATATACCAATACGTATTATGCTAATTAAAAAACTATTTATCTTAAAATATCACATTTGTACAAATTTAAAACTGTATTAATTAATAATACCAATGAGTGTATTTATTTTCGAGTTTCAATTTGTAATATGTTGAACATTTTTATAATAATAAAGCAACATTTATTCATTTATTTTTCAAAAGGGCCACCTTTTATGTTAATGAGAGGAAGTATACATGCAGTCAGAAACCATAAGAAGTACGATAATCCGAGGTTTAATATGAAACAACATTTTACTTTTAACGGGTGAGTTTTCCCAGTTAATTATCTATTTTAAAGCTATTAGAAATTATAGGTAAGTGATTTTAACAGGGAGAGAATATACACTTCAGACATTGACGTCTTGGGAAAGGATAGGTTGGGATCTTGAAATGCTTTTATCCCTTTCCCAAAGGAATTGGGAATTGCATTCCTTGCAAATATATAAGGGAGATAACCTAAACAAAAATACAGCAGCTACGTAACGCCTCCTCATATTACTGCATTTCTTATGAACCTCTAGACCAGTGTACAATTCATTCTCCTAATGAGATTTTAACTGAGGAATGATGCATTTTTAAATACTCATCTGTTTTCAGCGATCTTCCACCTTGGTCAAATTGTACCATAGTATTTATCAACATTCTGTTGAAGTGTCGACAATGACTGAACCAAGGAAGGAAGGGTCGGTGGCCGAACGGTTTAAGACGTCAGGACTTTTGAGACTCAGTTAAGAATTGGGCAGTTTCGAATCTTAATCTTGGCTGAAATATTAAATCACTAATATCCACTTTCTACTGTAATCCTACGGAATCTCCCCCTTACTCAGCCTAAATATGTTTCCAGTAAAGATCAATTGTCAATGGGGAATTGGCCAAGTAAGGTTAAAAAGGATATCGGACTCTCCTTAAAAATATTTATATTTTTGTACTTCTCATTCCCCAAGTACAAAATGAGAGATCCAAATATCAACTCCCTCCTCCCCACACACAGTCACCACTCATCAATTTTCTACTTCCTGTCTCTGACAGCCTCGAATCAATTAACATTGCTTCTATGTTAATGGTACTTGTTGTAGAATTCCAGCAATTTCCAATTTAATAATGTTAAGATATAAATGAATTTATCTCTTGAACATTAATATATATACACTTAGGCATATTATTAAACCTTACTTCCTGGCTGTAAAACTTTAAGATAAACCTACAATTTTCTATTGGACCAAATAATAAGTCTACTAAATTACCAAATGTTCTTCAACGTCCTAATTAAAGCGCTTTTTATATTTTCTGCAGATAGCGCCTTCCAACCGAAAATGCAATATTGATACAGTACCCATATTGTCAGCCTCAACTATTGAAGGCGTCTATTATCAAGTAAACTTGTTTGTAAAACCTATTAGATATTATTTTAAAATACTGGTCTGTGATATATTTTTTAACAATATTGGTTTACGGTAATTTAGGCACATTACAGAAAGCGGACATGACACGATATAACTTTACTACATATGTAAAAAGAAAAAACAGTGAATAACAAATTGATATTTTATAACGGCCATGGCTTATCCCATATTTTGTTACTTTGGTTGCATAAGAGGAACTATTTCATTGTCTGAAACTGGTCTGTTAGTTGGGTTTGATTAACACTAGAAAATATTTAAGCTGTATGACAACAATCTTAGACAAGAAGCCTTTTTATACTCAGAAAGGGATGTTTACCGTTGCTATGTAATTTAGGTTGGGAAGTTTAAAGTTTCATAATTTTGATTGGATTCGTGCCTATTGTAGTGGAATTGTAACCATTATCATTGTTGTGTTTTAATTGACGACGATGGTAAAGGAGAGGAGTTGAACGGAAAACATATGTGTACATGTATTTGTTGAGTATAGTTTACCACTGTACGTGTATGGGTGGGTGGGTTACTACCACTGAACGTGAATGGGTGGGTATGTACAACTGTACGTGAATGGATGTGTGGGTGGGTTAGTACCAATGTACGTTTATGGGTGGGTAGGTGGGTTAATACCACTGAACGTGAATGGGTGGGTAACTAAAACTGTACGTGAATGGATGTGTGGGTGGTGGGTGGGTGGGTGGGTAAGTATACCTGTACGTGAATGGATGTGTGGGTGGGTCAGTACCACAGTATGTGAATAGGTAGGTGGGTAAGTAGATCTGTACGTGAATGGATGTGTGGGTGGGTCAGTACCACTGTACGTGAATGGGTGGGAGGGTGGGTAACTAAAACTTTACGTGAATGGATGTGTGGGTGGGTCAGTACCACTTTACATGAATGGGTGGTTGGGTGGGTAAGTACAACGGTACGTGAATGGATGTGTGGGTGGGTCAGTACCACTGTACGTGAATGGGTGGTCCGGTGGGTCAGTACCACTGTACGTGAATGGGTGGTCCAGTGGGTCAATACCACTGTACGTGAATGGGTGGTCCAGTGGGTCAATTACCACTGTACGTGAATGGTTGGTCCGGTGGGTCAATACCACTGTAAGGTTTCCCTTCGTTGCTGAAACTCCTTTATGTGCTAACCCGCAGGTCACTTTCTACCTGCTTCAGTCATAGTTTGTTTAATATGATGAGACTGAAGACCTTTCTATCTGTCGAACACATGTCTTCAAAGTACTTCCAAACACACCCCTCAGTAGTGTTCACAGAGAGACACAGTTGAATGCCTTACACAGCAATAATTACTTCAACGTGTTCCGTTTCTCGATTGTTTCGAACATAGTTTAATTTCTCTTTGATTGTTCGTCGATTTATTTGTGATCTATTAGTTATGAAACTTTGATTATTTTCACTTAGTGACTAAAATAAAAAATGTGTTATTTAATTAAAAGTTGTAGATCGTATGTAGTATAATCTAAAAATGTCCACAGTTAAATTTAGTATTGAGATTTTGTTATTAAATTTATGACACTAATGATACTATTACCAATTTGACAAACAGTTGCTTTAAATCTATGGACACCAGTATTAAACAATTCGAAAATAGTTTAACTTAAATACAAAATTAATTAATTACATTTTTAGAAACATCAACAATGATGTAATATCCATTCAAAGTAAAAATTAGTTAATTATATTTCCTTTACACTGTTAATTTCATATTCAGACCGTATTTAAATATATGTTACAAGACAATGTTAATACAAATATGAATTATGAATATCTCTATTTTCTTCACAACAAATATGTACAAGGTATCCACTTAACTCCCCTAAAGGGAGTTAAGTGGATACCTTAACTAAAGGTGGTTAGCTAAAGGAACTAAAGGGGTGGTTTTTTATACTGTGGTATAGGTGTACGATAAAAATAATTATGGTATTAATAGTTGATTTTTAATACTTTATAATTATTGTTTTATGTAATATTAATAAACCTAACTGGTTTCAAGATATTTAGAGCTAAAAATTGTTAAATAACAACCATTTTGAAATGGCTAAAGACAATTTACTGGATATTTTTACTGTTTGATAGTGTTAATGTAAAGAAGTGTATGGAATATTTAATTATTAAAATAAGTAATTTTTTAACTAGATACATCCAAATAATTTATATTATCTGAATTCTAATAGTTCCAATGATATCTTAGTGCATTTTTTATTCCTGTACTGTTTTCTATCAACCAACCCATCGATTTTGTAAACGAGAAATCGTGTTAGATATTACAATGTAATCGTGAAAAACATCCTTTTGAACATTTATGATGTTTGTTTATATTCTTTGTGGGGAAAGGAGGTAAATAATCATTTACGAACGGGGTGTTGGACTCTCGGGGTGTTGGACTCTCGTTTTCCCAAACTCCCACTAAACCCCCTCTTCTACTAAGACTAGCCTGAAACCGTTTATCAGATTATTGCTGGCTAGGCGTATATGTCTTTTGTCTTCAAGGCATTCCACAGTCCAAACGGCTTAGTTAGCGGTCTAAATCTGAGTTCTTTTTTCAACTATATGTTGAAGGTGTACCCCTTATGTATACTTTCAACATAAGGGGTACACGGTTGCAGTCGTTTTCCTCTCGAAGCATGCCGTCTACGACCATGATCCGAGTCGAAGTCATGGATGGACCTCCTCACTTAGAGCGCCTCTCTCTCAGTGCCCAAAGGTCACACTGGGGAAAAGCGTGCTCCCTGAATACCAGGGCAGCATATGAACCCAGAGCTATATGCCTTACCCATCTTGTGCAGGTAGGAGCCGAAGTATCCATGGCCTGAAAGAAACTGTCTCACGAAGTACCCGACCTCCCCGTGTCCTCGTTCTACCCAAGGTCGAACTTCCCCGATGAGCCTCGCAGTCCAACGTAGTCTTGGATCAGTTTCCTTCTCACTATGTATTTTAGTAGTATTTGTTATGATAAAGGAGTTTTATATTTAATTATGAATACATCTTGATAAGTACTTAGACAATGCTTTCCTTAAAGAATGACCTTCACTGTCACCAAATATCCTAATGATCCTTGATGGCTTTGCCAATATTTGCAACAAATTATTTTATCGTTTATATCCTGAACTGCAATGTCAGGCTACTATTTTTAATTAATACTTAAAAATTAAGCTTACATTCAATTTTTTACTTAGATATAAGATCGTATTAACACGAATAAACCCATATTAAGTAGCTCGGTACATTAAAGATGATTCTTTGTGTCTTGGAAGGAATAAATTGTAAGAACCACATCTTTTTAAATATTGGAGACTCCGAAATGCATTTAAATAGAGCTTAAGATGTTCCAAAGGTACCGATTGCACTTCTTCGCTCTACTTCCACTGAATTCCCCGTGGGGTTTACCCCGGTTATGTTAGTTGACAAACTATAGCTATCCTATTAGTTACATTCCAGACCCAAAATACCAACCAGTTTATTATCTTGCCACACATTGAGGGCAGCTTGTTTAATGACAAATTTTAATTTATAACTTAAAAATAAAATCATTAGAATGCATTATTAATAATTCTAATAGAATGCAAACACCTAATATCCACCCACCCATATACACGTACTGTGGTTTTGACCAACCTACTAACCCATATACGAACCATGGTATTTACCTACCTACCTACCCACACACGTGCTGTGGTATTGACCAACCTACCCACCTATACACGTGCTGTGGGATTGACACACACACACACCCACCCACCCATACACGTGCTGTGGTATTTACCCACCTACCCACCTATACATACACGTGCTGTGGGATTGACACACCAACAACCACCCATACACGTGCTGTGGTATAGACACACCTACACCTACCCATACACGTGCTGTGGGATTGACCAACCTACCCACCTATACACGTGCTGTGGTATTGACCCACCTACCCACCTATACACGTGCTGTGGGATTGACACACCAACAACCACCCATACACGTGCTGTGGTATAGACACACCTACACCTACCCATACACGTGCTGTGGTATTGATCTACCTACTCACCCATACACGAGCTGTGCTATTGACCTACCTACTCACCCATACACGTGCTGTAGTATTGGATGGTTGATTTTCAGCAAGGCACAAATAAAATATGTTCTACATATTTAAATGTGTACTATCCTTACTAAAAATATAAATTCAATGATTTAGTTCAATTAATCAAGCAATGTGATATAGCCAATTTTCAAAACCTTAACATAAAGGCATCAGAAAGTGCTCGGTAATAAAATATAATATCAGAACCGGAGCAAACGATTTATACTTTTATTTAAATTATAAATTATGTTTACTTTAATAGGAATTTATAGCTTTTTAATTAGCATAATACGTGTTGGTACATATACAGTACAAGTAAACGTCACAAAACACAATTTTATTACAATATAAGTACAAAATGCACAAATATATTACAATACAAGTACAAAATGCACAAATATTATGGTGATCGATTTCGTTGAACCACGCTCACCTTCTTCAGACCAGAGGGATTCACAAAAGAATGGAAAATGGTGTTCAACAACTCAATTTGTTTCAATCGTGTTTCAAATTGAGTTGTTGAACACCATTTTCTATTCTTTTGTGAATCCCTCTGGTCTGAGGAAGGTGAGCGTGGTTCACCGAAATCGATCACCATAATATTTGTGCAATTTGTACTTGTATTATAATATATTTGTGCATTTTGTGCTTATATTATAATAAATTTGTGTTGTGTGACGTTTACTTGTACTGTGTAGGAATTTATTTAAAAAAATAATTCTTCTGATATTTAACTTGTTTTGTAAGTTGGCTAATTTATTTCACCTGCATTACGTCATCACTGTTCGGGGTTACTACAGTACTAACATTTCACTGTTCAACCTAGTTTTTATTAAATATAATCTACTTATTCAGATAAGAAAAATCAATTACGAAACTTACTGTATAAACTTGACGATAATTCATATTAATATTTTTTACACTGCCGATAATCTAGCCATGAAAAACTGTGCATTTCAGCCGAACAACAAAGATAGAACCTGCACATCTATTTACTGTCACTCTAGCTCCACACACAGAAGAGCTCCTGCATTTTTCATATCTCCACTTCACAACACCTCAAATACACTTTAGTTAACACAAGTCTCCTATAAGTACGTTCAAAGTTTTCATTACTCTACAGCACTCTAAAAAATTTTAGTGGTATTTCGTCGATATTGGTAATTTAACAAAAGGTTAATATATTTATAATATTAATATATGTTATAAAGGAAATTCCTTAAAGCATCAGACAAAGTAACGTTTTGGAGTGATTACTCATTGATGGTTATTACAAATCTATTTATAAAGTGTTGTGGAGATTGCAGGAGATAGGTTCTTTACTGAGTCCTTTTAATACTGACATGGCGTCCGCTCAATGTCTGCCATCGACGTGGACGTTACTAAAGAAGTCTCCATTTTGGTTGGTAGTCAGGGTCCGTATGTTGGGTTGGGAAGAGAACTGAATATATGGCTTGTCAATTAGCTGGAAATCACAATTATACTACGTGGTTCGGATTCCACTTAAATATGTAGGTCCCATATTTGCTCTGGCTACTAGGATATTAATAAATTGTTCTTTCAAAAGCACAGTCAACCTAAGTCAGTGACAATGACTTCATTAGTTTATATACACTCATCACACTCACACTCGTTTGCTCCTTATATTCGTCCATATCTCTACGATCGGCGTCGAATGAATAATAATAATGAATAAGTAAAACAGTTTTAACTATTTTACATATCTAATAATGAATATTTTCATACACCTTTCGAGAACGATTTAAATCTACATAAAATATTATATTTGAATACATTGAACTTCTAATATAATATGACATTTTATAACATATTTTATGGATTTATAACGTTTTTTTTCATGTATATAAAGACATCAATTAGAAATCTTTTGTGATGATTAATAAGATCAATTTCGGTATCGTAAAGTATTTTTTTATGAAAACGTCATAAATATGCATTGTATGTAAAACGTAGAATACATTGTATTATTTATTAGAACTCTTGCTTAGTCTAATGCGAAAGATGTCTGAGAAAAATGCGGATTTTGAAGACTATATAAGATTATTTTCACAATAATAACATAATATTTTTTAAATTCATAGTTCGGTTTGTATCGTTATAGTTTACCATTTATATTATTGTACAGTATTTTACTTATCGTTTATGTATCTTATGAAAGCACTTTAAACTATAAAATAAGAATTCTTTAAATACCATGCATATTTATGACGTTTCATATATCGAACTTTAAAAAAGGAAAAAAACCCTACGAAACCGAAATCGATCTTATTAAACATCACAAAAGATTACTAAGTGCTGTCTTTATATATATATATAAACAGACCGTTATAAACTATAAACTAATGGATCTGAAAATGATCAAATAACTGTCAAACATTTGACTATACCAAAACATTTAAAAAACACTAAATAGCAATGACAATGTTAATTAATTGTTACAATTTAAATCTGTTTACAGTGCCACAATGAAAAATGCATAAATAACACACTTATAAAGTGTAGGAGTACTACTGAAGTGTTGAGTAAATATATTATAATAAAAGAACATACAACAGACTGAGCTTGGGTGCATCGATACTCAACATTACTCAGTTGGGTGTTGCCGAACTTTGGACTTTCGGAAGGGTAATAGAGATGTGATAAACGGAACATTGACATTAGGCTACCATAAAGATAACACCAGAACATGTCATATAGGATATGTAATTTCCTGATGGCTTCTCCAGTGAAAAAAATTGTACATTACGACAATCTCAATTTTAAATGTTTGTTGTGTAATGTTAGTAAATAAAAAAAAAAATAAATAAAACACTTTGATATCAAACGTGCTTAGAATAACAACGTTTTCAATTTGAAATCAGTATAAAGAACCGAACAAATTAGTGATTTTATCCATTTCAATAATCATAGGAGATCCCGCCCTTCCAATGTATATTTTTAATACATTAATGATTTGAATTTATGGTTTGTGGTTTTCTATGGAAGTTAGAAAGCATATTAGTTTAGTTGGTTTAGTTTTCTAAGGGATTGAGAGCTCTGAGACCAATCCTAGATTGCACTTCAACATAGGGTTTATTGTGCTCCCGTGTTACCGACTATTCCGCGCGGCTTATCCCTCTTTAAAATATTTTTCTCCAGACTTAAAACCTTTCTTTCTTCTGAAAGCTCGTCCCTGAATATTCTTCTAAAAGCTCGTCCTTTCCTTAACTCCAGAGCATCGCACTCAGTCCTATTTATACTGTTCGGCAGTCTCAAGAGCCTAACCACAAAGCTGGCAACTGGTGTCTCCTCTGTGGATACAAATCTTTGCCAGGTGTTTCTTGAAGCATGCACGGTTACGTGTCTTGAATACGCAATCGCCGTTCTGATGTCTCTCCGATTCATGGTTGTGAGTGATTTGGTTGAGTCCCCTCACCAGAGACTTTGGCCGTGAAACCGCTTCCATCTGCTTTGGTCGCGATTTATCGCCAAGCTCAGTATTTTATCCTTGGCAATGTTAAGTCCAATGCCGCCCCATACTGTTTCGGGATCTACGAATGGAGTCATCGCTCCCATCTTAGTAAGTAGAAAGCAAATTAAGTCTAGAAGAAAAAAAAATTAATAATAAAATAAATAAACAAATAAATAAAATAGTGTAGGCATGGCTATAGAAGTAAGTAATTGAACATTGAACTACATGGGTAATGAGTGAATCATTATAATAATACATAACATTGTATTGTAATACCATTGAGCTTACAAATTGATCAAACGAAGCTAAGAGCTAACTCGGTTTGAGATCTAGAAGGCCAAATTGTATATAAATTCAATACAATCTCCTACACTATTCTCTTCAATATGGGAATATAATCCTTTCAGAAGAGCACGTGGCGATGATTTCATTTAACGCAACAAATTGAGTTGTTTCCCTCGATTTAGTTTTACCTTCAGCATAAACTCTGTTTTCTACGCTTTAGGCCTATTTACCAACATTTCCTTAAACGGGATTGTTAGTTTTCATTAAAATAAAAATACAATTTATAAATTTTACAAAGTAACAATTTATTAATTGTTTGATTAGGATTATAAAGTTAGTCCTGTAAAGGTATTAAAGTGTGGTTATTATGTTTTATATATTTAATATAGTCCTCCATTTTCAATGAACTTACCAAGAAATATTTCCGAAAGTTACAGTTAGCTAAAATTTGGAGAACAAAGATGGCGACAGGAAACTTTCTATCCTTCTACGTAATATTTAATTTAGTTATAATTTTTAGGAATGACCCTGTGGGTAGTTCCAGTTTGTACTTAATGAGCCATTTAAAGCTGTTGATATGTTTAATTTCTTCTATTGTACAGGTTTATTATAAATTATTTGTATTTATTTACCATTTATTTTATTTATTTATCCGTAAGATATAGGTAAATATGGATTTAGAATGAGTGTGACCAGTGTAGATCAGCGAATGTAGTCATTGTTACAAACTAAAGCCGACTATTCCCTAGAAAGTATAAATAATTCATAAAAAATTTAAATTCAAACAATCAAATTCAAAAAATTAAATTTAATTTAGTTTTCAAAATATTAAAAAGAAGTAGTGTATTTTATTTCATCGTTTTATGTTGGCCTCCGATTTGTATCTACAAAAATTCAACAAATTATAACTTTCACATAGATTCGACATCTTGAAAATAATTTTTAGTAAAAAAAAAAAAAATGAGGAATGAGGAAAGCATAAAATAAAAAATGAAGTATACTAGCTGTACCCGCTCGCTTCACCGGTCATAATCACAGAAAAATATTGATTTTGATTATATAATCAAAATGTGCAGCAAGCTGTCAGTTTACATTGTATCAAATGTTATCCAATTTAGAACAGCTGATGTTATGTACAATGTACTACTGCACTCAATTATTTTTAATTTTAAAAGTGTAGCATTTCAAAATTGTGTTCAATTTGTTTTTATTTAACAGCTGTTCATAAAATAAATCAATGAATTAATACAGCTCCTTAAGAATACCATTGAGATTTTGGAGGCCAGTGGGACGGAGTCCTGAGGTCAGCGAGGAAAATCCTTTCTTAGTGAGTCTCTAGTAGCCAAAATAAACCTATGTATAACATTTCAAGTCAATTGGACAAACAGTTTTGGAGAAATAGTGATGAGTAAATGGCTTTTATATAATTATTACAGTAAAACAATGTAAGCCTACTTTAAGAAGGAGCGAAGTAGGGCAATTATGGCTGTAAGCAAATTAATATTGTAATCTTCATATTTCAATCAGAATTTTCTTGTAGTTTACAAACTTTGATTGTCTTAAAACATCTGAAAGTCTACTTATAGAGGCCGTAAAGTAAGGCATTTGACTCTAAATCAATGAAATGGCAGGGTTTTTGCCACATTTAGCCGGGTATGATTAACTTGCTATAAATGTGTTAAATTAAAAATTTTCCCATTGAAATCAGTTTGTTCTCTTACATAAAAAGTATCAAAGTCTAGACAAATCTGTAGGTCTACTTTTAGAGGATACAAATTATTGTAGTTGACTCTGAATCAGTGAAATATCGGGTTTCTCGCCATATTTAACCACGCCCTGTGAACTGGCTATGCATTTGGTCAAATTAAATTGTAAATTTTTCGATTAAAATAAGTTTGTTCTCTTAGATAAAAAAGTTTCTAATAAGTCTAGTAAGTCTACTTTTAGAACAAATCTGTAAGTCTACTTTTAGGGGGCACGAAGTAGACTGTGAATAAATAAAATAATGTGTGTCTTGCCATGTTTAGCTATGTTCTATGATCTGGCTATGCATGTTTTAAAACTAAATTTTTAATTTTCCTCCTAGATAACATAGTTTCATATTCTAGAAAAATCTGCAAGTCTACTTTTAGAGGGCGCAAAGTACGGTAATTGACTATGAATCAGTGAAATATCATGTTTCTAGCCATGTCCTATGACCTAGCTATACATGTGTTCAGAATTTTATATTTTCCCATTGAATACAGTATGTTCTCTTAGATAACAAAGTTTTACAGTCTATAAAAATCTGTAAGTCTACTGTTAGAGGCCGTAAATTAACCAATTTGATTTACACGCACAAATTGAAATTACAAGAAAAGAACGAAGGAGGTGAGACAGAGCAAAAAGTCATAGAGCCAAAGTTGTAGATCGTCTCAAATCAGTTGCAGAAAATGTTGTTAATTTTGCTGTAGAACCGTTCATTTAGCCGATACAGTCTAATTAGAGAAACGCTGTTTTTGGAATTTAAAATTGTTGGTACTAAAAAGGCTGCCATCTTCGATTTACTAAGAATTTACAAAATCCCTTCTTATTGCACATCTACAACATAAGACCTTTGACTCTACAAAATTTCAGCCTCGTAGTCTTTATATATTTTTAGTTACAGCAATGAGTGAGTGATTCGGTGAATGGTATTTGCCTATTTTAGGTATAGATTTTAGAAAATCAGACAAAAACATCTAAAAAACCCCGTTTATCCATATAATTACGACAAATATTATAAATCATGTAAATAATATAATTTACAATAATAATTGACTTTATAATCATTGTCATTTAACTACAATATTATTCATAATTCTTGTAACGGTAGCATTATGTGAAAAGTTTTTGTTTTAAGGAATGCTTTGAAGAACTATCAATAAAAATATTGTTGAAACAGTTTAAGGCTTTAAATCCAACTTTTAGTTTAAATTTTCAGTATGTTGATTTTATTTGACTACATATTTTTATATTTCTTTTAATTTACTCAACAAATATTGTTGGTTTATTGCCACCATTTAAGTACAAATAAGTGTTAAATGCACTTAAACTCGTCTCGTTGTAGCTACGTTTGTTTCCCTCATTAAATTGTTCACTTCTGTAATAAAAAATTCTAATGAACGCAAAGAACTATCGCAAACATTGCTAAATTACACTGGAAATAGCAACCCACTGATTTTTATATTTACTTTTCTTCAGGAAATTTAAGAAAAACCCTTTAAATTACTATTATAAAACCTTGATTCAGGAATTGAAACTCAAAATGGGAAACTATCACCCAATTTCAGTCACAATAATATTTTGACCTTTTATTACTTTTGATCCCTTTTATATTGATATTGTTTTGTGTCACATTTAATTTATTTGTAATTTCTACCAACAGCTTTCAACACTTTTTCAGAAGATTTTCCGTTCCACACACGTTTTTTCCAACAGTTTTTCCAACAAAATAGGACGTAATTTGAGACCTTCGTATTCTAGAAATTATTTTCCCATTAGTAGGCCTAATAATAATAATAATAATAATATATATTGAAGGAATCATATATATTTTTATTCATTTATAAATCATGCCCTAAACATTTATTGTTCAGTAGAATAACATTTAAACTGTGATAAATCCATTCAGAAAATTATACGATATAACTAACAAATTTATAAAGGTGTAAACCTATTAATAAATATTGTGAAAAAGTGATACTAAGTTCGTATTTTCAATACAGTTTGCATATAGACAGGTTTCTACATTATAGCAAAAGAAATAACAAAGGCCAAGGCTGTAATTAAAATTTACACGTAGATTTAAATCTAACATTGGTTTTGTTTACAGAAAAAAAAAAAAAAAAAAATTGAACTGTGTTGATTTTCTTGTAATTTCCTGTTATGTTAAACTTGACGCGCATATTTAGGAAAATAAATAAGTAATACGGCTGATATTCATGATACGTTAAATAGGTAATACAGCTGTATATTCAGGATAAGTTAAATAGGTGATATGGCTGTATATTCAGGATAAGTTAAATAGGTGATATGGCTGTATATTCAGGATAAGTTAAAGAGGTAATATGGCTGTATATTCAGGATAAGTTAAATAGGTGATATGGCTGTATATTCAGGATAAGTTAAATAGGTGATATGGCTGTATATTCAGGATAAATTAAATAGGTGATACGGCTGTATATTCAGGATAAGTTAAATAGGTGATATGGCTGTATATTCAGGATAAGTTAAATAGGTGATACGGCTGGATTATCAGGATAAGTTAAATAGGTGATATGGCTGTATATTCAGGTTAAGTTAAATAGGTAATATGGCTGTATATTCAGGATAAGTTAAATATGTGATATGGCTGTATATTCAGGATAAGTTAAATAGGTGATATGGCTGTATATTCAGGATAAGTTAAATAGGTGATATGGCTGTATATTCAGGATAAGTTAAAGAGGTGATATGGCTGTATATTCAGGATAAGTTAAATAGGTGATATGGCTGCATATTCAGGATAAGTTAAATAGGTGATATGGCTGTATATTCAGGATAAGTTAAATAGGTGATACGGCTGTATATTCAGGATAAGTTAAATAGGTGATACGGCTGTATATTCAGGATAAGTTAAATAGGTGATATGGCTGTATATTCAGGATAAGTTAAATAGGTGATATGGCTGTATATTCAGGATAAGTTAAATAGGTGATACGGCTGTATATTCAGGATAAGTTAAATAGGTGATATGGCTGTATATTCAGGATAAGTTAAATAGGTGATATGGCTGTATATTCAGGATAAGTTAAATAGGTGATATGGCTGTATATTCAGGATAAGTTAAAGAGGTGATATGGCTGTATATTCAGGATAAGTTAAATAGGTGATACGACTGTATATTCAGGATAAGTTAAATAGGTGATACGGCTGTATATTCAGGATAAGTTAAATAGGTGATACGGCTGTATATTCAGGATAAGTTAAATAGGTGATATGGCTGTATATTCAGGATAAGTTAAATAGGTGATACGGCTGTATATTCAGGATAAGTTAAATAGGTGATATGGCTGTATATTCAGGATAAGTTAAATAGGTGATACGGCTGGATTATCAGGATAAGTTAAATAGGTGATATGGCTGTATATTCAGGATAAGTTAAATAGGTGATATGGCTGTATATTCAGGATAAGTTAAATAGATGACATGGCTGTATATTCAGGATAAGTTAAATAGGTGATATGGCTGTATATTCAGGATAAGTTAAATAGGTGATACGGCTGTATATTCATGATAAGTTAAATAGGTGATACGGCTGTATATTCAGGATAAGTTAAATAGGTGATACGGCTGTATATTCAGGATAAGTTAAATAGGTGATACGGCCGTATATTCAGGATAAGTTAAATAGGTGATACGGCTGTATATTCAGGATAAGTTAAATAGGTAATATGGCTGTATATTCAGGATAAGTTAAATAGGTGATATGGCTGTATATTCAGGATAAGTTAAATAGGTGATATGGCTGTATATTCAGGATAAGTTAAATAGGTGATACGGCTGGATTATCAGGATAAGTTAAATAGGTGATATGGCTGTATATTCAGGATAAGTTAAATAGGTAATACAGCTGTATATTTAAGATAAGGTAAATAGGTAATATGGCTGTATATTCAGGATAAGTTAAATAGGTAATACAGCTGTATATTTAAGATAAGGTAAATAGGTGATATGGCTGTATATTCAGGATAAGTTAAATAGGTAATATGGCTGTATATTCAGGATAAGTTAAATAGGTAATACGACTGGATATTTAAGATAAGGTAAATAGGTGATATGGCTGTATATTCAGGATAAGTTAAATAGGTAATATGACTGTATATTCAGGATAAGTTAAATAGGTAATACAGCTGTATATTTAAGATAAGGTAAATAGGTGATATGGCTGGATTATCAGGATAAGTTAAATAGGTGATATGGCTGTATATTCAGGATAAGTTAAATAGGTAATACAGCTGTATATTTAAGATAAGGTAAATAGGTGATATGGCTGTATATTCAGGATAAGTTAAATAGGTAATATGGCTGTATATTCAGGATAAGTTAAATAGGTAATACGACTGGATATTTAAGATAAGGTAAATAGGTGATATGGCTGTATATTCAGGATAAGTTAAATAGGTAATATGACTGTATATTCAGGATAAGTTAAATAGGTAATACAGCTGTATATTTAAGATAAGGTAAATAGGTGATATGGCTGTATATTCAGGATAAGTTAAATAGGTAATATGACTGTATATTCAGGATAAGTTAAATAGGTAATACAGCTGTATATTTAAGATAAGGTAAATAGGTGATATGGCTGGATTATCAGGATAAGTTAAATAGGTGATATGGCTGTATATTCAGGATAAGTTAAATAGGTAATACAGCTGTATATTTAAGATAAGGTAAATAGGTGATATGGCTGTATATTCAGTATAAGTTAAATAGGTAATACAGCTGTATATTCAGGATAAGTTAAATAGGTAATACGACTGGATATTCAGGATAAGTTAAAAAAATATTTAAATTTAATGCCGCATTTATAAAAGGTTTACTTAAAACATTTTCTTGTTTTGTAATATTCTTTAATTTCAATCCCTAGTGAAATTAATGGAAATGATCATTTTTATAACTGTATAGTATAAAAACCTTTCTGAACGGGAAGTTACGTTACAAACAACCCAACAATACCTTGGAGATACAAGAAAAGAAAGTTAGTTTTGAAGAAGAAAAAGAAATCGTACGAGAAGTTGAACATTGCTTGATAAGGTGTGAAGACTTCTTTTTACAACGAAAAAGTTAAACACTTTTTTTGACGCGTTTCTAAGACAATCATACTATTGAAATGGTAACTTGGCTCTAATTCAACTTAGCAAGTCATATGTTAATTTATTGTAAATTTATATTCTATCTGATCTCTAATGTTAAAATGAGTTTAGTAGACTTGAAAGTAAAAGAAGGGAAAATATTATTTTATTACTCCACTTTAACTTTATTTCCATAAAATATTATTCCATTTAAATAGTACCAAACATAAATCTAAGAATATTTTTGGACTATGAAGATGAATTTTAGAGATGGATAAAGGAAAATAACAAGGACCTATTGAATGGAGATTACAAAATTGGTCCAATGGTAGCCGTAAAAGTACAAAAATAATAATTATATTATCAAAAGCATATTATATATGAAACATATGAAATAAAGGTTACATTTACATAAGAATTAAAAATATTCCCTAAACAATTAAAACTATTTTTACTAAACATAATTCTTCAACTTGTTTTAAATAACAAAACTTTATTGTATGTAACAACCGATAAAATCATTTAGGATGGATTATCTGGGAGCCAACTTTGACGTTATTGTACTTTTTGGTCCATTGTACAGTTCTCATCCAAACAATCCCAATATACCACAATTTATTTTTTATTTATTTATTTTTTTAAATGAAGTATAAAGTTGAATTTTGATTTTATTGTATGTAACAACCGATAAAATCATTTAGGTAGTTGGCAGTCTTGGAGCCAACTTTGACGTTATTGTACTTTTTGGTCCATTGTACAGTTCTCATCTAAACAATCCCAATATACCACAATTTATTTTTAAAATGAAGTATAAAGTTGAATTTTTAATAATGTAGGAAATAAGACGACATAATAATTAGGTTTAAAGCTTAAGCGAATTTCTTATTTTTACTTAGTAAACTTTATTTTCAGTAATTATTCATAAAACGTCTAAAATGAAGGCCAATTATTAATAAAATGACATTGAGGGAAGTAAAGTCGTCTTTGGTGTGAAAAGAAGACAGGAAATGAGTTTGATTGAATTAAACTTATTGATCTTTCCAATACGTTAATTTAAAAATGTTCTTTTCCTTAAAATAAGAAATGCCATTGTTTTCCTTTGACTATGGTGAGCGTATACATAAGTTAATGAAGTTTATCTTTTTATTATGGCCTTTATTTGCCATATTTAATTTTAATTTTCTTGCTATAAAACAGGATATTCCAATTACGTTATAGCAGAACAAATATATTAAAGTTCAATATTGTGGTTTGAGTCAAGTCCAATTTCTCTGAAGAACAACCGGAATACAATATTTACATTAAAAACTAAAAATAATGATCACAATAAACATTCTATAATACTTAGCAAATAAGTTTCAACAAGTTATTACATAACGTCTAAAATAAACATACCAAAATAAATATAAATAAACAACAATAAATAAAACAAATAAGTAACATTAATAAAGATAACATTATAATAAATACAATTTTAACCCATCAAAATCAATTAACAAACAAAGATTTTCAACCGTAACAGTTTTAGGAGATTTATTGAATTGCAATTAATTATATTACAGGAATAAAATGCATTTCTTTTTTAAAATATATAAATTATCAAAGTGAATATCAATATCAGATCCCTGTAAAAGTATTGCGTTATAGCTATTATATTAGCTATTAAGCAGGTTTTTATTTATTTTTCCCTTGCTTTTATCAATAAATTATATTGTATTGGTTTTAGAACTAAAACTAATGACTTATTAACTCTTAACTTACATTAACATTTAAAACTAGTGAACACCATTCTATTAAAACTATTTGTGGATCACTCAATTGGTTATATAAAATGTAACAACTTTGATACATAAAACCCAAAAATTATATATCCAACAATAACGAAATACCCGGAGTCACTGAACAGAATTTGTTGAAATTTGGAGGCAAGTTAGTTTGTAGAGATCTTCTTTGAAAGGATTTCTTGAAATTCCATTCGTAAGGGGTGGAAAAAACTCATCAATGTTTTCTTTTTCCCATAAGAGTAAGCTCTACATTAACTTTCAAACAGCTGATACAAAAGTATAAATATGACAAACTATGACCCATCCGCCCACCTGTAGATGTACAATGGATTCTGGCTAGTATTGGTTTTAATTGTGAAATGGTTAAAGTGCTTTTCACTGACTCTGGCATAATATCACTGACTCTGGCAGACTGCACTGACTCTGGCAGATTGCACTGACTCTGGCAGATTGCACTGACTCTGGCAGATTGCACTGACTCTGGCGTGATTGCACTGACTCTGGCGTGATTGCACTGACTCTGGCATGATTGCACTGACTCTGGCAGATTGCACTGACTCTGGCAGATTGCACTGACTCTGGCAGATTGCACTGACTCTGGCAGATTGCACTGACTCTGGCAGATTGCACTGACTCTGGCAGATTGCACTGACTCTGGCGTGATTGCACTGACTCTGGCGTGATTGCACTGACTCTGGCATGATTGCACTGACTCTGGCGTGATTGCACTGACTGGCGTGATTGCACTGACTCTGGCGTGATTGCACTGACTCTGGCGTGATTGCACTGACTCTGGCGTGATTGCACTGACTCTGGCATGATTGCACTGACTCTGGCATGATTGCACTGACTCTGGCAGATTGCACTGACTCTGGCAGATTGCACTGACTCTGGCAGATTGCACTGACTCTGGTAGATTGCACTGACTCTGGCAGATTGCACTGACTCTGGCAGACTGCACTGACTCTGGCATGATTGCATGCACTGACTCTGGCAGATTGCACTGACTCTGGCATGATTGCACTACTTTTTATCTCTCAAAGGTAGACTTATAGGGATTTATAGACTTAAAACTTTGTTATCTTAGAGAACGGCAGCAGGCTGTGCTTTTATATTGATGTGATGGTTTAGAGAGAACCATGGAGGAAAGGTTAAGCAAGCGTAGAGAACCACTCTATAGCGAAGCAAGAGCCGTCAGCTAGTATAATTATTATAACAATAACATCTAAAACTTCTAAGAAAATCTACTTACAATTTAAACTAAATTTGAGATTGACGATACAGTTTACTCAATGATGAAACTTGTTTAATGTAAGACTCATTAGCGATGTAGAGTCACAAAGGACTTTAGCAAGAGGATAAAATCAGGATGCTTAACGAGTTAAGTGATTATGAATTCTATAAAAAACCCCCCTCAGATGATGGATTACCATTGTGATGTTTCTGAGACTTAAAATTAAGGCATCATCCTATAAATATTCCAAGACTAATGATGGACTTATTAAATCAACTTAATTTCTGTTCACACTAAATTAAGTATACATTAACACATTTTAAAATGTGACCATTTTATTCATTTTTCATTCATAAGACGCCGATCGTCAAGATATGGGCTTATATGAGGAGCAAATGAATGTGATGAGTGTAGATGAAAGAGTGTAGTCTTTGTTATTAACTAAGGTCGACTATTCCTCAGAGAGCTATTTATTAATATCCCATAGCCAGGGCAACTAAGGGACCTACAGCTTTATGTGGAATCTGAACCACGTAGTGTTGGTCTGATTTTCAGCTCACTGACAAGCCTGGCACTCAGTTCTCTTTCCTAAAAAACATATAAACTTTGACTACCATCCAAAATGGACACCCCAGACTTCTGTAGTAGTGTTCACGTCGATTTATTTAAATTTAATTTAGTTAATTTGAAATATGCAAATTTAAAATTTAGTTTAAATCGTTTTATTGATGATTCTGTTTTTAATTAGAAAATGTACGGACACATCTAGATGAGTTAAAAATATGGACGAATAATTCAAAATGATATTCCAGTAGAATATATCTGTAAAAATATCATTACAATTGTTACAGTTATGATTAGCTTTTAACAATAATTTACTAAATTGCTAACTAAAAGATAAAGAGAGAATTATTAAAAGCCATAAGCTGGTTGAATAAATTAGTGATTGTTTGGTGAAACTTTAAAAATATAAAAGTCAAATATTATATTGGTCTTTAAAGGTGAATATCTAGTTGACGATTGGTTGAAAATGCGTTAAGATAATTTAAATAGCTACAGAGAATTTATTTACCAAGAAGTTAGTGTGAATTCAGCTGCGAATCAGGTTTGTCAGTTACAGGGAAATCAGAACAACACTGCGTGGTTCGGATTCCACATAAGATGTAAGTACTTATTTTCTTTTGTAATATTAAGATGTCAGTTTTTTTCATTCTAGCCAGTGGCATTTTTTTCTTTGTATACATACGTTGTTATGGGACAACGGACAATACTTATCTTGCAAATATCTAAATGGACCTTCCGGGATTTGAACTCGTGACCCTCTGCATATGAAGCAGACGTGCTAACCACTAGGATAGCCAGAGGCCTAGTGTTGTGGTAATATGTAAAATTAACACACAAGTCTGACAATATGTGCTGTAACCAGCTAGCATTACCATTTATTTATTATTTATAAACCTTAATACAAAAAAGCTGGATAATGTAATGAAAATATTCTGTGTGATCGAAAAATTGATGAATACAATAATTATATAAAAAAAAAACACATTATAGAGTTATGTTTTATGGAATAATTTACGACGGTAAAAATGGCGAAGATTTATACAATAAATACGTATAAATTATAAAGTATAATATCAAACAGATTTGACTGTTGGATAAAAAAATCAAGAATAGTGGTTAATTGAAAGGTTTTAACAAAGTACTTATACTAATATTTAAGTTAATGCATCAATTCCCGCAAGAAACTTTCATGAACTCTCTACCGTTAATTACAAGTTTAAACAAAGAACTGTTTATCGATTGATAACTTTATAGAAGTCTTGCCCTAATACTCGGTTCATTATAATTAATTGATAAAATCAACTTTCAGTAATAAACAACGTGTTATTCTTACGTACAAGGTTATTGATTCAACCCATACATGTACGATGGTAATGATTCAACCAGTACACGTACGCCGGTATTGATTCAACCCATACACGTATGACGTTATTGATTCAACCCATACACGTAAGACGGTATTGATTCAACCCATACACGTAAGACGGTATTGATTCAACCCATACACGTATGACGTTATTGATTCAACCCATACATGTACGATGGTAATGATTCAACCAGTACACGTACGACGGTACTGATTCAACCCATACACGTATGACGTTATTGATTCAACCCATACACGTAAGACGGTATTGATTCAACCCATACACGTATGACGTTATTGATTCAACCCATACATGTACGATGGTAATGATTCAACCAGTACACGTACGACGGTATTGATTCAACCCATACACGTATGACGTTATTGATTCAACCCATACACGTAAGACGGTATTGATTCAACCCATACACGTAAGACGGTATTGATTCAACCCATACACGTATGACGTTATTGATTCAACCCATACAGGTAAGACGGTCTTGATTCAACCCATACACGTATGACGTTATTGATTCAACCCATACACGTAAGACGGTATTGATTCAACCCATACATGTACGATGGTAATGATTCAACCAGTACACGTACGACGGTATTGATTCAACCCATACACGTATGACGTTATTGATTCAACCCATACACGTAAGACGGTATTGATTCAACCAGTACACGTACGACGGTATTGATTCAACCCATACATGTACGATGGTAATGATTCAACCAGTACACGTACGACGGTATTGATTCAACCCATACACGTATGGCGTTATTGATTCAACCCATACACGTAAGACGGTATTGATTCAACCAGTACACGTACGACGGTATTGATTCAACCCATACACGTATGACGTTATTGATTCAACCCATACACGTAAGACGGTATTGATTCAACCAGTACACGTACGACGGTATTGATTCAACCCATACACGTAAGACGGTATTGATTCAACCCGTACATGTACGACGGTAATGATTCAACCAGTACACGTACGACGGTATTGATTCAACCCATACATGTATGACGTTATTGATTCAACCAATACACGTAAGACGGTATTGATTCAACCAGTGCATGTACGACGTTATTGATTCAACTCATACACGTAAGACGGTATTGATTCAACCCATACACGTAAGACGGTATTGATTCAACCCGTACATGTACGACGTTACTGATTCAACCAGTACACGTACGACGTTATTGATTCAACCTATACACGGACGATGGAATTGATTGAACACTAAACGTACGATGGTATTGATTGAACACTAAACGTACGATGGTATCAATTCAATATATACACGTACGAGGGTATTGACTCAACACATACACGTACAATGGTACTGATAGTTTTTTAATTAGCATAATATGTGTTGGTACATATACAGTACAAGTAAACGTCACACAACATAAATTTATTACAATGAACACAAATATATTACAATACAAATACAAAATGCACAAATATTATGGTGATCGATTTCGGTCAACCACGCTCACCTTCCTCAGACCAGAGGGATTCACAAAAGATAATATTTGTGCATTTTGTGCTTATATTGTAATAAATTTGTGTGATGTTTACTTGTACTGTAATGTTACTGATTCAACCAATACACGTACGATGATATTGGTTGGGCTTAGGCACGTAATGTACATTTACCCATACATTTTAAACTTTCAAAAAATAAAAAAAATTACGTATAAAATCAAGCTTTTGATATTAGAAGTTTGTATGCCTAACGGTTTTATTTCTAAACGGAAAAATACTATTCGTTTATTATGGCCCGGAAACTATTGTTGCAAATCGTTTTTTCACTGAATAAGTGTTTTAATTTTTAATTATATATTCCATGCTTTTGACAAAATTTTAAACCAATTAAAAATTAAAACGGAATAAAAAGATGATTCTTGGACATTGCAGAGCTATTGTACAAAGTAATACTATTCCAGGAAAACGTTATTTGAAAAATATAAAAAGAAAGTTCCACTTTAGCACTGTTGAGAGTGTTGTTAAATAAGCTGAGAGAAAGTGCAATAAAACCTTCACTTATGAGTTATGAATCATTAACTGTTTTCAAACTCACTCCAACACCACTTTATTACTTTATAGCCTTTAAATGGATTACATTTTATCGTTTTATGTCTTTAAAGAGATGACCGTCACAAACATTCTTTAACATTTATCATTTGTGTTCGAAAAATGGAAGTTTGGTGGGATATTGAATAATCCAAAGTTAAGTTGCTGTACTAATAATTAATTAGTTTCATTGCTACATATTTAAAAAGGTTTTGCATATTATTTTAAGCAATTATAGGTCATTGATATATTTTATTTAATGACTAGCGTGTACATGTTAACATTAAACTAAAATATCTTATAATGCTTTTAAGCAAAAAAATATCAAATTAATTTTATACTTGGACTATAATGTACGGTCGTATGAATCATATCAATATAATATAAATACATTTTATACTTAGACTATAATGTACGGTCGTATGAATCATATCAGTATAGTATAAATACGTGTTATATTTAGACTATAATGTACGGTCGTATGAATCATATCAGTATAATATAAATACGTGTTATACTTGGACTATGATATACGGTCGTATGAATTATATCAGTATAGTATAAATACGTTTTATACTTGGACTATAATGTACGGTCGTATGAATCATATCAGTATAATATAAATACGTGTTATACTTGGACTATGATATACGATCGTATGAATTATATCAGTATAGTATAAATACGTGTTATACTTGGACTATAATGTACGGTCGTATGAATCATATCAGTATAATATAAATACGTGTTATACTTGGACTATGATATACGGTCGTATGAATTATAACAGTATAATATAAATATGCGTTGAAATAATAATTATTTCAAATATTTTCATTTAACAATATTATAGTACTTAAATAGCGTTATGTTGATATTTGACTTGATCCATCACAAAGTGAAAAATATTTCTATCTCTATTTTTATAAATATTCATCCCCTGGGTTTTGTACATTAAACAATTTTAAATATTAGTTATTACTTAGGTGTACCAATCAACCATTATGTCCAAACAGTCGATCAGTATATTTGATTGCTCAGCTCACTGATTAATTTATTACTTACATGTATTAATTAGTCAATCTTGAGGATACATTGACTGATTTACTCACGTAAGTAAGATTGTTGCAAGATTTGTTTATCATCTGTACGTAGAAAGATATGACCGACTTAATATTTTAAATATGAACTAACTGGA
Organism: Stictocephala bisonia; assembly: GCA_035578905.1. Lineage (NCBI taxonomy): Eukaryota > Metazoa > Arthropoda > Insecta > Hemiptera > Membracidae > Stictocephala > Stictocephala bisonia. The sequence goes on along the minus strand of JAQJVL010000036.1, from coordinate 2,737,298 downwards.
TGTTTAAAGTGAGTAAATTAACACTTTCAACATTTTATTTTAAATTAAAGACAAATTTCATTAAAGTAAATCGTAATTAGGGTATTTCTAGAAAAGTAAAATTAGCTTAACATAGTTAATAAATATTTATGAGAGCTCTTCGTTATGTTTGTTTTTGTTTTTTTTTTTTTTTTTATAAAAAAAGAACATTACTTATTGTAAAGAATATGTTGGTTTCTGTTTTGGTTAGTTCCAAAAATAAATCAATTTTGTAATGCAACGTGTATTCGCAATTATATTTCCAGCCCCACGGTCGATTTCATAGGTAGGCTACAACGTATAAGACCATGGATATGAGTTAAAGGTCACTTCAGATTGTAGTTACAATATAATTGTGTGAATGTACAAAAATTGATGTGTTGATGTAAATAAGCACGCACGTATATGTACATGTACGTGCATGTGTGTATGAGTGGATGAGTTCGTTTGAGGGTGAGCCTAGAGATAAGTTAAAGTTCGTCTTATTTCATCAGGTGAAGTTGGAGCTTAGAAGCCCTCTCTGACTTTCAACTATCGGACTAACGGCTTAACGTGGCTTCCGAACCACGCGAGTGGCAGTACAAAAACTTACTGGGGATCGAACCCTGACCGATTATACCCAGCAAGCCATCGGTAAAATGAATTAGGCAGTGTCCTTAGTATTATTTACAACTGATGAACACTCACCACCTACATAAGAACTTTCACGCTTCCTTGGTGATATCTGCTGATGGTAGAAATACCTGTTTTTGCAATTAATTCATAATTGAAATAAATAAATTGAATTTAAAATAATTGTGCAATTCCATTTTAGATCAGTAGTTTCCTGAAAAGCATATAAGAATCTCAATATGTAAATCCAAAAACTCACTCACCACGAAATCTCTGAAACCACTGAACAGATTTTGCTGACATTTTTGGAAGGAAGTTAGCTATTGTACCACAAAGACCCATTAAGAAAGAATTTCTTGAAATTCCGTAAGTTGAAACTCGTAAGTCGTAGATACAGATCCTCAAAATTTTATTTTTCCATTAAAACAGTTTTTTACAAGTTGGTCTAAAACTCCATTTTAGGGTCCCCTGAACCCAAACAAGTTTTTTTGTCGTAAAAAATGTTTGGGGTCTGTTCGTATGCCTGTCTGACTTTGTGTATATGCAGTTCGCTGGAGACCAAACGGATGGATAAATATTTATGAAATTTGGTATGTAAGTGTATTTAGTAAGCATCTACAGACATTTTTAAACTTTTTTGAAATTTTAGTTTTTTGTTTTTTATGGGCAAAAAACATACAAAAATGGAATTTTCTCAAAACGGCTCTACGATTTTGATTAAATTTTTAGGAAATATGTGAACTATAATTTAAAATATTTTAGTAAAAACCGCATGTATCTAACTTGACTAGTTTTTTAGTTATGGCAAACAAATATATTTGGGAATAGAATTAGCAAGTTTCAAAGTTTTGATTTTGTTGTTGTTAAATATGGGAAAAAGTTTGTGTCGATTCTTTGGAACCATTTATTAGTTTTACATACGTTCTTTTATGGTTACGCATCGAAAATATAAACACAGTTTCACAACATTCATTTAATTACCACAAACTATGTTTTCCTACCTCATCTAAGTCAAAAACGTTATCTCAACATGACAAACACTTTTGGATTAAGTTGGATGTAAGAAAACCTATATAATTTTTCATGAGAATCGAAGGGGATTAACCATAAATTTTGTTCAATGAAATTTAAATGGCTGATTCTGATTTCTTTGTGTAGCATGATGATCCATTCTCATACATTGAGCACAAATCCATAAATAAGAGCAAAATATTTCATTTAACTTCTTAAAACCACTTATATTAAAACGTTTCAGACTTAACTAAGGACCTACACTCCAATATAAAAATTTGTAAAGTAAATTTGCTATATGAATTCTATCACAATTCTTCATGGAAATCTACAAAGTTCTATTTTGAACCATTGTGCAACGTCCCCAAGTTCGAGGAAAAGCTCTTTGTGGTGCACACGTCATAAACTAAGTTTGAAGATCCCTACCAATAACCCAGGTCAATATATGACGCAGAACGCTCATCTCTCCCTTTCTATCTTAAGTCTTTGTCTCTCAATTGCTCAATTCATACTTCACTTACTTTTATTACTAAAAATATTATATTACTTAATTAAATCTACCTTATATTCAAGTTGGTAACGGAAAACAGATTTTAGTAGATTTAAAATAACATTTAGATTGAATGAAAAAGAAAGAAGCACATTTAAGAGAGTTACTAATCTATTGAATACATTGGATGGGTTTTGTTGGTTAGTTGATCTACCTAATAACTAAGGTACTTATTACTAACTCAGAAAATCAGGTAAAATCGGACGACACTGAACAGATTTTTCGTAAGATTTGTTTTGAACAAAAGAGCTTTGGATAGATTTTAACACTGGAATATTAATTTATTACATTACCTTTTTTTTAACACAACCATAAATTTATAATATGAATATACAAAGCTTTGTGTCCAAAATGTCTGGGGATGGCGTTAATTTTTTAACATGAAAATACAAAGATCGATGCCAGCGATACGTGAAGTATGGTATTGTTTGTGATTGAATGAATAGTTTTCAATAATAGTCGAGGAGGAAAAGTGCTAACTATAAAAAGCATGGACATATTTTAACACTCATTATTTTCACCTTATTTTAATCAATTTAAAAATAGAAAACAATTAATAGTACATTATTTTGTTTTTCTCCTGTTATTGAGTGAAATTATTGCTGAAAAGAAATGCAATTTTTAAATAAATTGTTTATAGAATTATATGGTATATAAAGCAAGCAAGAAGTTAACTGATTTATAAATTAATTAAAGTATATCCTAAAATGATGCACTAGATTTTTACAGTATTTTTACTTTAAAAAAAAGGGTTCGTAACACTCTTAGTTTAGTTAGTATATTCATTATCCATTATTCATCTCTAAGACGCCGATCGTAGAGATATGGGCGAATATGAGGAGTGAATGAGCGTGATGAGTGTAGATGAACGAGTGTAGTCATTGTTACTATCTGAGTTCGACTTAACTCAGAAAGGACTATTTATTAATAGCTCAATAGCCAGGGCAACTATGGGACCTACAGCTTTACGTGGAATCCAAACCACGTAGTGTTGGTCTGATTTTCAGCTAACTGACAAGTCTGACACTCAGTTTTCTTCCCTACACAACATCCGAATCTTGACTACCATTCAACCCGGACACTCCAGACTTCTCTAGTAGTGTCTACGTTGATGACAACCATTGAGCGGACGCCGCGTCGGTATTAAGAGAACCGAGCATGGAACCCTATCGCCTACAATCTCCTAAACACTTTGTCCCCAAGTAGCTGGGCTACAGCACTGCGCCACCAGTGCACACATGTCTTTTTATTGTTATAGTTCCAATAATAACAATAAAAAGACATTGAATATTATAAATAGTTCTGTTACGAGGGTAAAGAAAAGTAGCCTACACGAAACAAGAGAAATATGATATACAAAAACAAAATTCAGGTTTTCACGATAAAACCTGGCGTGAATTTACTGACTCCCCTGAGAGATAGCAAATAATGGAGGGATAACCGATTCTACTTCACAACCTCGTAATGTGCCTGTTAAAATATGCTGTGCTTTTACTGGGCCACTCAACAATACTATCCAGTTAAAAAATATTGAACAGATTCATTATTTTATAAAACTTGGAATAATAGATAAAACTGTCAGTTTAGATGATAATATATTTGATTTTGGTTGTTTATTTATTTATATACATTAAAATGTTATAATGAAAGTAAAAGATACATAGGATATATTTATTCATGTATTTTATTTACGTATTTGTAAGACGCCGATCATCAAAATATGGGCGAATATGAATTTTGTAGTCATTGTTACAAACTAAGGCCGATTACTCCTTAGAGGGTGTCATTAATTAATATCCCAATGGCAAATGAACAGCCGGTGGTTATCAGCTGATCCCTTTCACAATTTGTTTTGACTCTGATTAGGATCGAACTGGGATCCAACCAACTACGCTACCGACCAATTTTATTACGCCATACTAATATAATGCATCTATTGTAGTTTTTGACAAGTTTTCTATTATTATTATTCATTATTCAAAGACGTAGATCATAGAGTATATGGACGGATTGCGAGGGGGAATGAGTATAATGAGTGTAGGTGAGCAAGTACAATAATTGTTACTAAAACTAAAGTCGACTGTTTCTTACAAAGAGACGTGTATTAATATTCCAATAGGGCAACTAAGAGATCTACAGCTTTACGTGGAATCCGAACCACGTAGTATAGATCTTATTTTCAGCTAACTGACAAGTCGGATACTCAGTTATCCTCCCAACATAGCATTTTGGACCCTGAATACCACTCAAAATAACCCAACACTTTTCTAGTCAGTTGTAAGAGGAATAAGCAAAGAACCTATCACTTATAATATCCACAACACTTTGTCCTTAAGTAGCTGGGTTAAAGCACTCCACCGTTAGTGCTGACTTATATCACATATACAATATCGTAGATGGTCCATATAAGTAAAAACAGCAGCAGGCGTGTTCTACAAAATGTAATATCAATCCCTTAGTAGGTAAGGATTGATAAGTGTCGATGTTATATAGTTAATATTATGTAATTATAGATTTTCTTTGGAAATAATAAAACATAATTAATCATTTGAATACGATATGATTTATTAAAAATTAATAACTTGAAGGCTAAAACATCCAAGCTAACTTTATTTTCAACCAATTTTTGTTATTGTAATGTTAAGGTATAAAACATAATACCGTCAAAAATAGTTTTGTAAAAACTTATTATACAGAATAGGGGTTTTGTAGTACTACATTATATATTAAATATGTGGTATCTTAGAAGTTTTAAGTTCTAACACAATACATAGACAAGTTTTCTGTGTAAGCCAACTTACCGTCTCATTAAACTTCGGGTCTTAACGAGCGTGAAACTTGTAATACTTAATATTTATATTGGATCCTTTCTACTTATTTGAATCATGCTTCAATGGTTTTACAGTGCTTCATCTGGCAGCACTTTGTTGTAACTTTGTAATATAGAGTTATAACTTGTACTGAGTAGTGACTTGGCACTTGCTGTTACTTACCATAAAATAACGCACTAAACAATGACGAACAGACTATTTTATTTCTTGAATTGATTAGTTTCTCTTTGTACTGATGGAATAGTTTTTAATGACTGACCTATTTTACACATTGCATTTTAAAATATATGTTATCCTCGTACTTAAGAAACCATCTATCACATTTACGGACACGAGGTCAAACATAATGAGGCCGTCTTACTCTAAGGCTACTAACTGATACTTTTATTTACACTCACAAGTTAGTTAAATTAAATACTTCTAGATATTTACAAACTTAAATTACTAGATAGACAATATTTTAACACTTAAAATTTAACTAATATTGTTTACATAATTAATGTCGTTTAACACACTCGAGTTAGAATTCACACAATATCTGTCACTGTTCGCAAACTATTACTATTAAACACTGTCTACTTCAGGCCGAAGAACAAAGATTCACATTGCCACTAATCATGTCATTCCGCCACTCTGATACTGTGAACTAGACCGAGACTGACTGACTTGTCAGCCGAGGGGTGCCTTTAAATAATACGGTGGTGTAAGTCTAGAAAGTTCTGGACCTGTCGAGATAGTTCTGGAAGTGGGATCTAGGTCCTTCTGGGTAGCATTTACGGAGGTTCTCTTCCTTATTATTAAGATAATTAATAAGGAAAATTATCTGCTATTCTAGCATCTTGTAAGGCCTAATAGATTGGAAGGAAGCACAGTACCCCTCGCTAGGGAGGGAGTCTCTATTACCTGGGCAATGGTCTGGGAAATTACATGATCCGTAACAATATACTATAGGAACAATAGTTACTATGAAAAATACAAACTTCAACACATGGATCAGTCAAGTAAACTGTGCAAGTGAACTCATTTTGCTGTATGTTGCACTAGGAATAATAGTGTAAAACACGAGAGGTCACTCGTACCGTGTCACCGGATCCTTACACTATTATGTAAGGTCATTTCATAGTGTAGTACGTAAGTAGTACTTTAAGTGTCGTTTCTCACTTTACATTTGCAGAATGGAAGTTGTAACTGAGGGAGAAGTTTACATTTATGTTTGACATTTACCCTTCTCGTTCCTCGTAATTTAGTAAAGCAAATAGCCAAATGTTTTTTAAAAATAGTACTCACTTGAATTAAGTGAAAATAATAATTTTTGTAGACGTAATTTATACAAAAATATAACTAAAGGCCTGACGATATATGTTTTTTGAATGATAGGTTACGTAGTTAAACAGTCTAATCTTCTAGATGATTCTCCAACTTGCAACTACAGGTTACCAAAATATGATTTTTGAAATTGTAGAGAAGACCTAAGGAACAAAGAATTTTTATTTTGATAATTCAATATCTTGTAAGCTATTTTTGTTACCTTATCTAGAACCATACATTCATCAGTTAATAATAAAATATATGCATTTTATTGGATTCCCTTTATATCTTTCAATAAGACCTAATTATGATAAAATCTCTTCATAAGGAACATTGGCTGACATTTATAATGGCACAGTGTTGTAACCCATGTTCTTGGGGACAATGTGTTGTGAAGATTTTATACGATAGGTTATGTGCTCGGCCTTCTTAAGAGCCTGCAGAGGCTGTCGGCTATGTTGGTTTTAATCCCTTAAGAACAATGTTATTTTCAAACCGGACATACGATCACGCGAATCCAAATTAAACATTTATTTCTAAACGGATTTTTAAAAACAAATTGCCTTTGATCAAGAATGAAATCGCACGTTAGAATTGCTTTGCAAATCCCTAATTAGTTTTATAAAAATAAACATAAAAGATATTTAGTTTGAAGTTTTTATTTTCAACTTTTTTAAAAACTTTTTTATGTATTCAAAATATCATAAGCAAACCCAATGCGCATTGTGATAACGTTCAAAATGACACCAAATACAAAAATGTTGGTCAATAAATAACAAAAAATATGGATTCGCAAATAACATTGTTCTTATGGGAGTAAAACCAACATGGCCGACAGTTTTTGCAGACTTTTAATTCCGATAAGGCGTCCGCTCAATGGTTGCTATCGGCGTGGACACAACAAGAGAAGTCTGGTTTGTCCATGTTGGATGGTAATCATTGTACGGATGTTGTTTAGATAAGAGAAATGGGTATCAGGCTTGTCAACTGACTTACAATCAGACTAGGTGGTTCGGATTCCACGTAAAGCTGTGGGTGCCTGAGTTGCCCTGGCTATTCGAATATTAATAAATTGCCCTGTCTGAGTTTAAGTCGTACTGGGTAAATAACCAGACTACATAGATCTAATCACTCATACGAGAATCTGATATGTAAACTATCCATGACAAAAAAAATCAACTGAACTAAATTACAGATAATCCTTGATCATTAGTGGAACATAGAGGAAAACAAAGCATTTATAAATACAGAGCTCATAAGGTCTAATGGGATTATAATGCGAGAGTCAGAGTGGAAATATCTATGTTTTATATCGGATAATATCAACGATCACTGGATAATTACATTAAATCAACGTAGTGAATTGAAGTTTGCATATCATAAAATCCACTAGATTACATCAGCTGTTAGTAATATGATTACATTGTTACTTTGTAACTCATACAAATCTTAAAGCATTGTTATTTTTAGTGGTAGAGAGCTAATATAAAAATAAGTATTGAAGTGAATAAACATTTTTAATACATAAAAGCTATAGGAATTTCAGTATACAAGCCATAAGCAGGAGAACGGAGTTATCTTATTGTGGTATGAGGTAACCACATAGTTTTTAATTTGAAAATTTTAATATTACATACGAATATGAAATACTTCTCGTTGATATGTTACATGTAATATAGTTCCTCTCGTTACATATTTACATGTTACTCATTATGTATTTATACTCGTATAAACATTAACATGTGAAATACTTCTCGTTGATATGTTACATGGAATATAGTTCCTCTCGTTACATATTTACATGTTACACATTATGTATTTATACTCGTATAAACATTAACATGTGAAATACTTCTCGTTGATATGTTACATGGAATATAGTTCCTCTCGTTACATATTTACATGTTACACATTATGTATTTATACTCGTATAAACATTAACATGTGAAATACTTCTCGTTGATATGTTACATGTAATATAGTTCCTCTCGTTACATATTTACATGTTACTAATTATATATTTATACTCGTATTAACATTAACATGTGAAATACTTATCGTTGATATGTTACATGGAATATAGTTCCTCTCGTTACATATTTACATGTTACACATTATGTATTTATACTCGTATAAACATTAACATGTGAAATACTTCTCGTTGATATGTTACATGTAATCGTTACATATTTACATGTTACTCATTATGTATTTATAGTCGTATAAACATTAACATGTGAAATACTTCTCGTTGATATGTTACATCGAATATAGTTCCTCTCGTTACATATTTACATGTTACTCATTATGTATTTATACTCGTATAAACATTAACATGTGAAATACTTCTCGTTGATATGTTACATGTAATATAGTTCCTCTCGTTACATATTTACATGTTACTCATTATATATTTATACTCTTATAAATATTTACATGTGAAATACATGTAAGTCAATAGTACAGTACAATAGACGCAAATATGCATTTAAACTACACCAATTGTATATGGATGAAGTTATTGTGATGCACAAGATCTAGTTGTCTGTCTAGACATGGTTCAGTACATATCAGAGAGAATCAATTACTTAAGTGAATCCCTTTGGTCTGAGGATGGTAAAAGTGACTTATCGAAATCAATATTGTTGAACAAGGTAACTTGAGCCCAAATTTTTAAAATTTCTTTAATTTTTTAAATTTTTTCCATCTGTGAATTTTATTTTGTTATTGAGTACTACAATTGTGGAACCGTACTCTATTACTACATTTCTTAATATAATACGATATTTTTGAACAACGTTCAATGATTTTAAAATTATTTAAATTTGGGTTCAAGTTAATATGTAGTTAGTATTCAAGTTAAGTTACTTGCAGTTACTTATTCTTAGATCAGCGAGTAGTCACAGTTGATTTCTGTTTTCTTGAAGTCGTTTAAGAAATAAAACCTCAACCATGGTCAAATGTATACGTCTGTCTTGATTTGGTAAACGTTCTAAATCTTGATATTTGTCTGAAGATTGCTTTCCATGTTTGGTCCAATTTATTCTAAAACTGAAGGAATCTCCTCAAAACGGAATGGGCTCAAGTAACCCATGTTTGAAGGTTATGTTTACTGACCGCATAAAACCTTTAATTAATTATCAATTTATTTATGTAAATAACATGTGCAATGGCTTAGCTCTGCTTTATCATTGATCAATCCATCATAATCAAATATGAAAATTATCCAATTACCATAGTTCTCTAGAGAACACAATTATCTTTAGAGATTAAAGTTTGCAGCATCAAAAAAACAGGATTTCATATAAGAAAAAAATAAAAAAACTCGCCTGCCAACCATTGAAAATCCAAAACTATCTAGATCTAGATTCACCCATGGTCTACCTAATGCTGCTACTAAATAGAGAAGCACGTAACTTAGTACTATAAAAGAAAGTAAACTTAGACCAAATTAAAACACTTGTTGTTTTGGGTTCAAGTTAACCATTAGGGCTGAAGTGGTCCTTGTTTATGAAACAGTAATGGGTGTTCTTTCTTGTACATGTATAGTAGCCTATCGAACTTATGTTGTAAAAAATACATTTTTAATTTCTACTAATACGTTGACACTAGTGGCGTAGTGCCTTAGTACCGTAACCCAGTTACTTGGGGACAATGTGTTGTGGAAAATATAGGATACAGTCAAGACATCGGCTAAATGGTTGCCATTAACGTCGACACTACTAGAAAAGTCTAGGGTGTCTATGTTGGGCGGTAATCAAGGTCCGGATGTTATGTAGAGGAGAGAACTGAGTATCAGGCTTTTCAACTAGCTGAAAATCAGACCAATACTATCTTGTTCGGATTCCACGTAAACCATATAGTTCCCCTTAGTTTCCATGGCTATTGTACTAGTAATGAATGTCTCTTTCTAAGGGAAAGTCGACCTTATTTAGTAACAATGACTAAACTCTTTCATTTACAATCATCCCACTCCTCATTCACTCATCATATTCAACCATTTCTCTAATTATTCTCTAAACATAATATTCTCAAGATATCTGGAGACATTCCTACAATGCCACACTATTTGTTTTTAGTTTGTTATTTATGGAATAAATACTTTACATTAAACATATAGTGAAATTTATTAAGGATAAAAGAAATATTTTTTATGGTTAGTACAACCTAATAATAAAACGTTATTACCACTAATTTTATTTTTTATGAAAAAGCCTGTACTTGAAGCACTATTATTTTAAGTTGATAGAACTAACAAGAGTTGTATTTTATAAAAAGCACTAATGGCTTTGACTGAAAGGAAATGTTGAATGAACTTGCCAATGTAAATTTGTTTGTAGCTTTCAGCATAATATTGTTACGACCTCGGACTACGTGCTCAGAATTAATAATACACTTCATAGCAGACCATTTCAGCTTGGACAACACCTCGAAATATTATTTATTTGTTTTATTCAGTTGTTTTAAAAGTGTCTTTTATTAATTTTAAATGTTGTATCCTATATATCATTATATATATTGAATCAACATAAATTAAATTGATACATGAGAGAATTTGGCATTAAACTGACACATATGGATAAGTTTGTTATTACAACTTTTACAGAATAGCATTACAATTCAATTTAATTTACAGCTAAAAATAAGAATTATGCACTAACAAACTACCAACATTTGATAAAATTCCTCAAAGTTACTTCTGATGACTTAATATGATCTGAAGCACACAAAAAGACCAATTAGTTTGTAACAAGAAACAACAACAATATTTCAACAAATCTAGATACAATGCTTATTACACCTCACACTCTAAGATAAAACTTAGGTTTTTTCATATTATGGTAAGCAAAAATGAATTAAAATAAATAAGGCCAACTAATTAATAAAAATCCTCAACCTAGAAAGTTAAATTGTTTAACAGTGACGTTTGAATTGCTATATACCATTTCAGAAATTTTAAGAAATAGTTTACAAAGTAAAGAATCCCAAACCGGAACAGGAACTAAACTCACCAAAGACATGTCAGGTGTCTTCGGTAAAAAGAGGACTACTGAATATTTAACATACCTTCTGTTTTATATTCTTTTTCCCAAGAGATGTTTAAAATGGTGTTACGGAATCTCGAAGTAAGTAGTATTTTGGTAACTGTTTCTACTCTAACTTTAGTGATATATTAATTAAATAAAAGATCTAATTCGATTGCTAGATCTATTATTAAGATAGTAAAAATGACCCGATTTGCTACTACTAATTAATATTGAATAGTAGATTTTTAAACTATTCAATATTAACCCCTCAATCATGAATCTTAGAACATTTTTCTCGAAAATAGCGGTTTTGACAAAAACATTTAAACAAGTTTTACACCAAAACGATGTGTATTACATTAATCCTATATAGTTTTATTCTTAATGCAAATAAATAAGAAATAAATTTCTCCATACAACTAATAATAACTTAGATACTAAACAAAATAAAAAAAAGTTTTAACAGTTACGTTAGGTTAGGTTAGTTTAAGTTAGGTTGGCATAGTGTAATTTAGGTTAGGTTAGGTTAGATCACTTAAAGTTAGGTCACGTTAAAATAAATCAGGTAGATTATATGAGTTAGGTCGGTTTGAGTAAGATATTTGAGGTTAGTTTATGTTAGGTTAGGTTGGGTTAGTTTAGGCACTGTATAATATAAACACACAGTAGCGAAGCTAAGCCGTTTTACTTGCAACCAAGCGATCATAGCGATATATGGCAGTGGTGTAGAAAAAACTATTTGAATTTTCGATTTAAATATATGTATTGCACTTAATTGTATTGCAGCATAAGTAAATTGTCGTGCTATCTAGCGGAGAGATGCCGTAGCTCGGCTCAACCACTAGGATCGCTAGAGTCTAGACTTTGGCATTTTTCTCGACAGTAAGGTTCGTAAATGTGTCTTTATATTATTACACTGTGGTTTAAGTTAGGCTAGGCTAGTGTAAGTTATGTTGGATTAGGTTACGTTAGTTAAAGTTAGGTTAGTTTAAATTAGGTTAGGTTAGTGTAAGTTTGGTTAGTTTATGTAAGTTTGGTTAGGTTTGAGTTGATTTGGTTTTGTTAGTGAAAGTTAGGTTAGATCAGGTATCCTTAGATTTAGTAAGGTTGGGTTAGTTTAAGTTAGTTATGTTACCTAGTATTCCGTTGATCACACTTTAGCAACATCATTGAAGAAAGTGTGACGCCTCTCTTCCATGGCGTACCTTTATACAAAACACTCAGTAATTATAACAACTTTTTACTATTTTATCAGAAATGAAAAAACCTCATTCTGTATCTTTAGTCTAATATTTCAGCATAAACTACAAGATACAACACAGTTGAAAACATAAATTTTGATTAAGAACTGATTTTGACCTTGTAAATTCAATTCAATTCAATTCTTTATTGTGCCACAAGATACATGGGTACATAAGCACTAGTCATAACTAAAACTAAATTTACTTCTAACATAAACATGTCATAACATTTTTTTAAAGTTTTCCACCTTGTAGGGTGCAAGATCAACAAAGACAGCCTTCAATTTGTGCTTAAAACTACGGTAGTCCAGATTTCGTTTAAAGCAATCAGGTAACATGTTATACAGCCAGATTCCCTTATGAAGTAGGTGGCTTTCTGAAAAGGTGGTTCTGTGTTTCGGAACTGATAGGTTAGAGCGTGATCGGAGGTGATAATGATTAGGATGTGGTTCTGTTATAAAAAGGTTTTGATTTTTCTTTACGAACAATAAGGTTTCTAACATGTATATTGCAGGGAAGGTTAGTATTTTGTACTTTTTAAATATATTTTTGCATGATTCTGTTTTACCAAGCTTAAATATGATTCTAATGGCACGTTTTTGAAGTCTGAAAATGTATTCAGTTTTGGATGACTGAGCACCCCAAATAGAAACACCATACACCAAATGCGGATATATAACGCCATAATATACTGTTAAAAGGAGATTTATATCTGTGAACCGAGATAGCTTTCTCAAGATAAACAATCCACCACTTATAGACTTAGCAGTTTTCTTAATGTGGCCATGGAATTTTAAATTTTCGTCAATCTCTACACCTAGAAATTGAACCCTTTCAGACGAAAGTACCATGGTCTCACCGAAAATACAAGACATACCCAACTCATCCCTATTACGAATTGAAAAGTCTAGAAGAGTTGTTTTTTCAGTGTTGACTTTAAGATAATTACTGTGACACCACTGTATTAAATTATTTACTTCTTGAAAAATGTTTTGTTCGACTGATTTTCTACAAGGTCCCGTGACGGTTACAGTGGTGTCATCTGCAAATAGATAAACATCCGCAAGGCTCAGATCTCTTCCAATATCATTGATGAACAATAAAAAAAGCAAGGGTCCAAGAACCGAGCCCTGCGGAACGCCCGTCAGGACTGACTCCTGCTCAGAGAAGCAGAATTGAAGAGTGTTTGTGGCATCTATGTAAGGAATCTTTACAACCTGACACCGTCCACACAGATAAGACCGAAACCAATCCAAGGGAATGCCTCGAATTCCCATATTTTGAAGCTTTTGTAATAGAAGTCCATGGTTTACCAAATCGAATGCGAACCAAATACGAACAGAGTGATGAGTTATAAATGTTTGATATTCTGCTTAAAAATTTTAGTGTTCTCTGCTTTTGTGGCTAAATTAGACTTTATGGCTCTAAAGTTTGTGGGAGCTTAAAAAAAAACAACTATTTTGTAGCAAGAGAGTATGGTAAAATGTTTTTAACAAATGCTGCGGTATTTCCATAAACGTTGCATATTTGAAGCTTTGATGAAAAACTCACAATAATGTAACATTATGCTGACATAATTTTTAATCAATTTACTATAAGTGTTTTTGGAATATGTATTCTTGATTTACCAATTCAATATATCTTTAACAATTAGTTGAGAACTCCATATCCTTTGACCACTGTTACTCTTTTGGTAAACAAGAAGAATAACCGCTCATATAGGTCCCGTGAAGCCGGGTTTCCTGTTCGGTTTAATTAGTACATGTTCGGTTTTCATAGGTAGCGCCAGTGGTCTACCTCTCTCTACATTCCGCTCTCTCTCTCCCCCCGCCCTCCCCCCTTCTCTCTCTCTCTCTCTCTCTCTCTCTCTCTCTCTCTCTCTCTCTCTCTCTCTCTCTCTCCAGCACACGCTGAAGTGACTAATAGCTGACGTAATAGTATACCAAACAGTCATCGGAGTGCTTACGTAAAACTAATCACTATTAGATAGCAGCATTAGTTAACGTCTACAGCAAATATATTGCCTTAGACTGTTTATTTTTTTCTATAGTCATTGGCTTAACTAATGCACTGGTTGGAAATTAACTCAAACATAACCTACCTAACATAACCTAATTCAAACATAAACCTAACCTAAGTGACATAAACTAACCGAACTTACACTATCCTAACCTAATTAAACTAATATAACTTAAACTAACGTTACCTAGTCAACCTAACTTACCCCAACCTAGCCTAATTAAAACTAAACCAACCTAACCTAACGTAAACTGACCTCAAAAAACTGACTCAAACCGAACCTAACTCATATAACATACCTCACTTATTTTACCTTGACCTAACCTAATCAAGATGTTCTAATGTCGATGGTTTAGAAAATAATTCACAATACTTTTCCAACATGGTGGCTGAGTTGCTAAGGCTTCGGACTGTGGAGGTCCAAGGTTCATACCCCAAGTGAGCTAACGTTCGGTACTTCACTCATTGAATAAAGTTCACCCACAGGCCTACCAACTCATGTGAACTGGCAAGTACAGTTATAAAAATATAAATAAAAACAATAATATTTATGGAAAAAAGAATACGTACACAAGCAATTACATATAAATATTGTTGGTATATAACGTAAGAAAATTCCAATGAAATGGAATACATTAAATAAATTAATAATCCAAATAATACAAAACGAATTTTATCAAACTATTTTTACATTCTTAACCTATACAAGCTACATTTTATTATTATTTTAAATTACTTAAGATTCAATGAAACAATAAAACTGTAGTAATAAAATGTTACGTTAGTCGTAAATTTAAAATCATTCCACAGAGCAAAAAGTGATTGCAGAACAATCAGAGAAAATACAAAAAGGCAATATAATGTTTATTCAGACACAGCTGACAATAATACCATGTAACTGTATACTTATGTTTGATATACAGCATTCATCTGGTATCATTCTGATTTTATGGTAAAGTATTTTTATAAATCTTGCAGTAACCGTACTTTATCCCAATGGCTATAACTGAGCACCAGGTGCGTCTAATGTCCTGGATCGATGATGTAAGAAATAAATGACAAACCAATGTCCATTTTATCTACGCAAAATTTTACTCTTAACATTTATACTAGCAAATAAAGCTTTTATATTTGTTCGTCTATAGTTTAGTTAGTTTGAATACAATGAACTTAAAAATTAACATATTATTAGTTTGAGTCTCAAGATCATAATATAATTTTTGAGCCACTCAATTTTATCAGGAACCTGAGAAAGATGCAGTTTAAGCAAGCAGAGAATTAGAAAAAGAAATTTTTACAGCTCAGTAATCGTAGAGTAAGTGGGTAGCGTAATTGGTTATAGCCCAGCTTCATAAAAGAAGATTCTCAGCTCGATCCCAATCAGAAACATAACACATTTTGAAAGGAATCAGCTGATAACCACCATCTGTTCATTTGCCACTGGGCTATTAATTAATGACACTTTCTAAGGAATGTTCGGCCTAGATTTGTAACAAAGATTATATTCACTTATTTGAAATCTATGTTCATCCATATCTCGAACATCGGCGCATTATGAATGGATATAAAAATAATTAAATTACTCAATGACAATTAGTGAAGGATATAACAAGTAAACGTAAGTCATTAAAGCTTAATAGGCAATTTTTATAGAATTAATTAAATAATAAAAATAAACTGAACGTTTAATTTTATCTGGATTATTTGAAATTTACCTCCAATCTCATTTTTTGCGCTCTAAAGGAAAATAATCTACACTAAAAAATAACAATTAAAATTAGAAATTTAAATAATTACTCGTACGAATAGCACTCATAGTTTTTAATTAGGTATTCCTAAAATGTTGAGACCAATACGTTTTTAAGATGAACCTGAAAGTATTTTTATAAAGTATTTGAAAATGTAATGAAATCGAGAACCAGCTAATTGTTCATTAAAATCGTAAATTATTACGTGGAAATCCCCTATAAGAAATATATATTTTACGGGCTTTTAAGTGTAATGAACTATTATTTAAATCTAAAAAAATAATATTTTGAAGATGGAGCTTTGTTGGTTTTTATTATAGTTTTGTATATTGTTTTAAAATTGTGTTTCATTTGATAACCCTACACATATGTGTCAGTGAGTGGAGTATATACTGACACACGAAGTATTGACAAAACGTAGTCTTAAATGAAATTGCATAGTTGATATTCCACACATTAAACAAGAACACGTGGTCTTGACAACCGAACATTTCCCATCTTGGCCCAAATGTTTCTTAGACACATTTCTGGTTATATCACGAACCCATAAACAAGAAAATTAGTAATCATTTTTGTGAAGTTTTATATTCAAAATATATAATATTAACAGTGTTATCATTAAGTTAGACCATTGGATTACTCCTAATAAGGTTTGTATGTGAAACGTTATGAATACAGCATTAGTCTATTCTCTTCCTCTTTGCTTTGTTCTAATCCAGGTTTTATTTCAGTTACAAACATTGCAAAATAGGAATGTATTTTATTTGGCAAAAAAAATATAAATTTCTACGCTGACAACCTTACGAATTACAGTTATATATTTTAACTATTTACTAATTACCAATGAAAGTAGTCGGCCCAGTGGTGCAGTGCTGTAACCCAGCTAATTAATTTTGGACAAAGTGTTGTGCATTTTGAAGGTGACATAATTGTAAATACTGTACCCTTAAAATATACATACACAAATATTAACAAGAGAAATGCCAATTTTACAATCTTAATGAGATACTAACATTCTAGACATAAGTCGTAATTGTTATAGAAATAAACTAGCCAATAATGTTATAAGAGAAAATGTACTTAAGTAAAAAACAAAATAAAATTAAAAGAAAAAGAAAACAAAATGAAAAAAATAATAAAAATCTAATACAATATAAGTATAACACCTAAATGTTACACACAAGAATTTACACATGAACCAAATCATTCACCAAAACACGAGTATATAAAGTAGTCTATGAAGAGTAAACAGTGACTACTCCATTAACTACCCCTCCACACCCCCATATAATAAGATATTTAAATAAGACATATCCATACAAATCCCAACAGGAATATATAAGGAAGAGCACAAGACTAAATATAATATGACCAAATCAATCTCTCAGTATCTTCTGGGCCAAGAGTAAGCAACCACTCCTCCACTCGTTCTACGCATGGTCCTCTTAAAACTGATATGGAGTCCGCTCAATGGTTGCCATCTGTGTTGATACTACTAGAGAAGTCTGAGGTGTCCGTGTTGGGTGGTAGTCAGGGCCCAGACGTTTTCCAAGAAGTGAACTGAGTATCAGGCTCGTCAGTTAGCTTAAAATAAGACCAATACTACGTGGTTTGGGTTTTAGGTAAAGCTTTAGGTTCCTTTAGTTCTACTCGCTATTAATTGAGCTGTTAATAAATGGCTCCTTCTAAAGATCAGTCGACATTAGTTAGTAACAATGACTACACTCGTTCATCTACTCTCATCACCCTCATTTCCTCATATTTCCCCTTATCCCTGCGACTAATTTACAAACCAGTTGACATTAAACCACCGTTTGACACAACGCATAATACAGTCTGAAGACAAACAAGCTCTTAGACCTGTCTCCGTGTCAGCTGATCTGACAAGTGACAGACGAGCAAGCACCTGTGACGTCACGTCAGCTGTCACGAGTTAGAAACGTCTCTTCTACATGCTTAGTAACTCATACTGTATACTAAGCCAATAATACTGGCATAAATTGAGAAGAGATGTCAACTTATAGTAAAGGATATTCTGACTGAGATTAACTTTAATGATACAAATGGATTTTTCTACTTGTTCTTTTAACGGTTTATACATACGAGATAAAATAATAACTACCGAAAAGATTTCAGTCACTCGTGAGAAAAAGTAAAATATTATTTGGAACAAATAAGGACATCAGATTAAACAAAGAGGAGAGTCACGAAAGTACAAAAGATGAAAACGTAGGTATTTATGCGCTTTCTAGACACCTCGCCAATCTTTACTTTTTATCGCCAGTGGGTAGAATCAGGTTTATATTTTATGAGAATACACTTTTTATTCCGCGGAAATAACGTTTTATATAAGAAAAAAATGAGAATTCAAAATTTTGAATTTTTTTTATTTATATTCGTTATTTTTCTTATTTTTTAAAATTTGGTGTAGTTTTTTGTGCTGAACAGGAATTAAAAAATTATTTTGCTCTACGACAATTATTTCTCGAGATATTACGAAAAGAATACGTTCGACACAAACCACCTATTGTGCCCATATGCACGACGTTAATAGGAGCTATGACTGCCTACCAAAAACAAACTCGCACGTATTCCTACCGGAGTAACGGCCGGCAGGCTGTTACGGAGGCCAAGCACTTGCAATTAATGCAAATTGTGAATTTTTGTTGAGTATATAGAAGATTATGATAGGTTAGGTTATGTTTGATTAGGTAAGTAAAAAGTGTATTTTCGGGCCGAAAAATTAATGTTATTGAAAAACTAATTATATATTCTTGTTCAACATAAAAAACAAGTAAATAGAAAAAAAATTGTTGAAAAATTCCAATTTAAAAAAGTTGGTTTTTCACTGTCACATAAAAAATTAGTTTTAAAATTTTTCGCTAAGAAACGAGTTTTTCGTGGCTAAAATCAACCTCATCAAGAATACAAACTCATAATTTACCACTTTTTCAACATGAACTCACATTTTTAGAGGCGTCTACAAAGTGCATAGTTACCAACAAAATATATTAAAACTACGCCAACATATGATAAAAACGTAACAACAGTACCTGTAGTGAAAAGCTACAAAAGAATACATGTGACAGTAACCTAATGCAACTAAACCTAATTAATTATAACTTCAGGAAAATTTAAGTATAAAATTTAATGAAGAACGAAATATAATAAAAATACACAAATAATAATAATGAGTATGAGAGAAAAAGTATACATAAAACAGTTGGAAGATTCTACCAAATGGAAAGATATTGTACATATACTTTATACACAGTATACTATATACACTTTACTTTATGACATTCATTTACGTATTAGATACATTTACTTTATAACATTGTATAATGTATAACAATGTGTGTTCTTTATACACAGAAGAGTATTTCACTGTACATTCAGGCTTATCCAAACAGAATAGTAAATAAAAAAATTATAAAAATAAATCAATATAGGCTGTATCAAATTAGTTTGAAGGAATTAATAAAATATATAAATGTATTGAAAACGAAAACTAAAGTGTAAGATTGGCCTTCGATTTACTAAACCGGAGCTGTAAAAGTTAAAGTTCGTCTTATTTTACCAGGCGAAGTTAGGGCTAAGATGCCCTCTCTAACACTTAACGTGGAGACCAACGGCTTTACGTGACTTCCGAACCACAGGAGTGGCAGAGCAAACACTGTTAGTGGTCACATCGGGAATCGAACCCCTACCGTCTGCGTGGTAAGCCAACGCCTTTGCCCCTTTTCTACGGCCACTCCAAATGAAATAAGACAGTAGATATCTCTGTAAAGGAATGAGATAGCAATCCCAAGCCCATTTCATCAATGGTTTCACGGGTGAGTAACGAGAGGACTGACGCCGTCGCCAAAAGGTCCACAGATCTGAGTACTAGCCCGATACTCAGTTTTATCTCCCACACAACATTCGACACTGACTACCACCCAACATGGACACCCCAGACTTCTCTAGTAGTGTCCTCGCCGATAGTAACCATTGAGCGAAACGCAATGTCGGTTTTAAGAAGATCAAGCACAGAACCTATCGCCTACAATCTTCACAACACTTTGATTGTTGCGAAAATGTCATTATTATGAACGGACCGTTGAAATGATAAGCCATAATTTGGCATTTTTCACGAACAGCATTCTTAAACGAACGTTAAAAATACAGGCCAAAATTATGATAATAGACTTAGACTTAAAGATTTTCTATATTTTGATAATCACATTCGAGAATTATAAAGTGAATTTGTTAAATTTATTTAAATGTTTTAACATAGCGTGAAAAGTATATGCTTTATTGTTAGCTTTATGCAACTATATTTTACTATTTTATTACTGTTACACATGTACTTGATTACTTTCTTTGTTTACAAATATATCAACTCAAGCGTTGTAGGTATTGTTATTTTTAATGGCACACTAGATCGTATGTAAGATTAAACCCATATTCCAACGGTATTTTGTTGTGACAGTTTTGTAATGGTGGTACAACTGACATCCTTATCTGATAGATCAAATTATCCACTACCAGCTGAAGCTATATTATCAATAAATCTACTGACATCAGATTACGTTTTTTAAACTGACTCTAGCACTTTTTACTCTAATTTAGGAACAAAAACTAATACGAATAATAAATTAACTATTGTAATATGTGATGGACTATTATACTTTAAAATAATAACAAATTATAATGATTGCTACGTAACCTTATAATTTTATAATAAAACATAGATAACTATTATCTCACTATTGCAACTAATTTTAAGTATTTTGGGTCAAAAGCCCTTCTAATGAAAACGGATTAAGAGATCAAAAGAATGACATTGCTTTGTTGAATCAGGAACATCATTCAATTAACCGATTTAATTATTGCTTTAAATTAGAAAATATGTAACACTTCCGTATCCTGTTAAACCAATACCGTATCTTATAATTGATCTGTTTATCCATCTTACAAAAAAACCTTATTATTTTGACCTTATTAAAAACCATTATTTTGACGGCTTTAACTATGTAATATTTTAATTTCATGTTAAATATATGCATTATTTTAAATAAATATAGCACACAACTAGTTTGAGAGTATTTTATTAAAAAAAAAAAACTTTATCTAACATTGTAATTGTTAATTTATTAGTTACTCATGAGATTCTCAACTCAAGCTTAAGCAAATTTCATCAAAAGTTGTAAAAAAAACGAAGTGTTCTTTTAAATAGTTTGGATTTCTTATTGGAATTTACTGAAAACACCAAAAGAAAAATTTTCTGCTCGAGTTTTTGTGGTATGGGACTATATGTATTTAAGTGTCCACAAAACCTCTGTAGAAATAGTACAAAAATATATTTTTTCTTTAAAAAAAGAAAGGCCTATATCCTCTTTAGCTTCACTATATCCATTTCAAAGACACAATTGATCTATGTGGGAGACTTATCAGTTAGATTAAAGGGGAGAACCAGCACGAGCACAATTCTAGGTGAATATTACTGATGGAAACTAACACTCAATGTCGGGATTCGAATCTGCGATATCCCTAAACTCGGTTTCCAAGTCCTGGCGCTCGGCCACCGATTCTCCGATTGTTATATTACTCTGCCAAACCTTATATACATATTGATTTTAATAAAATATTAAGTACATTTATTTAATTTTTACGAATAATTATTTTTAAATAAAAAAATAAATTTCAAACAAGACAGCTCAATCTGACTACTCGTATGAGTGACAATTCTTTATACTGTACCTCGATTTTTTCATTAAGTAACTAAGCATACAATAAGTACATACTGTATTTAATACTATATATAGAAGAATAAACATTTTACATAGTCTTTTGCTTCCAGGGTGATCTAAGCCGGTCTGCAATCCAGGAACCACTCGGTCAGGGCCAATAGAGACTTGATACTAAATACGAACTGTCCTTCAATGTCTTTAGTCATCTGCAGTTTTAAGTTTTTTAGCTTGTATTTTAAAAATTACATAAACTACGTATTCAATAACGAAAACATTTGGATAAATAATATATTTTGACATAATTTTCCAAATTATATAATGTTAAATGCTACTATGAGGGCTTCTTATATAATAAATAATATACTACTATAAATTAGTTTAACTTTTCTTGACAACTTTCCCTTTCAATTAGTCCTATATGTAAAATTAATTTCTTTTCACATCTGGATAATTTCTGCTTAAAATAATTAAAAATAACAAACTCAGAAATTAGATATAATAAGATTTATTAAAAAAAAAAATACTTATAATTGGTATTTACATGAACAATGATTTTTTTAGTTTGAGAAACTAGTTTAAAATATACATTGATACATACATTTCGGCTAGGTATTCAGAGTGAGACTACTTATAATAGGGCATGGTTGTTCGTACTGGACGGTTCATTTTTATGGAAAATAAATAAATTTAGATGAAGAAGGTAATCTTGTTTATAAATTATGATAAACGAATAAAGAATGGTAAATACTTGATTAATATTTGGAGACTGAGATAATATTGGTTCGATGGAGTTGAACACAGTGATTCTTGTTAAGTAAGTTGTATTACAATTCTTCTGGATAATTTCTAAATATTAGTTGATTCGATGTTACAGCTCACTGATATAAAAAGAATTTACCTAATTCGTGATAATAAATCACTTTTACTATTTTATTTTAAGAAAAACTGTTCACTCAATAAAAATGGTTTGCTTTCAGAATTTCAGGGTGAAGAGAAGAAGTCTTTCTTCCAAGTTCATTGTTGAAAAGAATTTAACTATACCATATGTTTTTTAATGTTACACTGGTCAATCACTTGAACACTAGACTGTCTTTTAATTGGTGAAAAATATTTGTCATTGAATAAGCGTTTGGAAAATTATTGCAAATTAATTTTGAGTTATATTATAATAAATGTTTTAGAAATAAATTTAGAATTCTTGATTAGTGACTGAAATAAATAGTTTTATTACATTATTAAATAAGACTAATTAAATATGGTATATATGAATAATTATTATATAAATAGTTATACATTTTATTTAAATTATCACGTGATTGTTTATACAGATACATAGGTATATTTATTTTTTTAAACGAGTTGAAATGTCTTAATTCATACCTTGACATCTCTGTTTTTGACCCCAGCTTCCTTAAGTTTTGACTGTAGTTCCACATTTCATCAGGTCAACACGCGTTTGTCTTATTAGTAGTCCCTATGTACTCGTAATACGATAGTATACAAACTATACTAATGAAAAGACTTTATTTTTCCTTTCATTTTGACTCGTAAAAATGTTGTTGATCGTAACACATTTTTCTTCCACATTTATTTGGAAATAAACGTTATAGAGATATACGAAAATTTTATCCTGCTTTTTTTATAATAATAAAAGAAAAATTATCTTGAGATGTTACCAACATTTGAACATAATTTTTAGCGTAATACTATTACTGTACTAGTTTTAAAAGTATAACTGAAACCATTTTCCATCTGCCAACTTCATTTTAAATCTAGCTTCTTAAAATATTATAACTTGAGTGTTCGATTCAGTCATTCTCAGATTGAGGGATCAATAATAGATACAAAGCCAAAGTTAAGTTGTGTATTACACATGCAGACTGTTTTACAGTTACTGGAGGTTTGAAGGTAACCCAATTAAAGTACCAGTGCGAGAGAGATGCACTGAGTTGTGAAAGTGAAACAGAAAACTACTCTACCCCCATTGTTTCATTATATATAAAAATTGTCAAGTAAACTAGGAAGAACAAAGCCGCATGTTGGCAGCAAGGTAGCAAGCCCCATCTACCACATAATTAAAAGCAGTGAACATTGATTGGTTTGATTAAAACTAATAAATAAAGTTTAAAACGATTAAATTAAATCAATATTTAGTGTTCAAATAAGAATGTAAATAACGATAACAAAATGAGTAATAATGTAAACTAAACTAAACAGTTTAAATATTTCTTTTTCAACTAAACGCTGTTGCGGAAGTTGAACGCTTGAAGGTGGAAGATAGTCACGCTCATGAAGAACGGCGTGGGAGTGATGGATCGTTTTCCCTCCGCAACTAAAACTCCTAGATGTGCTAAATATAACACGCAGATTGCACATCTGTCCAATTATGGTATGTCACATAACAACTTACTCACGGTGAGTTCTCAATACGTAACACTCTATACCTTATGGTACAGTAAGCTGGTTTTCACGAACTAACCTTATTAAAATTAAAAATACAATAATTTTACAAACTTCGTACAGGGTGTTTAATTTACGGACAATGAAAAGTTAAGATAATTACAAATTCATAGGTTGGTAGCCCTGAGTTTCTTCTTCCTCGGCTATCAGCTGATTTATATTGTGGCATTGTTGTTCACTTTATTTTGGTTTCGTGCCATTAAGTTGAGGTTAGAAACATGGTTTTGAGCAAACTTTGAAAAACGTGTGCAGAAATTTAATAAAGGGGGCAGAACGTTGTATAAATGCTGATGGTGGTTTATTTTCACGCCAAACCTAAACAAAAAAGTTGTTAAAATTATGTAAGTAGTACTACTAAATGTTAATAATAATAATAATAATAACATGTTTTATAGTTTATATGTTTTGTTTGTCATTTTCAAATAATGGGTTGCGTTTTAAAATAAATGCCCTGTTTTGTGCTTTGTTATGTCGGTCCTAAAAAACAAAATAATCTGATTTACTCGGTGTCAAATAAATCAACGTTGATAGACATTGTTTGAGAGTAGATGTCAGAGCATCGTGGTACCAACTACAATAGAAGATCGATGGATGGTTAGTTATAAATAGAGGGAGCATGAATCTGGATTATTCTATTTAATAGTATTGTAGTTAATAGGGGAGGATAACTGTCATCAGCTCTAGTTGAAGTCTTTTTCCCTCATTAGAAATGTCAGTAGAATTTTCCCATTTATGGAGAATAATATATATTCAGTTAAATAATTTTAATGGCGCATATAAGTTCAGAATAATCTATAAGAATCAAAAAAACAATGTACTTTCTAATTAACTATGTAATATTTAAAAAAATCTCATGAAATAAATTATATAGTCCCATATAGAGGTTATATATCGCAATTATATTATAGACTAAATATCAACTGTGCAGTTTTTCATACGAAGCGGTCCTGATTTAGTGCTAACGATGAATTCATCACCTCGCTCAGATTGAGAGACCCAAATATAAAGTCCCCCCCCCCCTCCAATCACCACCCATCAGTCTTCTTCTCTCTGTCACTGGCAGAGTTGACTCTAATTAATCAAGTTTATCATTAATGTGGTTTTTGTCACCACACCGATGAAATTTATTACAAATTATGAAGTGGTAAATTCCTTTTTATATTCTCGACTCTCAATTCAATACTTCATATTTTATTTAAAACTTCAACCCAAAGTTCTTAAACTATTTACCCCTTTTTATTATATAACACAAATTTAACTATACAGGGTGAAACTGACATACTTGGAAAAACTTCAGGGTGTTGTTCCTGGGGTCAAAAAAAACAAAAAAAAACAAAACAAAAATGTCGTAAAAACATATGTCATAATATGCACAGTTTTCCGTCTTCCTGTCTGTGTTTTTTTACATTACACTTTTTTCATCAGCAACCATAATAGGTAGAGTGTTGAAATTTGGAAAATTTTATATACTAGTTATACTATAAATAATATAAATAGTATAGAATCTACACTAAAATTACATTAAAAAATGGGAAAAAATTCGTTGAAAATTTTGAAAATGGTGACTATTAAACACTTTGATGCTATATAAAACCTACACCCCGTAAAAAAATGAAAAAAAAAAAAACACAAAAGGGATAAATTGTAGCAAATTAGATCATATAACTAACGATACCTTATTTATTGAAAACAAACAAGAAGTACATAATTTGTGGTATTTTCTTTAATATAGTTTTGTTCTTCAAGTGTAACTAGATTTAAAAAAATGCCACAAATTATGTGTTTCTTGTTTGTTTTCAATAAATAAGGTATCATTAATTTTATAACAAAACTTGGTACTGTTTATACCATGTGTGTGTTTTTTATATTGGGTGTAGGTATTATGTAATTTAACGTCCAAGTGTTTAACTAGCCACCATTTTCAACATTTTCTATGAATCTTTTTACATTTTTTTACGTAATATACAGTATCACTGACCCATCCACCCACCCATACACGAACAGTGATACTGACCCATCCGCCCACCTCCACACGCACGGTGGTACTGACCCATCCACCCACCTATACACGTAGTGGTACTGACCCATCCACCCACCTATACACGTAGTGGTACTGACCCACCCACCCACCCATACACGTACAGTGCTACTGACCCATCCGCCCACCCCCCTACACGCACAGTGGTACTCACCCACCCATACACATACAGTGGTACTGAGTATAGTAATACTATAGAGTATTACTAGTATAGTATATGTGCCTAAGTTCAACTCTCTACCTATTAAGGTTGCCGAGAAAAAATTATAATGTAAAAAAAAACACATACAGACATACAGAAAACTGTGCATATTATGACATATGTTTATATAAAAGTTTTGGTTTGTTTTGACCCCAGGAACAACCCCCTAGAGTGGTTCCAATTATTTAAGTTACACCCTGTATGCGTACGTCATAATTTTGTAGTCTTAATTTTGGGTCATAAATTTTGCACTCATAAAAAACAAATATCTTGACCTTTCTATATGGGTGTAAGATGTATCGTTGCAATAAACAAGCTCCCAGTAAGGAAATACTTCATGTTATTTATCTGTTTGTTTTTTAGTCCGTAACCTACCACCCCATTTGTTTGACTTTAGAGTTCTGAACAACTTCCTGTTTCGTATTTCCCTCTACTGAGGGGAGAAACAACAACGGGGAGATACAAAATCCGAGCACATGAATAACAAAATCCGATAACAGTTACAAAGTATCTTAAAACCTATGTATTCTCGTCAGTTTATTAAACTCCATAACAATTGGACTCTTTCATGAAGTGATCATTATAACTTTCATAGTAACATAAAAAGTCGTGGACTAGTACACAGCACACTTACAAACTTACACACTTACAAACTTATACCATGAAATTTGAATACTTTACATGGTTATCAAAACTTACTATTTTTTATTATCAGTTTACTTAAATAACATTAACTTTTCTATTTTATACTTGATTAAACGAGTTTGTCTTATATTGAAAGCTGCATTTTTTGGTTATATGAATGGTTATTTATATGGTTACTATAATAATATGGTATATAATAGTGGATATCATAGAACTGTATAACATACAAGAGACATACAGTGTAGAAAAGAAATGGAAACACATTAACAAAGTAATTTTTTTCATAAATAATTTGATACATTTTTTTTTTGTTGTGTTCCATAAAGTAAAATTTCTGAACAGGATACGTGAAACCATTTAGTATCGGAGAAATAATATTGTTCAAATTAGTAACTTTTAAATTTTAATGACCGCTACTTTAGGAAGGGTCACCTTCGAAGTCCGGTTTGCGGCAATTAATTTCTCTTGAAAACACCTTTCAATATTTAATACCAAACTCGATCTTGGCTTACGTAGAAGATTTTCGTTCAACTCCTCGTGGGCTGTCCCCCTGAAAAGATGAAATGTCGCTAATAGCATCAAAAAGTGTGTTCTTTGTAACCATGATGGTGTACAATATTGCACTTTTACAAGTGAAGTCATACAAAAGTTGTGAAAGTGTTTTTATATGTTTTCCCCACCCTGTATACGATTATTTCGTATTTATATTCTCACTGTAAATAATATTAAATAGTTTATTTAAAATTCAAATGTTTATTAAAAGTACTTTTTGGTTAGGTTGGTTTAGATTAGGTTAAAATATCTGAGAGTGTCTTGACCCACCCACATGAAGTGCGTTAATCCAGACGCCCTCATATACACGTACAATGGTATCGTTACATTTATAATTCCAAATTTTTTAGACAAATTAACAATACATTTAAAAACTAATTGAAACATAATTATGTAAAATAAATGCATTTTCAAAGACATAGACAAACATAATTTTCAATTGGACTTCTTTTTTCACCAGAACAGCAATCCATGACGACTCACTCAGGAAGGGTCAAGTGCAATATTTAACAGTTCTTTATTCTTTAAAATCTATTGATATATTCACTAAAAATATTACCTCTAGTCATAAGTAATCCGGAATATCCAACAGTACCGTAATTGTTAAATCACTAAACGATTTATTGATTTTCTTTACAAATCCACTCATTGATAAAAATTAAATTGCAATAGATGGTAAAAAAAAGAAAAAAAGCTTTATAAAATTAACAAAAACAAGTGAAAGACTCTTGTCTTTCACTTGTTTTTGTTCAGATAAAAATATCTCCCTCTTGGGAGATATTTTTACCGTATATGAAATTCACTCGGTTAAAGAGTTTCTGAGTCAAATGCTGAAACATAACAATTTGGTTCTTGTACATGAACATGTTTATTTACGCGAGCACGTCTGTGGGTAAGTTAAATGTACGCATATTGACACTCTTAAAATATTTGTTTAGTTTTTATATTGTTAATCGCATTTAAACGAAGTTTATCATGTTAAATTTCACTTTTTTTACAATGTCTATCACCCCATATACATAATACTATATGTAATATATTCCTATTCCCTATTATTTCAGTTTAATATATTCTTGTTTACGTTTGAAATACTAGTAACAAAACTTGATTGCTGTATATTGATAACCATAAGTAAAAAACAGTCCTTATCTGCTCAAGTAGACGAATAATTTTCTATGAATTATATAGCTTAAAATAAGTAGTAATAAGGTTTAAATTTTATTAAAAGCGTACTATAGCTTTTAATAATCATCACCGAACATCTTCTGAGATATAAATAATAATTTTCAATAAATGAGCTAGAAACGAGATAACACTAAATTAAATTATTTTCATGTTTACACCCAAAACATACAGTGAATGTATTCATCTTACATGTTACTGTACATACCTGGAATATAGAGTGAATGAATTCAAGGAAGTGTAGTTTGGACCGCAGGATGTACCGTTCCTTGATTGTTCTGCAAAGTTTAATCACACATTGATTGTTCGTCGATTGCAGCTGTGCCGTTTGTGTGTCAGACAGGAATAGAAAACGAATATTATACGGACTACTGTTGAATTGTGTGTTGATTATGTTCTCGATTGATTATTAAGTTACATACAATGTTTTTTAAATGTTATTGCTTAGACATTTAGTATATTTATAAAAAACAATATTTATGAATTCGGATATCACAGAGTTATAAGAAAACAATAGTTTTGACTCAAATACGTTTAGGTGGAACAGAATTATAATATATTTAAATGATTCTTGATTTTATATTTTGAATAAATTACAAAACTAAAGATAAATTCATAATTTTTATTTAGGGGCTATTTTGTTGGCAAATGGAATTTATATAATAATGAGCCTATGTATATTATAATTGGTTAGCCTATAAAAGGGCACAGTCGTAATTTTTAATCAAGTTAATAAATCTTTATTTTTTAAAGTTTTAGTTAAAACCATGTCATTATTACCCAGTTCATCACACTAAAAAAAAAAAAAAAAAAAAAAAAAAAAAAAAGATACTTGGCGACTGGTATTACCTAAAGAATTGCGATCTTCGGCCAATAGAAACGTTGTTGCATCCTCTTGAAGGTCTTCAATACGCCTTGGTGTCCACATGTTGGTGGGGCGTGGCAACCTTCAATCGCCATAGATCGCAATTCTTTAGGTAATACCAGTCGCCAAGTATCTTCATCGAGTGATGGGTCAAGCCCTTCAACTTTCTTCCAAAGTTGCTTGCCTTCATTACGCCACTGACGATAACTGTCACATTGCTCTTTAACTCTTTTCAACATATTGTTGTACCACCGATCTTTCACCTCATTTGGTATTTCCATAACTGCAAACACAGTAGGCTGTTCAGGGCTTTTCTCCTCTTCAGAAATAGGCATGGAGCGGGACAACATATCTGGGACAATATTTTCCTTACCCTTACGATGGACTAGTTGAAAATCATAAGATTGCAAACGTGTAGCCCATCTAGCTAAACGTCCAACCGGATCTTTAAGGTTATTTAACCACAACAAACTATAGTGATCAGTGATCACTGTGAACCGGGTGTCTTCAACGTACGGTCTGAATTTCGTCACTATGCCCTTTGGACTTTGTGGTGCACCCGCTACATGGCAAAGATTCGTGGACAATGTGCTTAGAGCCATACGTGTTTGTCTACTTGGATGACATAATTGTAGTCACACCCACTTTTCAGAAGCATCTAGATATATTGTCTGACATATTTAAGCGAGTCCGTGAAGCTAAACTTACCTTGAATAAAGAAAAATGTAAATTTTGTAGAAGTGAGTTAAAATACCTGGGCTAGTTAGTAAAGAGGGTCTACACGTCGACCCAGAGAAGGTGAAGGCCATTGTGGACCTTCCAGTTCCTAAGAATCAGAAGGAAGTCCGCCAAGTGTGTGGAACCGCATCGTGGTATAGGAGATTTATTCAAGATTTTGCAAGCAGAATTTACCCACTCACGTCTCTCCTCAGAAAACGTTCAAAATTTGAGTGGACCCAAGAGGCTGACCAAGCATTTCAGGACATTAAGGCTTGTTTAATCTCTGCTCCAATCTTGACATGCCCTGACTTCACTAAACCTTTCATTATCTCATGCGATGCTTCAGGCTATGGTCTGGGAGCCGTCCTTAGCCAGAGTAGTGGACAAGGCGAGGTGGTGGTTGCGTATGCCAGCCGAACTCTAACAAGACAAGAGCAGAACTACTCTGCTACTGAGCGCGAGTGCCTAGCTGTAATCTGGGCCATTGAGAAATTCAGACCGTACGTTGAAGACACCCGGTTCACAGTGATCACTGATCACTATAGTTTGTTGTGGTTAAATAACCTTAAAGATCCGGTTGGACGTTTAGCTAGATGGGCTACACGTTTGCAATCTTATGATTTTCAACTAGTCCATCGTAAGGGTAAGGAAAATATTGTCCCAGATATGTTGTCCCGCTCCATGCCTATTTCTGAAGAGGAGAAAAGCCCTGAACAGCCTACTGTGTTTGCAGTTATGGAAATACCAAATGAGGTGAAAGATCGGTGGTACAACAATATGTTGAAAAGAGTTAAAGAGCAATGTGACAGTTATCGTCAGTGGCGTATTAAAGGCAAGCAACTTTGGAAGAAAGTTAAAGGGCTTGACCCATCACTCGATGAAGATACTTGGCGACTGGTATTACCTAAAGAATTGCGATCTATGGCGATTGAAGGTTGCCACGCCCCACCAACATGTGGACACCAAGGCGTATTGAAGACCTTCAAGAGGATGCAACAACGTTTCTATTGGCCGAAGATGAGGAAGGACATTGCTTCCTATATTTCAAAATGTCACGTTTGCCAATGTACCAAATATGACCAACAACGGCCAGCTGGCATGATGGGCAGTTACCGTGGTGTGGATGCCCCTTTCAAGATGTTGGCTGCTGATCTCATTGGGCCTCTACCTCGATCCATGAAAGGATTCAAATATCTCTCTGTTGTTACGGACACCTTTACAAAATTTACAATTTTACGCCCTCTTAGAGCAGCTACAGCCAAACTTGTAGCGCAACACCTGGAAAACGATGTTTTTCTAATGTTTGGGATACCAAAATATATCATTTGCGATAACGGTTCAGAATATATTGGAAGACCTGTGACCCAATTAGCAAGGAGTTATAACTGTAAGATACTGCTTAATGCCAGCCGACATCCTCAGGCAAACCCTGCTGAACGTGTGAATCGTGACATCGTGTCTATGCTAAGAGCTTATGTGAATGATAATCACCGTGATTGGGACAAATATATTCCACAGATTGGTTTTGCTTTGCGCACCGCTCATCATGAATCCACAAGGCATACTCCTGCGTTCCTCAATTTTGGAAGGGAACTTGGCATTTCCGGTCCGGGTTTCGAGGTTCTGCAAGATGGGGATACTCCAGGTATTGAAGATTGTCAGCAATATGGGGAAAAATTGAAGGAGCTAAAAGGTTTCCACCAAGAAGTTTCTGACAGACTTAAGGAAGCGCATCTGAAGAATGCCAAGAGATATAACTTTAGGAGGAGACACGTAGAGTTTAAAGTTAATGACCTCGTGCTAAAAAGAAATTACCCTCAGTCGGATGCTTCTAAACACTTTTCGGCGAAGTTGGCACCCCGCTTTATTGGACCACTTGTTGTGACACGGAAAATCTCAATTTTAGTATATTCTCTGGCCGATCTAAAAGGAAAAGCACTTGGTAACTGGCATATCACTGATCTGAAGAAGTATGTTCAGGATTAGAAAATTTGGGAAATTTTCTGGAGGAAGGGGAGTGTTTGTGACATATAAATTTTTGCTGTGCATGGAGTTGTATTACAGTCAAGACATTAAGGTAAACAGTTATCATATGTGAACGATCGATTTGTAAACAGATGATCAGCTGTTATTTATTTTAACTTAATTTATTCATATGTATGTTTCTAACATTTGTTTTCTGTTCAACAATAAGTTATGTTTTGGGAATAAAACAGTTCAGTTTTTCAGTTCACACTAACATGTTGTGTTTTTTTAATTTTGTGACGAGGATAAGTATTTATTTTGTTTTGTTTTTAGGTAGTTGTGTTTAGTTTAACAGTTTTCTTTTGTTTTAAACTCCTGGCTAACCACAGGGAGAACTATTTATTTACATAATTCATGATATAGTGCTAGAACGGAACTTTTACAATCATCAGTACATCTTACACCTGCAGGAAAGTTTCCTTGTTGGAGTCCTGCCATTCTTAGGTCAACAAGGTGGCGCCCTAATCCCTGGCTACTATTGATGAACTTGGAAAAATTTAAATGGGTTATAGCTACTAAAAACTTTTCCCTTATACTTGGCCTGTCTCTTAGAAGAACCCCACCCCTTCTCCCTGAGCTAGCAAAGTTTTATGCGGACAGGCGTGACAACTATGTCTGTTAAATTTTATTCTTTAGACGTTTAGTATATTTATAAAAAACAATATTTATGAATTCGGATGTAACATAGTTAGAAAAAAAAATATTTTTGACTTAAATACGTCTAGGTGGAACAGAATTATAATATCTTTTATTGTTTCTTGATTTTATATTTTGAATAAATTACAAAGCTAAAGATAAATTCATAATTTTTATTTAGGGGCTATTTTGTTGGCAAATGGAATTTATATAATAATGAGCCTATGTATATTATAATTGGTTAGCCTATAAAAGGGCACAGTCGTAATTTTTAATCAAGTTAATAAATCTTTATTTTTAAAGTTTTAGTTAAAACCATGACATTATTTGCTTCTAATATAAGACTTACAATCACTGATAAAAATATAACTAAAATATTACCATGAAAACTCATTTAGATTGTTAACCGCGAATAAATGCCATTACTTATAATAATTATATAATGAGAAGACTTATAAAGACTATAAATAGTTTTCCAGTTTAACAAGGCTACAATTAGTTAGTTAGGGGCCGGTCCTGAATAAGATGAGTCACTCCTTCGACCTTTATACAATTGACTATCGCAAGAAGCAACAACTACCAACATTCAAATAAATATATCAGACGTCCAAATATAATGAATCTTAATTAATTTGTTGATACACAGCATTATTTTTGTCACATAACTCTTTTTATTTTATAATTTTGTTCCCCCCCATGTTTTATTCGGTAAGGGATGGTTATTGTTCTTGTTGTAATGTATGTAGCTGTCATCCATGTCTTGTTTATTATTTTTTCGTTTTAATATTGTTCACAATCATTATTATTGTTATTCTAATTTTTAAAATAAATTTTTGTATCAAATTATAAGGATTTCTTTTGTTAATATATTAAAATAGTAGAATATAAACAGCAGACTGTCGTCTGATGGAACTCCCAACACACGTATCCATGTGTATCCCATGTGAGACTTATCCATAAAATTTAAGGTGTTGTATTTTCATGCTTTATGTAAGTGTAAAATACATGGATTTGATTTTACTTAGTCAATTGCTCTGTGACATTTTAAACTATTGGAATATAAAACTTTAGGCAAAATCATGAATATTTCCTTGTTTTTTTTTTTTTGTTTCAAAATTTCTCAATCCTGCACAGTAAAAGCTTTAGATATAACAAACATTATTCAAATGAGTAACAACCACCTAAATAACTGGTCTCCAAGTAACATGAGACACCATACATATATTTACTTAAACATTTTAAATACGTAACTTTGTGGTTTTTTCTACATTTACATCGCTGTAAACCATTGAAATCTCTTCCAATGCCGATTTATAATTATATTGAAACGTGTAGTTAAGTATAATAATATAAATAATCTCTCCTCATACGTGATAGATCGCATTACGTTTAATTATTATAAAAGTGCTTTTCATGTTGGGCAAGTTGATTTAGCTCTGTAACTGTGTTTGATTAAAATTTTTGAAAATTAATTTAGTTAAAATGTTACATAAATTAACGTCAACATTTGAAAAACAAAAAATTCTATGAACTAGCAGTTTCAGGATAAAGAAAATAAAAATTATGTACTTCCTTTTTAGTTTTTCCCATATTATGCGCTTGTGATTGTTTAAAAAAACATTTTTACAAGTTGGTCTAAAAATCCATTTTAGGGTCTCCTGAATTCTAAAAGTGTTTTTTCTAAAACAAACTTTCTTGTTTGTCCGTATGTTTGTCTCTTTGTGTGTATGTGCAGTTCGTTGGAGACCAAAGGGATGGATACATTTTTAAGAAATTTGGTATGTAAGTGTATGTAGCCAATATCTCCAGACAACTTTTTCGCATTTTTGAAATTTTAGTTTTTTAAATTTTGATGGTCAAAAAACCTACAAAAATGGAATTACAGGTGAAACTTGTAACAATGACTACATTCGCTCATCTACACTCATCACACTCATTCGAAATCCATATTCGCCCATATCTTGACGATCGGTGTCTTACGAATAAATAAAAAGAATAAAAAAATAAAAAAAAATCTAACCTGACTAGTTTTTGAGTAATAATAATAATAAAAAAAATTAAAAATCGGAATCAAACTGGTAATTTTCTAATTTTTTTATTTTTTCTCTGGTATTGGGGAAATCTTTTATCAACTCCTTGGAACTATTTACTTTCTCTTAACTAGACGATAAAATTTACATTGTATATAACAATGTGTAAGAAAAATATCACCACATCAAGATGAAACGTACTTACACCGTGCCAATTAACGGTGTCAACCTTACCATTGATAATCAAGACATATCTCTTCACTGTTTCTTTTAAAATTAAGTACACTTACATGCTCCCACAAGACACTCACCTGTACGACATCTTAACCTCTAGTACTTCTTTATGTTCGCGAACAATAATCATCACCTCAATATTTTCTTAAGTGTATCTTGGCTTGTTGTAGGAATACTTTCCGAGACTCTGTTCGCATCTTTTAATTTGATGTATTGAAATAAGTAAACAACCTTTTCTTTAGAAAATGTTATTTCATTTCTATATTTTAATTGAGTTCATATTTCATCACTGCTTTTTATAAATGTTAGTATGGTGAAGACAGTAGATTACAGAAGCAAAACACAGATGTTTTATAAGATTTATGTCGTGCCCAAAGAACCTTAATAATTAAATACTTAATGTAGTAGCCTACAGCCATTGCTTCAGTACGTGGCGGTTCTCTACACTTGCTTACCCTTCCCTCCGTCGTTATCTCTGAATCATCAAATCAATATAAAAGGTCAGCTTGCTGCTGATCTTCTAGATAACAATGTTTTATAGTCTAGACAACCGTTTAAGTCTTCTACAATAGTGGAATCATGTCAGATTTAGTAGAAATGACCTTAAACATCTCACAATGAAAACGAAGTAAGCCAAGACTTTATGTCATGTTAATTTTTTTGTGTTAGCTCTTTGATATAAGCTATTAAATTAAAATTAATACCGTTCTTACTTCTTTGTTAGGTTAGGATAGGTTAAGTTAGTTATGGCTTAGGTTATGTTCGGTTAGGTTTGGGTTGGATAGGTTAGGTTAGTGTTTGCTTAGGTAGGGTTGGGTTAAGTTAGTTTAGGTTTGGGATAGGTTATGGAATTCTACCCCTTAGGAGTGATATTTAGAGAAATCCTTCCTTAGAAGGTCTCTAGGATACAAAAGCTAACTTACTTCAACATTTAAAAAAATCTGTTCTGTGGTTCCGGATATTTCTTGACGAGTGCGTTATTAAATGTTTTTGATCATTTTTGGAAATTTTTAAATCTTAAGTACAACACTTTAAACGATCAAACATGATAAATATATTTTTGAATAGCTCTAAACGTATAACAACCGGTATTATATTATTACATATATTTAGACTTAAATAGGTATAGCAAAATAAATGACAGTGAGAATTTATTCATACATATACAAGCCAAATACGATCGATTGACTGAACAGATTTTGTCAAAAAGTACAAGACTTTAGACTGGCACAAATATTACTTTTATTCTTTTCACGAGCATAAAATTTTTTTTAAAACATGTTCTTTATTAGAGCTAAAATAAAGTAGATAATATGTATTGAGATAGCTAAAAATCAGAGATTTTGTTACTATTGGCTTTTATGCATATGGTAATTAATGCAAATATATGGTCTTATTGTGTGATGGCTTCCCTGTGGTGAGGTTGGATAAATATTTTAAAAATTCTAAAAAATAAATAAATGTTCAAAACAAATATTAGAGTTAGTATTTACAATATATGACACATGCTTATAGTTTAGACAAAACTCCGTTATAACGAATATTCACAGGTATATTTTCGATACATTTTTTAATTAAGTCTTAAATTATTCTTACATGAAGGAATATAACTTGGGGAGGTCTTATTTTACCAGGTGAAGGTAAAAAGTACCACGGAGCTAAGAAGTTATATCTAACAATTAGCTAGGTGGTGCAATCGGTTTTTGGTCAGTTAATTATTTTCCAATTTTATAGTAAAAATTAGTTACTATATATTCCCTTCAGACATGAAAAATAAATAAAGACATTTTTGTAAATAGGTTAGGTTAGGTGGCTACTAAAATTGATCACAAATTGGTAAATCCAATGATTGACTTACCGGCGAATGCTCTCTCCGTGATTAGATAAGGCCAGCGATATCGGATTCCTAGCGAATAAGGAATACCACAGTGGACGTAAAAATGATTGGGGAACAGTTTTTAGAGCAATAGAATATTTATCAAACGGTAGTGAATTTACGGAAACAAAAAAAATTAGGGTAGCGAATTAACGGAAAATATATAATTTCACGTACAGTGATACTGACCTACCCGCCCACCCATAGACGTACAGTGGTACTGACCCACGCGCCTACCCATAGACGTACAGTGGTACTGACCCACGCGCCTACCCATAGACGTACAGTGGTACTAAAAAAGGTAGGGTAGCGAATTAACGGAAAATGAGTTACAATATTAGAACTTGTAGCATTATGAGGTGGTGAATTTAGCTAATTTAAATCAGCTTTAAGACAAAGCCGTTCGAAGTACACATTTGATTTTTTTAAACTACGTTTCTTACATATAAATTAAGGGATTAAGATGTTTTTCATTTAAAACAAATGTAAAAATATTTATAATTTAAAAGGTGAAAAATACCTTTTTTACCTTTAAAATTATAATATTTTTACATGTTTTTAAAATGAAAAACAACTTGATCGCTTCAGTTATGTGTAAAAAACGTAGTTATAAAACGTTAAATTTTTACTTCGAACGGCTTTGTCTTAATGCTAAATTCACCACTTCATAAGGCCCCAAGTTTTAATGTAGTGTTTAAAAACTGTTTCAAGGGAAGGTACATTAAGTAATTTTGATGACATACTTGGCAAATAATTAACTTATTGAAAACCGATTGCACTATCTTGGGGACTAATGGTTGGTAACTCAAGGGACCTAACCTCCACGTGACCGGGCAGGTGGGCTGGGTGTAAGGATGGAATCTCTCTGGCCACCCATCCAAGGAACAGCCACGCTCGGTGTTGCTTGACGCCGTTATCTGGCAATAATGTCGAAACCATTCGGTCAAATTAAAGCATTAATTATATAAAGGCCTGTTTGAATATACATTTTCTATCATTCGAGTTCAAATACAATGCTAATTCAAGTTCTGAAGTGAGTATGAATAAAAAAATATTACTTGTTATGAAAAACAGTCCAGTATCAAAAGCTGACTTAGCCTCAGACTAAAGGTTACGTAATGCAAAGACAACGGAGTTTGTAAAGTAACTTGTTAGAAAGATCAACAAGTTTGATTTGATGTTTCGGCAAGAAAAGTTCAATTTAACTCAGCATTTCCTGTCTTTGTTCCTTACTAAAAATATACTTTATTTCCTCAAATAAATTACAAAAAAACCACTATTTTAAAGATTCTAATGCCTCTTGTTTAGTTTTATTTAGAATCATAACAGTTTATTTTCAAGTATTTACAGCCTTGGGTTGTAACAAAATAAGAAAAAGTTGGGTGCTCGTTAACACATATATTTTAACAAAAAGCTCAAGAATAGTTTATGTATAATTGTTTATAACCATACAAATTATTGAAAGTTATTGATATAAATAACAAACTTGCCTTATTATAAAGCTTAATAACATATTTACACAGAGATCAATTTTATGGTAGTCTTTATGTTTCTTTTCCTTTTTTTCTTATTTATTTATTTTAAGGGTAAAGCCGATCCTCCTTCTGTTTACGTGAAAAATATGCTGAAGCGTTTCTACTATATTGTACAAGATAAAATATGGTAAAAATGTAAAATAACGTTGTTAAATGTTTTATAATAATACCTGATACTAACTCAATACGTACATTTATTGATCATTCGTGATAGTATGTTTAACACTAGTCTAATTTTAGTATTTATTTTCATTAATTTAATCGTGGTCGTGAGTAGTTAAAATAACATAACCAATCATTTTACATTTCAGTTTTCTCCATAAATTTTATTTATATAACAAAAATCAGCAGTTTTGTTTAGTTTCTGAACTAACAATCTTACCAAAATACCAATTGTTTTGTTCAACATACATTTAGTTGCGGTGGCTCAGTGGCTAATATTTCGTACTGTACAGAGCAGTTTCTAAAGCTCGAATCCCCAAATGAACTAACGTTTGGTACTTCACTAGTTGAATAAAGTTCACGCACAGGTCTGCAGGCCTATGTGAACTGGCCATTGCCGTTTTACTAAAAAAACTAAACTATAAGTTGAATGACAAAAAAGGGTATAAATATGTTATGTACTGTAGAGTTCAAAGTTGGGCTCCTGTATTCAGAAAGGTCTGTCACTCAAAACAACGTGATTTATATGCAAATTCTCTTGAAGCCCGGAGGCAACTCAATATAATATGAAAATTGAGATTGTAAAAACACTGATACTCTATGTTACCGTGTCTTTTATATAGTTAAATATTGTTTTAATTTGTCAGCCACTTTTTTACATGTAAATGGGGATTCGTATTTTAAAATCCATTTTATATTCACAAGTTTGCTTTATTTGAACAACAAATATTATGATAACTTAAAATATGATATATAATTTGCAACCATCCAATTAGAAGACTAACCCTTTTCGTGTAGGTGGGATGACTTCAGCCCCTTAGTAATCCCATAAAAAAAAAAAAACTATACTAAATCAAAAATTACATAGTCAACGCCATTTTTATGCTATCACATGGAAAACCTTTTTTAAAGATATGCTTTTAAATTACTCCTAGAATAGATATTTCTTTGGCCATAAAATATTATTTATTAAAAAGTTATATGACTTGTAAACATTTCGTTTCAATAAGATTGTAAATAAAAATGTTTGCTTTATTTCAGAATAATTGATTTTTTTATAACTTTACATTGTCCCTGCGATAATAATTAAAATTGAATACAGTAGTAACATTCACAGCAGTCTAATCAAGAGAGAAATGATACTTTTAGTGTTAAAAATCCACACAAACATTAATTGTTAAGTAGTTAAACAATTAGTCGCCAAAATCTATGCCTTTTAACTCATGGAAAATTATATTCGTTTCACTATAAAACCTCATTTACAACTTCACTAAAACTAATTTATCAAGTATGAAAAATAAAATGCAATATTCATTACTCAAAAGGTACATTCCCATATAAACAAAAATTTTTAGAATTACCTATATAATAATACAATTTCTATATTTATTATCCAATTAACTATGCCATTAGTATTATATTACTTGAAAATATCACATACTGTATTATTAGTCAACTTAAACAGTATGTGCATTCGTATTTAAAAATCCATTTTATATTCACAGGTTTACTTTATTTGAACAGAAAATATTATGATAAATTAAAGTATGATATATAATTTGTTCAAACTTAAACTTGATTTAAATTTGAACAAGTTTAAATCAAGTTTAAGAATTAAGAGTGATCCTATATTTTTGCTTGATTTAAGAAAATTTGCATTGCGGTATTTTGTAGAATTGGTTCATGACCGGAACCGGGTCTTCTGGGATTTTTTACGACTCCAGCTGGAAGGAGGGGGGGACTTAATACTGGTTCATTTTTTGCTATCTTACAGGTCGCCATTGTTTTTCGTATTTGATTAGTTATCATCTAATATTTTTAATGTTCTTGAGCATAGTTAATTTCAGACAAAAATAATTTGCTTTTTTTTACTAAGTTGTGCCTCACCAGTAATTGTACATTACAAGATATAATAAAAACAGGAACATTTATTTTGACAATCTACGATTATTACAAATAATTCGTAGTTAATATTGATTTTTGATTAACTGTAAATTTATTTCGTTGTAAACAATCTTACAATGTATTATGCATAACATTTGAAAATACCTAAACCACGTATATGTGGCCTACACTGGTACAACCACTCCATTTAGTTATGATATTTTAATGAAGACTGTATTCTCTCG
The DNA here is from genome assembly GCA_035578905.1 of Stictocephala bisonia. Lineage (NCBI taxonomy): Eukaryota > Metazoa > Arthropoda > Insecta > Hemiptera > Membracidae > Stictocephala > Stictocephala bisonia. The sequence continues at coordinate 2,695,907 of JAQJVL010000036.1, read as the reverse complement.
TTATTAGAAAATAATTACCCCTTTACGATATGTTAAAGTCCAAATACATGTAAATTACATGAAATGGATGCAGTGAAACCCGTTGGAAAATTGTTAATTAGGTATAGTCAAGTTGAAACTTTGCAAATCACATCCGGTTATGGTTAAAATACGTATTTTGCGTTATTTGGCGTTCATAATCCGATTTCTTATTAAACACTAATATTCCCGTTAGAGATTACCACAAAATGGAGGTAAATAACAGTAGCTATACCACACCGCTATTTGTACATGTACAATCTATAATTTTTAAAAATATTAAAACTAAGTTGGGCGAGCAGTCTAAGGCGTCAGAACTTTGAGCTTGGGTTAGAGATAGCGCTGGTTCGAATCCGGCCTAGACTGGAAATATTTATCAGTAATATTCGTCTTCACAGTACCACGGTGCGTGTAAGAGCAGGTGGGTGGGTCAGTACCACGGTGCGTGTAAGGGCAGGTGGGTGGGTCAGTACCACGGTGCGTGTAAGAGCAGGTGGGTGGGTAAGTACCATGGTGCGTATAAGGGCAGGTGGGTGGGTCAGTACCTAGGTGCGTGTAAGGGTAGGTGGGCGGGTAAGTACCACTGTGCGTGTAAGGACGGGTGGTTGGTCAGTACAACTGTGCGTGTAAGGGCAGGTGGGTGGGTAAGTACCACGGTGCATGTAAGAGCAGGTGGGTGGGTCAGTACCACGGTGCGTGTAAGAGCAGGTGGGTGGGTAAAGTACCACGGTGCGTGTAAGAGCAGGTGGGTGGGTAAGTACCATGGTGCGTGTAAGAGTAGGTGGGTGGGTCAGTACCACGGTGCGTGTAAGGACGGGTGGTTGGTCAGTACCACTGTGCGTGTAAGAGCAGGTGGGTGGGTCAGTACCATGGTGTGTGTAAGGGTGGGTGGGATGGTCAGTACCACTGTGCATGTAAAGGTGGGTAGGTGGGTAAGTACCATGGTGCGTGTAAGAGCAGGTGGGTGAGTCAGTACCACTTTGTATGTAAGGGTGGGTGGTTGGTCATTAACACTGCGCGTGTAAGGGCGGGTGGGTGAGTAAGTACCACTGTGCGTGTAAGGGTGGGTGGGTAGGTCAGTACCACTGTGCGTGTAAGGACGGGTGGGTGAGTCAGTACCACCATAAGTACGTGGGTGGGTGAGTGGGCTAGCACCACCTTACATGTACGTAAACCATCGTAATCCTGTGTATAGCGAATGTACATAGCCTGCTAGGTCATAACTGGTAGCAGATTAACTAATATTTACTCTGTTGTTTGACAGTCACTTGCTGTTTAGAAGTTGATTACTTATTATCAGTAATATCTACTGTACTGGTTCACCTCCTTACTCTGTCTAAATCAACTCCTCGCACAGATCAATAGTCCACGAGGAATGGACTGAGTAAGGTTAAGGAGGAGATCGACCTCCCCGTAAACAAAAAAGGAACGGGTATAATGACTGTCAACGATTATCAAAAATTATTCATAGTTAATGTGAGTGTTGTAATCAAACTAATAATACAAAATTAGTACTTATTAAGTGATATAAGATATGTCCTGAAAGTATTCATCACTTTTATCACTTTTAAAAAATATAATAAATGTTCAATTTCTCAGTACTGATTAACTAACTGAGGAAGTTCGTATTTTTAAGTGTACAAATGGGGCACATATTACGTAATGTTTGTTTTGGGAAATGGAGGAAATACGTAAACCAATTCAACATTATGAAAAATGCAGGAGCTCTTCTGTGTAGCTAAAGTGACAGCAAATAAATGTGCTGTTTCAATCTTTGTTGTGTTCCGAGTGGAATGAAGATTATTTGTTTAACTCTTGAACACCTCATTGTTGTAACGGGGAGAATTCTCATGTGTTCGTTTACATTCGATCAAATATTAGTAACGAGTATTGGTTATGTACAGAATATATTTATTACAATATGGAGACCTGGTGGCTGAGCACTCTATTGTTAGTTTATTGAATATATGATTTGACTTCAGAGCGCTCTTACAGCAATCTCTGGAACTACGAGGCGTTTGTCAAAGCTACGACCAATCGCATGACGAAGTACGCCGGCGACAATCGTAGCCTTTACGTCTTACACTGTTGCCATGTTTACCTACCTATTATATAACCAACTTGTTTTATATTGTGAATTTGGGTGTGAGTTAACATATTATAAGTGTGGTCCTTTATATTGTTTTTTCCATTTTTGTTTCTTATTGTTTATATTGTTTTCATCGCATAATTCAATTGCTCTATTGTATTATTGTTCGAACCAATTAAAAATGTCTCTTTAAGGGGATTCCTACCTAAAAAAGTAAGAATATTGTCTGTCGTATGTCAAACGTAGTACTCTTGGCAACACCGCGCATCGGTGATACATTAAAATGCCACTAAGCGCGCTCATATAAAGTGTACGACGTAAAGGACTTTGATCCTGAGTTGTAGATAGTGCAAGCTCGAGTCTTGGCTTTGACTGTTGGTTTTTATCAGTAATATTCTCCTTAAACTGTACTGAATCCTTGCTTGATTACAACTCATACAAAGTATGCTTTATACAACTATATGGATACGGACTTTGAATGAGTATGATGTGCGTTAAGGAGTGAATGTAGTCATTGTTACAAACTAAGGCTGACAATACCTTAGAAAGTGTAATTTAATAATAGCCCAATGACAATTTAACAGCTGGTAACTATGAGCTAAATCTTTCAAAATTTGCTGTAACTCTCATTGGTATTTGACTGAGAACGTTTAGGGTACGAAGCTGGCTGGGCTTTAACCAAGTATGGTAGTGACCAATTTCAACTTCGAATTGGTCTTTCGAGATTTTGAGATTTGGTAGACCTAACCTAACGAAGCCTGACCTAAGCTAATCTAATCTTACCTAATACATCGTTAACCAACCCTTACTAATCAAATCCAACAAAACTTAACCCAACCCAGCCTAACCTAACCTAATCAAACCCAATTTAACCTAACCCAACCTAACCTAACCTTACATAACCTAACCCAACCCAGCCTAACCTAACCTAATCAAACCCAATCTAACCTAACCCAACCCAGCCTAACCTAACCTAATCAAATCCAATCTAACCTAACCCAACCTAATCTAACATTAAATAACCTAAGCCAACCAAACATAACCTAACCTAGCCAAACCGAATGTATATTTACTAATTGTAATCATTACGAAGTTTTTGACTTTGGGATGGCCTTGAATATATGAAATATTTCTCATAATTCGAAAATTACTTCAAATTGATGAGGTAGTATGATTTTAAATTATTCTTGTTTCATTGCTATTTTTTCTTTAATTATTTTAAGAAAGTTATATGTATTTATATTTTAATTTTTGTACATTTACTAAAATTAAACATCCAGACTTCATGGATCAATTAATTACTACAATACATATATAAAAAATGTTAAGATGGTAAAGATAACAACGAACATTTCTTAACCACCCTTGTATCATTGCATCATATACAGTTATACATAGAATTGCAAGTAAGATGTACCTAAGAATTGCAAGTAAGAATCAATTAAGAAATAACCTATTACGATCATGCTATATACTTATATTTTTATTGCCACTTGAAAAACTATTACTAACTACTTAAAAATTATTTACTTAAAGTAATTTTCTAGAAGGCCATTGTAAAGAGGTTTTGTAGACTGATCACAAAAAGTTTAAGTTTTCGATACTTCAGGAGGTAAAGTTCAACTTCACTTTGGATTTCTTTTCTTCTTCGTCACTAACTTTTCTTTCTTCAAACACCTCTCAGAGGTATTGCAAAGACAGCAAAACATTCTTCTTCTTACATGTTAAAAAAATCTGTTAAACTATCGTTATTGTATGTAAATAATAAATAAATTCATAAATATATGTGAGTACTTGTAACGTTTATTACATATTTTTACTATTTGTAAATATGAGCTCTGTGTTAAACTTTATATTTTGTAACATTGTATTAGTACAAAATATTAAATAATCATTTGTCTATATGTTAAATAGTTCTGCCTTTGAATTTTATTCTTATTATTACTAGAATAGGTACCAAAATAATATACATCTAAGTATTTCATTTATCGTTCAGAAATGAAAAATGAAATTTAAATTCCATACGAAAGCTTTAAATTAGGTTTTTCTTACGAGGAGATAAGTATACGTTTATACTAACATTAATAAATATGAAACTAAAACTCGTAAACATTTGTAGCTAATGTAGGGAAAAAAGGTATAAAAAGAATTTTTGTGAATTTAATTTTAATTCAGTATATTAAAGTTTGGTATTTTGCCTGCATAAAAATGAAAAAAAAAAACAATTTCTGTATGTTGCTTAGAAGTATTATTAATAATCAATTAAATATGTCAGATGGTTTAATCAGCTGGAAGAACACAGTACTGGTTATAATATATACAGAGCTGCTTTCATAAATACATTTTAGTAATAATTTTCCATAATTTGGCTCTTAATTTTTTTTTTTAATTTTATTAACCGTTCAGCAAGTTACAAAATGCAATACAGGCCAAGGTAGAATTGAGTGACAGAAAATGTTAGAAAAAGACAATAACAGAGAACTATAAATATTGAGGTCAGCCATTCGGCACCACAGGAACAGAGTTCAAAATGTTTGATATTATACTTCCTTGATTAAAGCATGTTTATGGTAGCTCAAAAATGTCTTGAGGTAGTCTTGGTTTTAGGCGGAGCGTTCTGATGTTGGTCCTATGTTGAAGTGTTGTACACCACTTACAGATGGAAGTTTCTTAAATAATTGTTGAGTCAATTTTTTAATGAACTGATGAACGGGAACAATTCCAAGTTCATGATGAATCTGGATATTACGCACATACCAAGGGCACTTCAGTATGAGTCGTAAAACTTTGTTTTGAAATACCTGCAGTTTCTTTAATGTTCTTTCTGAGGCAGTACCCCAAACTTGACAGCCGTAGAACAAAAGTGGTCGTAGAATAGTTTTGTAAATAAGAAGGCCGTTTTTTACAGACAGAGATGATTTCTTGTTTATTAATGAAAATAATTTTGAAAATCTTCCATAAGCAAGGTTAAGTTTCTTATTTATGTAGAATTTCCAACTTAGTTTACGATCAAAATAGACACTTAAATATTTTATTGCTTGATCGGTAGGGTTCCAGGGTATTTCTTCATTTAAAATTGTGATATTTTGAGGTTCTAAAGGCCGACGTAGAGTGAAAATCTTTGCCTCGCTTTTGGTTGGGTTGATAGCTATCCTCCATTTTGAAAACCAAGTAACTACGCATTCCAAAGACTCTTGTACTCTCATGGTTGCAGTTTTAATGTCATGATGACTAGAGTAAATAAGAGTATCATCAGCAAATGTAGCAATTTTGGCATTATTTGACGTAGGCAAATCGGATATGTATATGTTAAATAGAAGAGGAGATAAAATTGCACCTTGGGGTACTCCAGCATTAACAGGTCTTACCGTAGATAGAACACCACCAATTTTGACTGAAAATGTCCTATCTTTGAGGAAACTTCTTATAATTTTGAACATACAACAAGGGATCCCAGATTCTCTTAATTTAAACAATAAACCGTCGTGTCAAACACGATCAAACGCTTGAGCTATGTCTAAAAATACGGCAGTAGTGTGACTTTTGTTATCAATGGCTCTTCATAAGCAACTGAATAAAGGCCCCCATCCACTATCCAACTTGGTCCGTGATTTCACCCAACTTGGTCCGATAGCCGGCCGGGTTGGGCTGTGGTTTGATGGTGTGTGGTGATGAACGAACCGTACCATACCGAGTTGGCCGTACCGGAGGTTTTCCAGCTGGCTGAAAAACAGGCGCCAACCGTGCGACGACAATGGTTCCCCGCACCGTGTTGGACAGTGTGTGGGGGCTACAAACCTGTTTGAGCCGTACCGGGGGTGCGGTGGCGGACACAGGACAAGCCAGTTGCGAGCGACGTCCCGTGACAGTCACCTGTGCGTATTCATTTGTTTGTGTGTATTGAACATTTCATTGCACTATGGAGGACACTGAAGAAACGGAACAAGATCACACTGAGCCTATACCGGCGAAGAAATTGAAGGCTACAGATGCGGACAAAGCTATGGTTTGTAAATTTATGAATCCTACATTTTTGACAGAGTTCATAGAAACTTACAAAAACGCACCTTGTTTGTGGAAAGTATCATCGAAGGAATACTATAACAAGCAAAAGAGGAATTTAGCTATGCGAGACCTTCTAGAATTCACAAAAACTGCAATACCTGACGTCACAATTGGGTTCATAAAGAAGAGAATAGAAAACATTCGAAGCAGCTTTAGGAGAGAACTTGGTAAAGTACATGCCTCCATGACAAGTGGAGCAGGTACGGAAGATGTGTACACTCCTAAACTATGGTACTTCGATCTATTGGAATTTACAGTGGCACATGAATTGCCGAAGAAAATGACTTACTATAAATTAATTGGTTTATGGTGTTTGTTGTTTGTAAATACACCACTATAGACCTACCTTTAAGTATGTCTACCTTAAGACTTGATAAATTGCTCTGCACGTTTCCGGAATAATTCTGCCAAGTGATTGAGCAGATATTATTGCTGAGAATTTGAGGTCTTCGAAACTTCTACCAGTTGCCAAGTACCGCAAGGTGACAGCAAGTCTATCCTCCACTGGAATAGATTCTCTTAACACTGTATTCTTTTTCTGGATTAAAAGTGACATTATATCAATTAGGTACTTATATTCATCTTCTGTCATTCGTAAATAGTTCTTGAAGTCATACGGGTTATTTTCTTTCAGTTCTAAAAGTAAATTCATATGTGAATATTCATTTCTTTTTTTAAGCCAACTTTTAACCCAGCACCTATGTTTCCTTTTTAGTTTCTTTGGAATAAACACGCCAGCTTCGTTTAATAGTAATATTGCAGCGGCCAAACGTTGCCTATCATCCATTGTTCCAGTCCAATTCACAAAACTATACACTTTTTAACACTATACTACTATACACAAAACAATTTTCGACATACATAAAACACCAGACGACATGATCTCTAGAAAGGTTGGTACGAGACTGGTTCGATAATATGTGGGAGGCGACGTACCTGACTTTTGTCGGGCAAACATCTCACGCGCCGGGTTAGGGACTTAAGTGCGACAGACCAAGTTGGATAGTGTTGGAGACCCGCTAGATCAAACATTTGTGTGTTCCAACCGTAAGCAAACCTGGTACGCACTGGTCTGTCAGACCAAGTTGGATAGTGGATGGGAGCCTTAAGAAGCAGAAAACTTGCTACCTGATTCAAACCAATCTGTTTGTTTATAAATAAACAACACAATAACCATAGCAACCAAAGTTTATTTACAAAATTTAAGTTTTAGTGATGTATGTTATTTATTATTATTTGATGAGTTTTTAATGTTATTACAATACCTAGACTAAGAGCGAGTTACAAAACTAAGATAAAACATTATGTAGGTAATCAATACACAAAAACAAATAGTAAGATAGGGTTGCAATCAAATTATAAGTCTATTACATAAAATGCAACAACTCAAAACATAAATTGGTATCGAGTACTTCTCCAGTTTACCGCGTGTGGCAGGGCAGCACCGTCGTCACAGTCACTTCCTTATTCCATTTTAAACTTCAAGGATAAAGTAGTAATAACGTAATTATTAATAAACATTTTTAAATATGTACGTTAGTTGTAATCTATTTTTAAAGATGTACGTTAGTTGTAATCTATTTTTAAAGATGTACGTTAGTTGTAATCTATTTTTTAAAGATGTACGTTAGTTGTAATCTATTTTTAAAGATGTACGTTAGTTGTAATCTATTTTTAAAGATGTACGTTAGTTGTAATCTATTTTTTAAATATGTACGTTAGTTGTAATCTATTTTTAAAGATGTACGTTAGTTGTAATCTATTTTTAAAGATGTACGTTAGTTGTAATCTATTTTTAAAGATGTACGTTAGTTGTAATCTATTTTTAAAGATGTACGTTAGTTGTAATCTATTTTTAAAGATGTACGTTAGTTGTAATCTATTTTTTAAATATGTACGTTAGTTGTAATCTATTTTTAAAGATGTACGTTAGTTGTAATCTATTTTTAAAGATGTACGTTAGTTGTAATCTATTTTTAAAGATGTACGTTAGTTGTAATCTATTTTTTAAAGATGTACGTTAGTTGTAATCTATTTTTAAAGATGTACGTTAGTTGTAATCTATTTTTAACTGCAACTAAGACGTTCGTTATGGACGTAAGAAGGTGACTTAGGTTTATTGATTTATTCCTCTGTGTACACCCCATTATTAACAATAATTACTTATATTAGAGGTTTATATTACCTTAAATTCCGTCAAGTGGTCCAAGATGTCGTCAGATGGCGACCGGTTTCGACTACTTCATGCAATCATTTTTAAGCCAAAATACATAAAATATTCACTCTTGTGAAGTCATCATAAGTCTTGAAAAATAATTTTTTTTAATCAATCTGCATAAAAATATATAATAACTGTTGCCAGGTTATATTTTTATGCAGATTGATTAAAGAAAATGTATTTTTCAAGACTTATGATGACCTCACAAGACCGAATATTTTATGTATTTAGGCTTCAAAATGATTACATGAAGTAGTCGAAACCGGTCGCCATCTGACGACGTCTTGGACCACTTAACGGAATTTAAGGTAATATAATTAGACAGTGGTCCGGAGGCAATACATTATGAGAATAATTACTGAATTAATAAACACTAACAGCCTATACATTTTGAATTTGTTTTCACTTTTTATCACTAATACAGTATAATTTTTAAATTTAATATCTTTTCTTGATTATTCGTAGAGTTTGGCACTGTCAGTATTGTATAACATATTTTGAATATGGAACATTACATAATTTAGTAATTTTTATCTCTCTTTACTTTTGTGTTTCTATTTTTTTTTTTTTTTTTATGTTTGGATAATTAAATAGGCTACATAATGTTTAACCGGGGTATGCTGTAACCCAGCTACTTAAAAACAAAGGTAGTTTTTTAGAAGATAAGTTTTTGGCCATTTATTTAAAAAGAGAAGTCTTGGATGGCCATGCTGGGTGGTAGCCAGTGTCCAAAGGTTTTGTAGGGGAGAGAATTTAGTATGAGGATTGTCAATTAGCTGAAAATCAGACCAATACTACTTGGTTCGGATTCCACGTAAAGCAGTGTAGATCCCTTAATTGCACTGGCTATTAGGCTATTATAAATCACTATTTCTTAAGAAGAGTTGACCTTAGTTAGTAACAATGACTAACTAAGGTGTGATACCAATCCCCCTTCTATTTTATCCATATCTCTTGGTGTCCTTAATAATGAATAATAGAAAGACCCAACTTCAGAAAAGCATTTACAAAGATTGTGCTAGTAAAATAGAGATAACAGACACATAACACGTATTTAACAATAAGTATCAACTAAGATTTACATAATCAGACTCAGTATGAATACTTCAGCGAACAGCGCTGAACAGACAGACAGACAAACCAGACAGGAAGTTGATAGTTGGGAAGGAGTTAACGAAGCGTAGCCCACAAAAGACCCGATTTGAGTCTCTCGGAGTTCAGATTACATTTAACACTACAAAAAGAAAGTATCAAGTTCATTGGTGAAAAGTAATCAATAATTGAGTAAATCCAAGAGTAAAGTTTAAAATAGCCACATAGGTATACGATTGTGTATTATTATTATATTCTTAGTTGTTACTTAAGGGAATACGTCAATGAAAATCTTTAAAGAATCAAATTTTTTGTATTGCATATTAATATTCTACAGAATGTTCTGAACAAAATGATGTATAACACTTATATCTAGTCAGATTTTAAACCATGATGATTGCTATGGAGCTGAACAATTTTAAGAAGGTAATAAGTATTTATTTTTATATTTTTGCTGTTTTCCGCAAGTAGTAATTTTTGAGTTTAGGAACATGTATCTCTAAAACTAGTCAAGATACAAGCCTGAAATTTTTTTCATGGCATTATGTGTATATATTATGTTACATGTACCAATATTATTGCATTACAACAGAAAACGTGGTGTAAAAATATAAATATATGTTTTCTGATTTTTGTTTAAAATTTTCAAAAAATATCTTTTGATTAAAACAGTAATTACCACACATATGCAGATCATATTGGTACCCAAAGTAGGTATTAATACTCTGAAGAGGTGGTAAGAATTTCAAATTGATATCTTCATCCATCTCTGAGAAAAGTGTTCCTAAGTATTACATGTAAACCTTATGGACGATGATTCGTTGACGTATTTATTGACGTAAGAATAAAAAAGAGCAAATTTTATTTTAGAAGCAACGCACAACCAAATATAACATTTCTTTATCTATATAAGACAGATCTTAAACAAATACGTAATAAACCATATAATTTAACTCTAATACTCAATCTGGAAATAATGATAAACGTGCAGTGGGGATGGTCCTCCCACCCACCCATACACATACAGTAGTCAAAAAGTATGATTAGTTTTTTATTAGTTTACCGTATGTATAAAATACCGGGATTTGCATGAATTAAATATTCAATACTTAACAAAAATTACTCTAAAAATAAAGTAATAATTTAAGTACATACAAGGTCAATAATAGTTTAGTAACTGAGTTGACAACATGAATTTGTAATAAATCAAAATAGGTTTATGCTGATCTATCCTTTAGGTGGTTGAAAGGAGAGGGGATTACAGCATCTATATTGGCCACGGACGTAAGACTCGCATCTCTGAGATGACGTCTTTGAGCCTATAACTGAATCCGACCTCTAAACCTACAGAGAAGGAACAAAAATATTACCCATCTCAAACTCCATTGCAAACTGTATAAAAACCTAATGAATGAACTTCAGCTTAGTAAATATTTACTAATTACCCTGGCTATTGGACAATTAATAAATAGTCCTTTCTGAGTCAAGTGGAACTCAGATAGTAACAATGACTACAATCATTCATCTACACTCGTCGCATTTATTCACCCCTCTATTCGCCTATATCTCTACTATCAGCGTCTTAGAAATGAATAATGAATAATTAACATAAATAAAATTCATGCAATACTTCATATTTAAATTTAAGGTGGGAAAAGGCGTTTCAAATAAATGCACCAGAATCAGTTCAATGTAAAGTACAGATACATTTGAAATGTGTAAATATAAACTATACTACAATTTCATGAACGATAGCAATTTTATTGTGATTAAAACGAAATTTCGGATGTCAGTGATTTTTAAAATGGGAAGTAAATATTATGCCAAAATTAGTACTAGTGGATTGAGTTGGGTAAGAAAAAACTAAACGGGCATGTAAATGTTTAGTAAACACCAGTGAACGTAAAACTAGTTCAAACTAAAATATGTTAAACAAAATTATAGTGTATATATGTATTATATACACTATATGTATTATAGTGACACATAAATAGTGTATTAAAAAAATATATGTATTATAGTGACACATTGCAACAGTCATCCGGGTTCAGCAATTTGTTAAATAATCAGAAGTGTTGTGGCTTCAACATATATAGAATGGATAATACAGTACGTAGTAGATAATTTAAATGGAAATATTTCAAAGAATTCCATTTACCTTCAAACCAGAACCTCCTTTTAGTTAATTGGACACTCTTTTAGTAAAATAATTTAAGTACATTTTTCTCAATCCACAAATTTGACTTTTTCCAATTTTTCAGATTTTATTTCAGAATTATCGAAATAAAATGCACAAACAGTTTTTATCATAGTAGTATAGCTTGATTATAAATTCATTCACGCGTTTCAAAAATTAAAACACACGACATCTCATTGCCAATTATGTTAATGATCTACGTTTTAAAATATGTTACATTGGTATAAAACATTATTTACTTAGGTTACATTAACTTGTTTAATTTAATTAAATTTATTTAATTAGTGTAATTTAAAAAAAATTGGTCGGTAGCGTAGTTGGTTCAATACCAGTTTCATGTGCTAAAGGTTCTCAGTTCGATCCATATATTTTGATACATACATTAGTTTGAGAAGGATCAGCTGATAATCACCGGCTGTTCATTTGTCATTGGGCTATTAATTAATGACACTTTCTAAGGAATAGTCGGCCTTAGTTTGTAACAATGACTACATTCGCTCATCTACACTCATCACACTCATCGAAAACCATATTCACCCATAAGTTGACGATCGGCGTCTTATGAATTAATAAAAAAAATAAAAATAAAAAAATTAGGGAAATGGTTAAATTTAATATCAATCAAACTATTTAACTTCACTCTTATTAAAAACTAACCAACTCCTTGCTATTAAAAATAATACTTTTTCTGACTATTTATTGAAAAATACCAATTAACTAACCCTCCCACGAACCTAGCCATTTATTTTAACACTCGTATATTATGAATTAAACTAAATTGGATTAAACATTCATTTTCATTTTCCTCATCTAGATCGCAGGAATTCAAGTTTAGTAATCACTGTAGGTAAACGTAGTTGGAAAAATATAAATTTCATTAACAACATGAAATTATCTACCACACTTCCACGACACATTGAATTCGATAATATTTCTGGATGTCTACTTCCTGCTTAGAAGTGTTTAGATTTACTTTAAAAATAAAATAAAATAAACTCGTATTTTTATAGGCCACTATGTATTAAGTGTTTAACAAAATATACTTGTTACTTTGAGGACGCCTTCTGTTATGAAAGACGCAATATAGATACAGCATCCAAATTGCTTTTACAGTTGGAAGGCGCTTTCTAATGGAGCGACTATGAAGACCGTTTGAGGACGCCTTCAGTTATGAGAGTCTCAATATACGTACAGCATCTAAATTGCTTTTACAGTTGGAAGGCGCTGTCTAATGGAGCGACTATGAAGACCGTCTGAGGACAACAATGTCGTGATACAATGACGTATATTTATCTATATACAGTATTACATCTACTTAAACGTGATTATATATAATACGATTATCTGTCAATATAATTCTATATATAATGTATTTAACAATAAATAATATGATGACTATTTTGTAAAATATTTCAAGGAATTTTATCCATTTGATATGTATTACATATTTAAGTTATTATGGTAATTTGAGAAACTTGTGAAAAACCAGATGTAGACTTAAATATTTCTGAGAAATATTAATTCCAACTAATCCTGTCAAATAAAACGAGTATTGAAGTTGAGATAGAGTTGATATTGGCCACTTAATATGTTCAAATTATTAAATTTTCATTAAAACCAATACATTTTAATTGCAACTAGGCCTTTCGACAGCAAAGCTGGCATCATCTAGTTGCAATTAAAATGTATTGGTTTTATTGAAAATTTAATAATTTGAACATAAAATGAGTATTATAAAATAAGATGATTAATGTTGTTTATGGGGAAATATTGTTAAAGGTTTATTATAATATGTGCAGCGTATGTTAATTTTAATAAAAATGCCCATAAAATTGTAATATCTTTATACTTAGTTTAAAAATAAGCAGTCCCAACATTTTTGTTTCTGAATAAAGGAGAAAAATACTGTTAGAAACATTAAAATAGTAGTACAATAAAAGTATATTTGTATAGTGTAAATTTTTGTTAATTTGTGCTTTATTTGGAGAAAAAATTGCTATTTTACATCAAACTTGAACGCTTTAAGAGTGTTCATCCTAGCGCCAAGTTGAGCGCTCTAAGGAGTTTAGTTCTAGATTTCACAGAATTTTCGCTAGGAGTAGGAAAGAGCCTACCTCACTAAAACACTTAAAACTTGTTTTCATTTCCTCTTTCTCCCTCTCTGTCACCACCTGCCCCACCTGAAAATTGTACAAAATTATGTAACTCTCTCAATAATTACAAAGCACTGTATAGCAATGAAGCTTATTTAATATTACTGTAATACTCTTTTAGCCAATGGTAACTGTACAAATTTCAACTGACTATTTATAAATATGTAAATTACTATTAACTATTTTTTTAGATTTACTTTACATTATGTTGTTTTAGTTCCTTTTGTCTAATATATTTTCAAAATCGTAATAAAATATATAGAACGACTTCATAATGAATTATGTGGGCCTACCTAAAAAGGCCAAAGTAGCCATTTTAAGTAGTCCTATCTTCTTAAAGAATTGAATATGAATTTTTTCCCTCGACACAATTATTATTTATAAGAAGAATAATACCTAAAAAAAAAATATATATATAAATTACGATAGAATACTGTAATTTACGTCTTTAAGTTGTGTGTGGTAGTAAAGAAATCTTGAATTATAGTAAAAAAGGTACCTCCTTAGGAGCCTTTAGTAACTGCATGGAAAAAGGTTGCTTTCTCTAGTCATTAATTTAATTATTTCTTTGTTGCAGCCTGTATCAAGAAAAGTTTGGTTTACTTATGAAGCAAAAAAGGGCCTTATATATTTCATCGTTGAGGTATATAATTATAAGTAATATATTTTTATCTTTAATTATAGTTATTAATTACCACTACAAAGTTTAGAAGTGGATAATCACACTGAGAGCTTTATAAGTTTTGATCAATAATTCATCTTACTGCTGTAAAACTAATTTGTATCATTATTCCTGAAATTATCCATAAGAATTAAGGAATAAATAAAGTTTATAAAAACATCAACTTATTAAATCAACTGATATTTTCAATCCTGTAAGTCTTGTAATTATAGCAAGTGAGTTTACTCACCAAATATAGAGGGAAATACAGGATAAAGGACTTCGTAAATATTGGTTTGAAATATAGGTATATTACGAGAATGGTATCTCTGAGCTTTGTGGAATTAATATCATTTTATAGGCTTATATTATTTCATATGGTACTTAAATATTAAAATTGTCATTAATATGGACATCATACATGTTTATTTTATGTACCTCTTACGTTTTTGTATACGTACACGTGATTACATATATTTTTTCAAAATAATTTCAGTATATCAGCTAAAAATTCTCACGCCTGTGTTTTTTTCACAGTCCAATTATAAACATTTTCAAAGTATTTTTTTGCTGTTAAATTTAAGGAAATAAAAAGATAAAATAATTTGTCTTTTTAATATACAATTACAAAGCACAACGAATAACAAATACATTTATTTGAGACTGTATTAACAAAGTACAAACTTAAATTAAATAAAAAATGAAGTGCATTGAAAAAAATTGAAAAATCGCATGGACAAATAAAATTAAAAAAGCTTTAGTTAATAAGTAGGAGAAAAGATCTGTAAAATCATTAGGAAAGCTAGTGACCGAGTGGTCTAAGGCGTCTGGAACTAGTGCCCGAAGTAGAGACAGCGTAGGTTTGAATCCTGGCCTTGACAAATACTTCTTATCAGTAATACACACCTTGTATTTTACTAGGTCTCCCCCTTACTCTATCTGATAAGTTCATATCAATAGTTTGTAATGGATGGGTAGAGTAAGGTTAAAGAGGAAAAAGAAAAAAAGAAAAATCAGACACATAAACGTATGGTGAATATACTTTTATAAATACAATAAAAGTAGTCACACAACACAAATTTATTGAAAGACGAGTAACAAATTTCTTTATAGCGATCGATTTCCGTAAACTACGTTTACTTTCCTCAGACCAGAGGGATTCACAAAGGAATTATCTACCCATCCACCCATCCGAACGCTTCTTATTGACCCACCCATACATGCACAGTGATATCGACTTATCACCTTCCCTTATACGATCAGTAATCATAGGGGAAAAATAAAAAAAAAGGAATCTCCTTTTTCACGAGCCACTCTAAACTGAGGGATGTGAACGTAATGCATAAAAATCAATCACTATAACATTTATACGTTTTGTACGTAGGTATGGCAACGATATATCGGAAATATCGATAAATATGTTTCGATATATCGATATTTTTGGAATGATATATCATATTACTTTACAATGACGTTATTCTCTCTCCTCAAAATTATCGATTCGACAAAAAAAAAATCACATTTAAAATGGCTCTGAAGCGTACAAAACATGTGATTAAATAAAAAATAACTTTATTTAGTTTTTTACGTGAAGTTAACGCACTAAAATGTAGTTTATTGTACTGTAGACTAATGGGTGGAATGGGTTAATGAAGGTCTATGTAAGCTGACTCTAAGATGACCAATTGGAATACATTAGTGAATTAATTTGTTTAATTTTTAGTGTTAATAAGAAGCCTAAAGGGATTTTTAAATGTTAAAAACAAAAATAACAATGTTATTACATTAATATTTTATAATTAACATAATAACTAAAGGTACCGGTATAGTTATTCTTTTTTTTGATTTTTTTAAATTCAATGTCACAGACCACAACTTTTGTATACATAAATGTATTTAATTTTTACATTCAGTATGCTATTATAAATAGTGACAGCAAAATAGTGTGTATTTTTGGTCACGACATAATTCTATACAGATAAATCATTTACAAGTCGTTATATGGGTTACTCGATACATCGATATTTTTTTCGATACTGTCGTTTCATCAATATTTGGTTTGCGATATATCGGTAATTAAGGTGGTTAAGTTGGAATCCTCAATCACTTTCCCAGAAACTCCCCCCATTTCTTGAGAAATTAACTAGACAAAAAACCATTAAGATCCGATCTAATCAGCACATATTGAGAAATGCGTTTCATTAGGTTAATGAGTTATGAGTTACCAGTGGAGAGGCTAAGTTGTGGACATTGCTCTTGTGTGAGTGATTGAGACTTGTGAGTGAGTGACATATTGAGACTTGACAAATTGGTCGGTACCGTAGTTGGTTCAATCCCAGCTTCATGTGCTAAAGGTTCTCAGTTCGATCCGAATCAGAATCATAATACATTTTGAGAAGGATCAGCTGATAACCACCGGCTGTTCATTTGTCATTGGGCTATTAATTAATGACACTTTCTAAGGAATAGTCGGCCTTAGTTTGTAACAATGACTACATTCGCTCATCTACACTCATCACACTAATTCGAAATCCAAATTCGCCCATATCTTCACGATCGGCGTCTTAAGAATAAATAAAAATTAAACTTGTGTGAGTGATATGAATGAATGTATTGAAGTATAATTTAATATATTTGATGATATTTGCAATATAATGTTTATCGTTGTCAACTGCAACAAATAGGAAATAAATAAACACTCAAATTATTTACAGGTCTTTAGTAAAATTTAGTCATATCTGATTACCGTCTTGTATTTTGGTTGCTAAGGTCATACACTAATTTTAAAAATAAAGGATTATTTTTTTCTTTATAAAGGCCAAATTGATTGTTCATGCCATAAGCGGATGAGTTGAACCTTTTTAATAGATGTGTTCCAACCTCTCGGATGCCCGATTCCTAATGTAGCGAAAACTTGTAATCCAGTTAGCCTGAGGCAGAGAAAAAGAAAGCAGTTTCGTTAGTCTGAATAAATGGACTTTAAGGTAATAAATGTTGATGTTTTCAACCTAACCTTTTTTTCGTTATACTTAATTTGTTATTCATTATTATTCATCTCTAAGACGCTGATCGTAGAGATATGGGCGAATATGAGGAGTGAATGAGTGTGATGATTGTAGATGAACGAGTGTAGTCATTGTTACTATCCGAGTTCGACTTAGCTCAGAAAGGACTATTTATTAATAGCCCAATAGCCATGGCAACTATGGGACCTACAGCTTTACGTGGAATCCGAACCACGTAGTGTTGATCTGATTTTCAGCTAACTGACAAGTCTGAACCTTGACATCATCTTGACAACATCTGAACCTTGACTACCATTCAACATGGACACTCCAGAATTCTCTAGTTGTGTCTACGTTGATGACAACCATTGAGCGTACGCCGTGACGGTATTAAGAGAACCGAGCATATAACCTATCATTTACAATCTCCCAAACACTTTGTCCCCAAGTAGCTGGGCTACATGCGTCACCAGTGCCAACTTTTATAATTTAATACTTTATATAAGTGACTTAAAAAAGGTGATTCACTTATGAAATCAGTAAAACATAAACCCATTAATGATATTAATCATAACTAATAATATAATAGCAAAATACATTTTATTAGATTCGTTTTAATAGCGATCAGTCACAAGTAAATTATTGTTTATTTCCTTCAGGTAAGTGAGGTTTATACAAGGTATCTTTTGCACCTTAGACCGCCAAGTGATAAGATGTGAAAACAGTCTAATGTTTTAGATTAAAAATAGTATTTTTAAATTTGCTGTATGATAACTGATCACAATATTTTATTATGTGTGTAATAGGGTCTCAATCCCTCAGAATTCTATAAACACAAAGACTATCTCACAATGCAGCACTAGTGGTGCAGTGCTGTAATCCATCTAATTGGGGTCAAAATGTTGAAAATATTTTAGGCGATAGGTTCTATGAGGGTCCTACCGACAAGGTGGTATTAAGATACCAACATGGCGTCCACTCAATGATTTCCATCGATGTGAATACTACTAGAGAAGTCTGGGGTTTCCGTGTTGTGTAGTAGTCAGTGTCCGAGTGTTTTATAATTAAGAGAACTGAGTACTCTTGTCATTTAGCTAAAAAACCTACAAATACTGCTTGGTTTAGGTTTCATGTGAAGCTCTTTTAGTTCCCCTGTCTATTGAGCTAATGGTCATTTCTGAGCTTATTCAAACTCAGTTAGTAACAAGACTACACAGGTCATCCATACCCATCCTACACTCCAAGGTTGTTCCTCCTGTCACCGCTTTGTTTTATGTAATCATTAAAATAATTTGCTTTAAAATACGCAAATATTATGAGAAGTAATATTATATCTGAATAGTAATAATAATAATTCATTTTACTCGCAGGCAATAAATGATTTAATACCAAGTTATTAGGTTTTGTACAATGTGGTTTTAAAGTCATATAGTAATAAGATACTTTACTACTAAGAAAACTTTATTTAATCATTAGCATCATTTATTAGTCAAGAAGACAGTAATATTTGTAATATAATTAATAATTATATGTTGAATAATCTCAATTTAATATGAGGATGTACCATAATAGTATTCTGGAAAATAATTTTTTAAGTTATGTTAAAATGTAGTTAATTAGCTACATGATTGCTGTAAATGAATCACCACTGTAAATGTAAGAGTGGGTGGGTGGATCTGTACATCAAATAATACGTGTTACTAGAAGTACAAAGCAAGTGTACATCACGTGACAATAATTTATAACATTACAAATAAAAAAATAATAAATAAATAAAAATTCCAAGCTGAACACGTTCATAGGCGATATATAACCCTAACGTAGTGGAAGTTTGTAATCCAATCTGTCCGAGGAACTGTTCACATCAGGGAACCTCTAAAAGTTGTGTCAGAACTTTTCGTAACAAAATAAATTCAATTTGGTTGTAATATAATCAGAAATAAAATTAGTGTTTCTATTTTTGTTACTACGTAATAGATAAAATGTTCCAAAATAAATATTCATAAAGTATCAGTAAATCTTAAATATATAAACAAACCAAATTAAGTGAACAATCTAACTAAAAAATAAATAAATCTTCCCTCGTAAGCTCAAGCTTGTAAAAAAAATGGCCTTCAAGCATGTGTTTCACGAGTAAAGAAGGGGTTCACAGCCAAGGTTCAGTTGGGAATTCGAACCTTGGTTAATGCCCACAGTTCGAAGCCTTAGCCACCACACCGCCATTTTACTGTCCCGTACACTGTTAAGTTAAATGATGATTTTAAAATTTATTAAATTTTGAAACCAATCTCACAACAAACACCTTATCTTTTAACAATTTATATTATGCAATACTCTCAGTTTGTGTTGTAATAATATATATAGGGTGTAAATAAAAATGAGCCCTGGCTATATATTTTAGGAATCTACACCTAAGTTAGAGCAGAAACTGAAGAATAATGTTTTATCGAATTGTATGATAGGTCGATAAAACATTATTTGTAGAATTATTCATCGAATTACCAAAAAAAACCCGTTTAGTATCTATCTATATGGATTATATATATATATATATATATATATATATATATAATCAATATAAGTTTTATTACTAATCTCTTTTTACTTTAGTTGTTAGAAAAATAAAATTTGACTGTTCACCTGTTTTCAGATAAAAAAAGTAAATTATTTACTTTCATAAATAAACGATGGTTTAATCACAAGACCTCACAAGATATAATATACAAATAAATCAGCTGGTCACAACAGGACTTTTTCAGCACTGGCATTTATTTTAATTTGTGAAATATAAGTAGGTCGGGAAGTGTTCTGTTCTGGTAACTTTAATGGAAGAAAAAAAACAACATTCATAATTAAAACTTAAATTCCGAAATAGGTATTGAACAAATATTTATCGAAGTTTATCTTCGGTTATTTCTGTTATTTACACAATGCTAAATTCACCTACTCTAAATTTAATGCTTTCAGGAACATTTTAATATGATTTTGTAAAAGCTATTAAGGAAAGTTTGTGATTATATCTAACAAGAGCATACAAGATAATGACGCAAAAGAATAATGAAGTATGGAGTTTCCCTACTAGATAAATATCTTGAAGTAATAAATTAGTTGACATTTAGATGAAATTTTTTCAAGACCTTATATTTCCTTTTGCGTTTAATAAATGATATCATCTGTTCCTTGTAATTTTATTTACTTAATCCATTTTAATTTGAGTGTTTTAATATCGTTTGCAAACACCTTTTAGGTATAAAACTACCTGTGAAATCTATTGTTAAGAGAAAAATTGAGATAAATAATTGCATGAATACTCAGACATTTTAAAAATTCAATTATGAATATATATATGTTTTTCACATTATTTGTATTTTTAAAAACATTATCAGATGATACCCATCAATAAGATTACGATCGGCCATATTTTATATCTATAAAGTCTTTGTGTATGTTAGTTGAAGAATAGATTGATGTTTAATGGAGAAGTAATACTCTAGGTTATTAGGAGTCCACATTCCCTCTCCCTCTCCCCCATCCGTTTCCGGAAAATGTAATACTCAATTCCCCCGGAAAGCTGATAAAAGCCCTTCAAGATGTCAACACTGTTCTTCCCCTGCTAACACCATGGTACATTTATTGTTGTTATATTGTATAAAATAGTAATTACCTATCACGTGTGCTGCCAGTTTTAAAGTATTAAATGAAACTTATTTCAGATGATTTCTTTTCTAAATAAAATGCTAAGGATAATAACTAAATAGACCCAATGATGAAAGTAACAACATCCTAAGTCCAAGAACGGCTTTTTCTTTCATTTTATTTGTGCTAATGTTGAAGACTTTTTCCCTCATGAAGATATATTATTATTATTATTATTATTTTTTTTTTTTCAAAATACAACTTCAATCGCCAGTTCGAATGGGCTTGCAAGCCTGTGCGTGACCTTTATTCAACGAGAGAAATACCGACCCCACTCAGTGGGGATTCGAACCTTGGACAGTGCCCTCCGCAATCCGAAGCCTTAGCCACTGAGCCACCACCCTGGTAATACATTTTTATTAATACTTTTAATGTTTCAAGGAAACTTTGTAATGAACGTAAATATGTTTCTTAGTTATTATTTTAGATTTGATACTCTTCTAAAAACCAATTTAAAAATTCAGAATTGATACAGTTTCAAGTATTTTTAAATATGTGATCTTCCTAGAAGATGTTACGTACCAATAATAAATGTAATAGGAATTTTTTTTAGTAATTATAAAAATAAATAAACTTTTAAGAAGTAAAAAAAAAAAAAAAAAAAAAACTATGGAAGTTTTCTAATGAAGGGAAAATAGCGAGAAACGTTTCTATAGCAGGAGAAAACCGAGTTAATCAAATTAGAATTAAAAAATATAATATACTTAAACATATAACCTGATCATTGCGTATATATTTTTTTTAAGTAGGAGAAATGTCTTTACGAACTCACTCTTATAAGAATTAAGGGAATACAAACTAAAACCCCTATGATCCACGATGATCCAAGCCGGAACCCTTTCGGATGACCTCATGCCCGGTCGCATGTCTTGCACTCTTACGAGTTCACTTTTCTCTTTCATATTGGACACCTAGGGGTCAGTCAAGCGTCCTTCCCCACTTTTAGCACGTAGGCCACAACAGTTTTACATGCTTCTACGCTTTCCAGCATTGCCTCCACTGCCGTAAAAGGAGACACCTACCGCGGAGACATTTCGGTAGTTACTCAATATATTAAGGCACGTAAAAGTACGTTTTTTTTAGAAAATTTTAACTATAGTTGTCTACTCCACAATCTTCCAGGAGATTTTCATTTGTCATTAGTAAACTTAAAAATAGCGAAATCAGTGAGTTTATAACACTTTTAAAAGTTATTATTGATAATATTTTGGTGCATTCTGCTTTATGCCATTTTACACTGGGCAACTTGTTTTAGATTTCTGCTGCTAATATGGTTTAAATTCGATACATTTCAATTTCCCTAAGTATATATAATTATATCATAAGGATTTTTTGTCAGTTACCATTTAATAATTTTCTTTTAAAAGCTGAGATATATATTTGGATTAAGGTCCAAAAGTCATGCAATATATAATATAAAATATAAGTGATCTCCCGTCACAAAGCTAAATCCAATCCATCGATCCATATACGAACTGCCTCACTTATTCTGTTTTACTAGCCAATCCCTCTGTAAAAGAACGCAGGGGACACTTTGCAATTGTGTGGTCTATTGTTTGGATAAACTCCCTGCAATCACATGACTGATCTAGTGTCAATTCCCATTTATGCTTCCAGTAGTTACATCTACAACGCCAGTTCGGAACCGATTCAATAGTATCCGTTCTCTCCGAGGGAGGTTCATTCCACCTATTGATGGAGCGTTAATAAGGAACTTATTTCGTCCATCAGAACTGTTCCACGCTACGGCCCAGGTAGTCTTGGGCGAAAAATTTAAACTACTCAACTGGGAAGCAATACGTAGTGGTGGGTTTCAAGATTTTAATCGACCGTTCTGACGAGAGAGATCCTGGGTAAAGAGGAGGAGCATGCAAGATCTTATTGAATTTTTTAAGTAGTGCCTCTTGACATTTTATCTCTGGAGGAGCTATGCTGCACAGGACCGGTAGCCAAGGAAGTGGAGTTGACATGAGAGTGCCACAAATAGCTCTCATGACCCTATTAAGTCGAACATCAAGTTGGGGTTAGATGTTGTTCGCGTCCACAGCAAATCTTTAAAGCTGAGTAGTTCTTAACGAGTAAAAAATATGGTAGCTGGACTGTCACAAATTTGTGATCTCCCAGCTATGGCAGCTACCACACAAAACTTTTCTAAGTAAATTTGGTTTAAAAAGTACATTGTTTTACTGAGACGTGACTATTAATTCATAACAAATCCCGAAAATTTAAGTCCCAAATAATTTAAATAATACATAGAGTGACAATTGTTTAGCTGCTAATAAAATAATAATCATATATTTAAGATTATTTCTGTTTAAAATGTAATCCAGTAATGAACATGTGTCTTTACATTTGGGAAAAGCAAAGTCCAAAATATTTCCAGACTAATAAAAAACTTAAAATCGGTGAAACAAATAGTCTCTTTGATAGGAACTTTGCATATAGATTACTCAATTTTGTTCATTAGTGACGACCGTTTAAATGGAGTTCTTGAGTTGTTTTGAGAGGTAAAGATTTATTCGAATAGCAAATTGAAAAAATATAATTTAAGTAAGTATATACTTTTACTGTGTTACGAAGTACATATAATTTTTGTTTAGTTATTTTCACAATTTATATAACTATATACTAAGGTTCCTTAGTTTATCTAAAAATTAAGGTTGTTGGTGGAAATAAGTAATCAAAGACTGTTTTGCGTAATTAATGTTTTTCATAGAACACAAGAATTTTTTAGTGTTCTTTCACAATATAAATAATCGAAAAATTCGCAAATTTTCTAATAAAATATTCTATAAGCGTGAGACCTTTTTCCCACAAGGTTAATATCTTCATTAAAAAAGAAGATAACAAAACATACTGTATATACATGATCGTTATTATAAATAATATACATTATCTATATGTGTACTAAATATCACGAATGAATTCTCATAAAAAACAACAAATAATAATAAATAAAATAACTAAAATGAAAAGTACAACTATTTAACAAAGTAACTTCCAATAAAATATTATATTTAAAATGTGCGTTTTATTAACTCCAAGAGTTTTACAAGAATTATTTTCTGGACTGATAAAAATACCCATTTAAATTTTTTAAAAACAATTTAATAGAATATCTGCAAATAACGTACACTCCTCTATTACACTGTGTGTGCTCTTTTTTATGTTAATTTATAGAAAGTGGTTTTTAAATAAGAAATAATCATAAACAACCTTCAACTAAAATGTACAGAACATCCCTGAACTCAAATGATTAATGTGCTGTGGCTGTCAGATAATGTTTTTCAACTTTATTTCGTTTCATTTCATCTCTGGTTCATAATTCTAGAAATATTTTGTTAACTTTCAACTTAGTTTTGAGCATTCATGTTATTGGATATAGAACTAGTTTATCTCCACTATAATTCTACCCATAAATGAGTTGAAATGAGCGTATATTTTCAATAAATTTTACTATAAAATCTTGAAGTATTTTGAGGGTTAACAAAATAATATAGAAATTAATTTTCTTCCATACAATTGAAATAAAAATAAAAATGATAATATTAATAAATTGTATGTATAAATACACAATTCATATTATCAAGACAATCATATTATCAAGTAATAGTATAACAGAAGTATAACTCACTCGTGAATGTAAAAATATAAGAATTTAAAAAGCGTAGCTGCTTTGAACGGCCTATTAATCAGATAGGTACCGATTATCTTCTTAAGGGTGGGAATGAGACAGCGCTGGGAAAATGATTGAGCCACCCTTTGAGGGGAAGGATTTTCCTGGATTATCTCACAAACTATCGCCATCTTTGAACATCGTGGGCTCGGTGCCAAAACATGTTATTGTAAGACGGCTTTATACTAACAATTTTGCTAGAGTAAACTGCCACCATTACTTCTGCTTCAATTTGCATACAAAAATGGTGAATAATATTTACTTTCGGATTACAAAAGCAATGTACACGAGTTTGAACCTCTGCTACAAAATAAATACTCAAGTGATTCCGTTTTGTTGTATATAACAATTGAGCTGATTTAATTCTACGTAATATAATATAACTAACATATTTGTTTTGAAGGCTAAGAATTTTTATAGCGGGTATAAAAAAAAACACCGGGTATAAAAAAAGCCGCCAAGTGATACGATGTGAAATCAGTCAAATAATTTAAATTAAAAATAGTATATTGAAATTTTCTGTATGATAACTTATCACAATATTTTATTATGTGTGTAATAGGGTCTCAATCCCTCAGAATTCTATAAACACAAAGACTATCTCACAATGCAGCACTAGTGGTGCAATGCTGTAATCCATCTACTTGAGGTCAAAGTTTTGAAAATATTTTAGGCGATAGGTTCTATCAGGGTCCTACCGACATAGCGGTATTGAAATACTAACATGGCGTCCACTCAATGATTTCCACCGATGTGGATACTACTAGAGAAGTTTGGGGTGTCCGTGTTGTGTAGTAGTAAGGGTCTGAGTGTTTTATAGTTAAGAGAACTGAGTACTCTTGTAATTTAGCTAAAAAACCTACAAATACTGCATGGTTTAGGTTTCATGTGAAGCTCTTTTACTTCCGTTGTCTATTGAGCTAATGGCCATTTTTGAGCTTAGTCAAACTCAGTTAGTAACAAGACTACACAGGTCATCCATACCCATCCTACATTCCAAGGTTGTTCCTTCTTCCACCGCATGGCTTCATGTAATCATTAAAATAATTTGCTTTAAAATACGCTAATGTTATGAGAAGTAATATTATATCTGAATAGTATTAATAATAATTCATTTTACTCGCAGGCAATAAATGATTTAATACCAAGTATATTAAGTTATGTACAATGTGGTTTTAAAGTCATATAGTAATAAAATAATTTACTACTAAGAAAACTTTATTTAATCAATAGCAACATTTATTAGTCAATAATACAGTAATAGTTTGTAATATAATATAATTTATAATATGTTGAAACATCTCAATTTAATATGAGGATGTAACATAATAGTATTCTGGAAAATTATTTTTTAAGTTATGTTAAAATGTAGTTACTTAACTACATGATTGCTGTAAATGAATCACCACTGTACATGTAAGAGTGGGTGGGTGGATCTGTATAGCAAATAATACGTGTTACTAGAAGTACAAAGCAAGTGTACGTCACGTGACAATAATTTATAACATTACAAATAAAAAATAATAAATAAATAAAAATTCCAAGCTGAACACTTTCATAGGCGATATATAACCCTAACGTAGTGGAAGTTTGTAATCCAATCTGTCCGAGGAACTGTTCACATCAGGGAACCTCTAAAAGTTGTGTCAGAACTTTTCGTAACAAAATAAATTCAATTTGGTTGTAATATAATCAGAAATAAAATTAGTGTTCCTATTTTTGTTACTACGTAATAGATAAAATGTTCCAAAATAAATATTCATAAAGTATCAGTAAATCTTAAATATACAAACAAACCAATTTAAGTGAACAATCAAACTAAGAAAAATAAATAAATAAAATCTTCCCTGGTAAGCTCCCATGGCCTTGAAGCATGTGTTTCACGAGGGAGGAAGGGTTCACAGCCAAGGTTCAGTTGGGGATTCGAACCTTGGTTAATGCCCTCCTTAGTTCAAAACCTTAGCCATCACACCGCCATTTTACTGTCCCGTAGACTGTTAAGTTAAATGATGATTTTAAAATTTATTAAATTTTGAAACCAATCTCACAACAAACACTTTATCTTTCAACGATTTAAATTATGCAATACTTACCGATTTTGTTGAAATAATATATATAAGGGGTGTAAATAAAAATTAGCCCTGGCTATATATTTTAGGATTCTAAAAACCTAAGTTAGAACACAAACTGGAAAATAATGTTTTATCGAATTGTATGATAGGTCGATAAAACATTATTTATAGAATTATTCATCGAATTACCGAAAAACCCCTTTTAGTGTCTATCTATATGGATTATATATAATATAATAGAATATAAGTTTTATTACTAATTTATTTTTACTTTAGTTGTTAGAAAAATAAAATTTGACTGTTCGACTGTTTTTAGATAAAAAAGTAAATTATTTACTTTCATAAATAAACGATCGTTTGGTCACAAAACCTTACAGAATATAATTTGGATATAATATACAAATAAATCAGCTGGTCACAACAAGACTTTTTCAGCACTGGCATTTTCTTTTATTTATCAAATATAAGTAGGTCAGGAAATGTTCGAAATGTTCTGCTCCGGTAACTTTAATGGAAGAAAACAAAACAACATTCATAATTAAAACTTAAATTCCGAAATAGGTATTGAACAAATATTTATCGAAGTTTATCGTCGGTTATTTCTGCTATTTACACAATGCTAAATTCACCCACTCTAAATTTAATGATTTCAGGAACATTTTAATATGATTTTGTAAAAGCTATTAAGGAAAGTTTGTGATTATATCTAACAAGAGCATACAAGATAATGACGCAAAAGAATAATGAAGTATGGAGTTTCCCTACTAGATAAATATCTTGAAGTAATAAATTAGTTGAAATTTAGATGAAATTATTTCAAGACCTTATATTTCCTTTTGCGTTTAATATATAATATCATCTATTCCTTGTATTTTTTTTACTTAATCTATTTTAATTTCGTTTGCAAACACCTTTTAGGTATAAAACTACCTGTGAAATCTATTGTTAAGAGAACAATTGAGATAAAAAATTGCAGGAATACTCAGACATTTTAAAAATTCAATTATGAATAAATATATGTTTTTCACATTATTTGTATTTTTGAAAACATCATCAGATGATACCCATCAATAAGATTACGATCGGCCATATTTTATATCTATAAAGTCTTTGTGTATGTTAGTTGAAGAATAGATTGATGTTTAATGGAGAAGTAATACTCTAGGTTATTAGGAGTCCACATTCCCTCTCCCTCTCCCCCATCCGTTTCCGGAAAATGTAATACTCAATTCCCCCGGAAAGCTGATAAAAGCCCTTCAAGATGTCAACACTGTTCTTCCCCTGCTAACACCATGGTACATTTATTGTTGTTATATTGTATAAAATAGTAATTACCTATCACGTGTGCTGCCAGTTTTAAAGTATTAAATGAAACTTATTTCAGATGATTTCTTTTCTAAATAAAATGCTAAGGATAATAACTAAATAGACCCAATGATGAAAGTAACAACATCTTAAGTCCAAGAACGGCTTTTTCTTTCATTTTATTTGTGCTAATGTTGAAGACTTTTTCCCTCATGAAGATATATTCTTATTATTTTTTTTTTTTCAAAATACAACTTCAATCGCCAGTTCGAATGGGCTTGCAAGCCTGTGCGTGACCTTTATTCAACGAGTGAAGTACCGACCCCACTCAGTGGGGATTCGAACCTTGGACAGTGCCCTCCGCAATCCGAAGCCTTAGCCACTGAGCCACCACCCTGGTAATACATTTTTATTAATACTTTTAATGTTTCAAGGAAACTTTGTAATGGACGTAAATATGTTTCTTAGTTATTATTTTAGACATGATACTCTTCTAAAAACCAATTTAAAAATTCAGAATTGATACAGTTTCAAGTATTTTGAAACATGTGATCTTCCTAGAAGATGTTACGTACCAATAATAAATGTAATAGGAATTTTTTTAGTAATTATAAAAATAAATAAACTTTTAAGAAGTAAAAAAAAAAAAAACTATGGAAGTTTTCTAATGAAGGGAAAATAGCGAGAAACGTTTCTATAGCAGGAGAAAACCGAGTTAATCAAATCAGCATTAAAAAATATAATATACTTAAACAGATAACCTAGATCATTGCGTATCTTTTTTTTTAAGTAGGAGAAATGTCTTTACGAACTCGCTCTTATAAGAATTAAGGGTATACAAACTAAAACCCCTATGATCCACGATAATCCAAGCCGGAACCCTTTCAGATGACCTCATGCCTGGCCGCATGTCTTGCGCTCTTACGAGTTCACTTTTCTCTTTCATATTGGACACCTAGGGGTCAGTCAAGCGTCCTTCCCCACTTTTAGCACGTAGGCCACAACAGTTTTACATGCTTCTACGCTTTCCAGCATTGCCTCCACTGCCGTAAAAGGAGACACCTACCGCGGAGACATTTCGGTAGTTACTCAATATATTAAAGCACGTAATAGT
Organism: Stictocephala bisonia; assembly: GCA_035578905.1. NCBI lineage: Eukaryota > Metazoa > Arthropoda > Insecta > Hemiptera > Membracidae > Stictocephala > Stictocephala bisonia. The sequence goes on along the minus strand of JAQJVL010000036.1, from coordinate 2,666,546 downwards.
ACATTTTGTTCAGAAAATTTTAATTATAGTTGTCTACTCCACAATCTTCCAGGAGATTTTCATTTGTCATTAGTAAACTTAAAAATAGCGAAATCAGTGAGTTTATAACACTTTTAAAAGTTATTATTAATAATATTTTGGTGCATTCTGCTTTATGCCATTTTACACTGGGCAACTTGTTTTAGATTTCTGCTGCTAATATGGTTTAAATTCGATACATTTCAATTTTCCCAAGTATATATAATTATATCATAAGGATTTTTTGTCAGTTACCATTTAATAATTTTCTTTTAAAAGCTGAGATATATATTTGGATTAAGGTCCAAAAGTCATGCAATATATAATATAAAATATAAGTGATCTCCCGTCACAAAGCTAAATCCAATCCATCGATCCATATACGAACTGCCTCACTTATTCTGTTTTACTAGCCAATCCCTCTGTAAAAGAACGCAGGGGACACTTTGCAATTGTGTGGTCTATTGTTTGGATAAACTCCCTGCAATCACATGACTGATCTAGTGTCAATTCCCATTTATGCTTCCAGTAGTTACATCTACAACGCCAGTTCGGAACCGATTCAATAGTGTCCGTTCTCTCCGAGGGAGGTTCATTCCACCTATTGATGGAGCGTTAATAAGGAACTTATTTCGTCCATCAGAACTGTTCCACGCTACGGCCCAGGTAGTCTTGGGCGAAACATTTAAACTGCTCAACTGGGAAGCAGTACGTAGTGGTGGGTTTCAATATTTTAATCGACCGTTCTGACGAGAGAGATCCTGGGTAAAGAGGAGGAGCATGCAAGATCTTATTGAATTTTTTAAGTAGTGCCTCTTGACATTTTATCTCTGGAGGAGCTATGCTGCACAGAACCGGTAGCCAAGGAAGTGGAGTTGACATGAGAGTGCCACAAATAGCTCTCATGACCCTATTAAATTGGACATCAAGTTGGGGCTTGATGTTGTTCGCGTCCACAGCAAATCTTTAAAGCTCAGTAGTTCTTAACGAGTAAAAAATATGGTAGCTGGACTGTCACAAATTTGTGATCTCCCAGCTATGGCAGCTACCACACAAAATTTGTCGAAATAAATTTGATTTGAAAAGGACATTGTTTAACTGAGACGTGACTATTAATTCATAATAAATCCCAAAAATTTAACAAGTCCCAAATAATTTAAATAATACATTGAATAACAATTGTTTAGCTGCTAATAAAATAATAATTATATATTTAAGATTAATTCTGTTTAAAATGTAATCCGTTAATGAACACGTGTACTTACATTTGGGAAAAGCAAAGTCCAAAATATTTCCAGACTAAAGAGAAACTGAAAATCAGTGAAACAAATAGTCCCTTTGAAAGGAACTTTGCATATGGATTACTCAATTTCGTCCATTAGTGACGACCGTTTAAATGGAGTTCTTGAGTTGTTTTGAGAGGTAAAAAGTATTCGAGTAGTAAATTGAAAAATTATAATTTAAATAAGTATATACTTTTACTGTGTTACGAAGTACATATAATTATATACTTTTATTGTGTTACGAAGTACATATAATTATATACTTTTGCTGTGTTACGAAGTACATATAATTATATACTTTTATTGTGTTACGAAGTACATATAATTATATACTTTTATTGTGTTACGAAGTACATATAATTATATACTTTTACTGTGTTACGAAGTACATATAATTTTTGTTTAGGTATTTTCACAATTTATATAACTATATACTAAGGTTCCTTAGTTTATCTAAAAATTAAGGTTGTTGGTGGAAATAAGTAATCAAAGACTGTTTTGCGTAATTAATGTTTTTCATAGAACACAAGAATTTTTTAGTGTTCTTTCACAATATAAATAATCGAAAATTCGCAAATTTTCTAATAAAATATTCTATAAACGTGAGACCTTTTGCTCACAAGGTTAATATTTTCATTAAAAAAGAAGATAAAAACATACTGTATATACATGATCATTATTAAAAATAATATACATTATCTACATATATTCTAAAAATCACGAATGAATTCTCATAAAAAACAACAAATAATAATAAATAAAATAACTAAAATAAAAAGTACAAATATTTCATAAAATAACTTCTAATCAAAAAATTAATTTAAAATGTGCGTTTTATTAACTCCAAGAGTTTTACAAGAATTATTTTCTGGACTGATAAAAATACCCATTTAAATTTTTTAAAAACAATTTAATAGAATATCTGCAAATAACGTACACTCCTCTATTACACTGTGTGTGCTCTTTTTTACGTTAATTTATAGAAAGTGGTTTCAAATAAGAAATAATCATAAACAACCTTCAACTAAAATGTACAGAACATCCCTGAACTCAAATGATTAATGTGCTGTGGCTGTCAGATAATGTTTTTCAACTTTATTTCGTTTCATTTCATCTCTGGTTCATAATTCTAGAAATATTTTGTTAACTTTTAACTTAGTTTTGAGCATGCATGTTATTGGATCTAGAACTAGTTTATCTTCATTATAGTTCTATCCATAAATGAGTTGAAATGAGTGTATATTTCAATAAATTTTACTATAAAATATTGAAGTATTTTGAGGGTTAACAAAATAATATAGAAATTAATTTTCTTCAATATAATTTAAATAAAAATAAAAATGATAATATTAATAAATTGTGTGTATAAATACACAATTCATACTATCAAGACAGCCATACTATCAAGTTAAAATATAATAGAAATGTAACTCACTTGTGAATGTAAAAATATAAGAATTTAAAAAGCGTAGCAGCTTTGAACGGCCTATTAATCAGATAGGTATCGATTATCTTCTTAAGGGTGGGAATGAGACAGCGCTGGGAAAATGATTGAGCCACCCTTTGAGGGGAAGGATTTTCCTGGATTATCTCTCAAAGTATCACCATCTTTGAACATCGTGGGCTCGGTGCCAAAACATGTTATTGTAAGACGGCTTTATACAATTTTGCCAGAGTAAACTGCCACCATTACTTCTCCTTCTATTTACATAAAAAAGCTTAAATAATATTTACTGTTGGATTCGAAAAGCAATGTACTCGGGTTTGTACCTCTGCTACAAAATAAATACACATTCAATTTCGTTATATTGTACATAACAATTTAGATTATTAAATTCTAAGTAATATAATATAAAAAACATATTTTTTATGAAGACTAAGAATTATTATAGCGGGTGGAATAAAAAAACATTTTAGGAATGTTGGAGTAAAGCTCAACTTCAAAACTTTTTAAAACAAAAACTACAAAAATAAGTCAATGCTACTTTAACCACATGTGAACAACGTTGTTTTTTGTATTCCGTCTAAATAGAGTTTTTACTCTTTTACAAAATGTTTTGTTGTAATTTTGGTAAACCCTTGCAATCTTAAAAATGGCTGATCATGAAAAATCCAAAACAGTTAAAAAATACCAGATTGAAAAATAAAGTAAGATTATAAAACGGTAAGTGTGATGAAAAAAATCTTGCGATTTTATATCAAATGATAATTCAACATACTTCGATGTACGATCATGTATAAGTGATTCGCCCGGCCCAGCAATTCAAAACCAGTTTCAATTGAGCATTGCAGCGTTTCCGAATCGTGCACCTAGAAGTATTTAAACAGTGCACGAAAGGTTATATACTTATAAGTATTAAGTATTGAAAAGTTAACCAATCATGTTTTCTATCTAAATTGAACCCATTTTCCATCACCTTTACTCACAAGGGCTCTCGTCTTCCGACAGGTTTAAAAATGTTGTAGCTCTAAGAAAATTGTTAAATAAAAAAAATAACTTATTTACAGTATTTAAAATTATGTACATTTCACATGTAATAAGCCGAATGGAACGTGAAAACGAGAGCCACCCATTATATTGGTAATTTTTACGATGTACTAATCATGTTTCTAGTAAATGTGAGTGATCATCAGCCTTTAGCTGTAACATGTCTACCTGTCATTCATAGCTAATAAGTCCCCTAATGTGTGGAAGGCCAGCTGCATGACGTGGCAACACCGTGTTCGGTGGTCCGACTGGTCTGGGCGAGTTACTGCACATTGATGTCTGTTGAATTATCATGTGATATAAAATCGTGATTTTTAGTCGTACTTACTGTTTTATAATCGTACTTTATTTTAATGTGGTATTTTTGAACTGTTTTGGAAGTTTGTATGATCAGCCTTTTTTTTTAATATTGCAAGGGTTTACAAATATTACAACAAAGCTTTTTGTGAAAGAAGTAAAATTTCTAGAATTTAGATGGACTACAAAATACAACAGTCTTCACATGTGGTTAAAGTTTCACTGACTTATCTTTAGTAGTGTTTGTTTAAAACATTTTTGAAGTTGTGATTTACTCCAAAAGTTATAACATTTCGTGTTTTTTTGTATTCTACCCACTATAAAAAATTCTTAAAGTCTTTAAAAAATGTTAAGTTTTATTATATTACGTAGAATTAAATAAGCTCAATTGTTTTTTACAACAAAACGGAATCACATGAGTATTTATTTTTTAGCAGAGGTTCAAACTCGAGTACATTGCTTTTTGAATGGGACAGTAGTTTTATTTAATTTTTTAGAAACACAGAACAATATTTTTGAGATCATCGCGTTGTCATATGAGATAATTTCAAAACTATAACATAATTAAGAAGTCAGAGTATTCATGCAATCATTTATCTCAACAGTTCTCTTAACAATTAATAGATTTCACAGGTAGTTTTATACCTAAATGGTGTTTGCAAACGATATGAAAACACTCAAATTGAAATGGATTATGTAAATAAAATTAAAAAAAAGATAATATCATTTATTAAAGGCAAAAACAAAAAATATATAAGTTCTTGCAATAATCTCATCTAAGGCTCAACTAATTTATTACTTCAAGGTATTTATCTTGGAGGAAAACTACATAATTCATTATTCTTTTGTGTCAATATCTTTTATAAGATAAAACATTGCTCTTGTTAGATATAATCACAAACTTTCCTCAATAACTTTCACAAAATCATGTTAAAAATGTTCCCTAAAGCATTACATTTGGAGTTGATGAATTTAGCATTGTGTAAACAACAGAAATAACCGAAGATAAACTATTAAAATTTTATTGAATATTGAAAATTTGTTCAATACCTATTTCGGAATTTAAGTTTTAGTTATGAATGCTATTTTGTTTTCTTCCACTAAAGTTACCAGAGCAGAACATCACAAACATTTCCCAACCTACTTATATTTCACAAATATAAATATATCCCAGTGCTGAAAAAGTCCTGTTGTGACCAGCTGATTTATTTGTATATTATATCCAAATAATATCCTGTGAGGTTTTATGACCAAATGATCGTTTATTTATGAAAATAAATAATTTACATTTTTTTACCTAAAATCAAGCAAACAGTCAAATGTTTTTCCAACAACTTAAGTAAAAAAAGTCGGATAGTTATTCAGACTAAGCCCCACCAAAGCGTAGCCTGGTTCAGCTAGCGTTTTCTAAAACTATGCTTATTCTCTACATTTGTTCAGTTTTGAAGGTTTTTTCAGAAGAGGGCTCTTACTGGGATTGTATGTTAATGCATTCATGTTTAAACATTCTCTATTAGCTCTCAAGCGCCTTCGGAAATTTATTCATGAGGTAAAACGCTAGAGCCAGCTCATTGAGTTTATTAATTTATTTTACATTCGCTACTACAAAAATTAATTCTAAAAATTTCACTTTAAACTACTTTGGGGTTTCTTCACGTCAGATCAAAATTTGTAGCTGATCAACTAACAGGTATGGATAGAAAAAAATGATGTTAACTTTGATTACCTATGTTCCTGTTGTTTATAGCAATAAACGAAGCATGAATTATAAACACTAGTGGCGCAGTGCTGTAATCCAGCTACTTGGGGACAAAGTGTTGAAGGAATTGTAGATGCCAGGTTCTATGTTCGGTCCTCTTAATACCGACATGGCGTCCACTCTATGGTTGTCATCGACTTGGACACAACTAGAGAAGTCTAGGTTATCTATAAAGAGTGATAGCCAAGGTTCATATTTTGTTTAGGGAAGATAACTAAATATCTGGCTTGTTAGTTATCTGAAAAGCATACCAATAGCAAGTGATTCAGATTCTAAGTGAAGCTGTATGTCCTTAGTTACCCTGGATATTGGGCTATCGATAAATTGCTTATTCTAAGGAACAGTTTTCCTTAGTTAGTAACTATGACTTCAATCGCACTCATCACACTCATTCACCCCTCATATTCGCACATAATCTACGATTCTTAATGATGAACAATTATTAATAATAACTAACTAATTTTACAATAATATTTAACTCGTTACTAATTGAGGTCTTTAAAGGCACAGGTGAGGATGTTGGAGAGGTTTTTATCATTCATACCGACTCTACAAGAAGGACTGTATTCATACTGGTGAGGACTCTTGTGTAGGGTCCTTAAGTAGCGTTATCCAATCTAAGAGAGGCCTGTCAAGAATCTCATTATTTAGATAGCACTACTAAATATTAAGATATGAACACTTGTTGCTTTGAGCGCTATTTTAATTTATTTATTCCAAAACCAATGTCATCATATACAGTACATGGATCTGATGGTGACAAGTGAATAAATGTGGTATGAACAATAAATATTAATTATACATTCAATAAATCACTAATACTAGCAGTAATGGACATGATACATATAATTAAACTTAACCATATTCAATATCAAGAAGCCAATCTTCAAGATATGGGCGAATATGAGGGGCGAATGAGTGTAGATGACCGAGTGTAGTAAGTGCTACTAACTACGGTCAACTATTCCTCAGAAAGAGCTATTTATTACCTATTATTAGCTAGGGCAACTAAGGAACCAACGTGGAATCCAAACCACGTAGTGTTGGTCTGATTTTCAGCTAATTGACAAACCTTATACTCAGTTTTCTTCCCAACACAACATCTGAACCTTGACTACATCCAACATGGACACCCTACATTTCTCTGGTAGTATCCACGTCGATGATAACCATTGTGCGGACGTTGTATAGGTACTAAGAAGACCGAGTATAGAAAAAATAAAAGAAATATATATAAACTACAAACTACAATGATGTTACTGAAATTCTCATGACTTACAGCAACTTGACTAGAAAATAGATAACAAAGATAACTAAATGACGAAAGACGACAATATCTGAACTATAATGTATATACTAATAACAACAGTTTTAATAAAAAAGAACAATCCAATTATTTTTCTATTTAGTGAAATCCATGCTACAATTTCATGTTTAAAATCACTATTTCTACGATTTGCACATTATACTTTCACTTATCATTAATATTTACTGTGCTTTCATTCACTTTATGATCTTTACGACTATAAATATCAGAAATGAGCTTTGCCCTGTTACAGTTCTAACCTACAAAACCATTATTCTTGTTTGTTATGCATTACAACCTACGTACCATGTTTATGGCAGCAGTTCTTTATGTTTGTCTACTCGTAAACATCGATCCTAACAAGGTTGTTTACTCATGGTTTTTGGGTTGGTTATATATATTCGCTTTACTCTGTTACGAGTAACATGTAAGGTGAAGAAAGTCTTGGATTCTCGCTTTTGTTGTCTTTGGCATCTTACTTTTTAAAAACGCCCGAGTACCACGCACTCATCAAAAACAAACGTTATCTTATTTTTTTAATTTTACAACGCTACATAACACATAACAAATGAATTTACAATGCAGGGTTAATTTTAACACACTCACTCTTGCATGCCTAACGTGACAAATTCACATATATTGGATCTTACCATATTCCATTTTACAGCCACATATTAACAGAAACATTAACAACAAATAAAACATATATACATTAACAATAACATTGTTACGATATTAAAAAAAGACAATATTTTATAATCAATACCAAAAATATAAACAATGTTTTGACATGAAAATAATAACACAATAACAAATTTAGATTGATAAGATTGACTTTTTTTGTTTGATTTTCATAATTACATGTCATTATTGTACAAGTTCATTCAATATTCTAAGGTAAAATATAAGTCATTGAAAATATCCAAATATTGACCTTACATAATGTATATTCTTACCATAGTTAAATAATATACAGAGGTTAACATACACTCTGTAATGGTACGGGTAGTAATTTTCCAAAAGAATGGATCGTTAAAAGTGAAGGAATGTTTTAAAGAAATAGTGTATTACACAACTGAAAATATCACACAGTTGTTAAAGAAGTGGGATGAGTCATACGGACCTATCAATGGAGGAAGTATAAACTACCACGTATGTTTATCTTCAATAAAAAGAATAAATAAATCCCACTCATTGAACACTAAAGTACAAATGCCGTACCTAAGTAAGCCACCTGTATCCTTCACTCGCAGCTAGACATAGAGGAAACTGTACATCTATTTACTCTCACCTTAGCTACTAAGGGAGTGGAGGTCTTGTATTTTTCATACTTTACCAATGATCTGTTTGTTTATCATCACTCAAACAAAGGGGGGGGGGGGTATTTATGTAACTCCGAAGGGGACTGCTAAACTCGGAAGGAGAATGTTAACAGCTGATAAAATACATTTTATCTTATTATTTATAGTACTTAATGTTCCAACAGATGAGAAAATGTTGCAAAAGGAATTGTTTTGTGAAATTTTAGGCTCGAAAATTGGATAATATAAGTGCAGCCCTTGGCCTCCACACCTATCCCAAACTTAATAAAACTATTTTCAAAAAAAGCTTTCTGTTTTTAGCACCAAAATTTTTAAATCAACTACCAAATTTCGTTAAGGTCAATATTAAAACATATAAACAATTTCTAGCTAATGTTAAGAGATGGTTGCTAACCAAAAACGATATTAACGATTTATTTTACATTATGTCATGAGTTTAGTTTTTTTGCTCTTAGATAGGAAATAGATATTATGTAGTTTTGCTGTGGATTGTTATAATATAACTAGGAATATATAACTTTGTTTTGTTATGTCATTTTAGTTTTAAAAATAGAATATTACAATACGAAGTGAATGGTCTTGTTCAGAGTGTTGTGTGATACGTGTCATGTGTAGCGGGTTGTAGGTGCTACGATGCCGTCCAGTCCAAATATCATTGATAAGTTGAGAACTGACTGAATAACCAATCCATTGTAGTATTTTCTGTGCACTACCAGATAAGATGGCTAGTAATTCCACCAAATAATTGTAAAACTTGTGAAAATATTTTTGGAATAAAATCCCAATAGTTCTTCTATTCAATAGTTACTTCTGGTAAACATTTTTGCAATCAGTTTACATTTATTTTTAAAAAGATTACTAATTACATTCCATTTTTAAACCATACCGGGCATATTTACACGAAAATACTGTACTATAAATGCTAGAACACTGACTGTTTAACAAAATATATTTCAATGTAAAGTATATTTAAACTAAATCGTAAAAAATAAAAGAATTTGGATCTCATTAAATAGAGATCTGCAAGAGTAATATTTAACGCAAGCATTTCTTCAGAGCTGCAGATATTCGCTGACTGAGCAACTTGTCTACACTTTTAAAGTGATTAAAAATATTTCGGTTTTAAAGTATACTAAAGGATATAAAAACGTTTTAAAATGACATAATGAACTGTTTAAACAGTGTTCATTTGTTTTGTTGTGTACAGAATAATTATTGTAATGTACGAAAAGAAGTAAAATAGTGTTTGGTGGAAAATATTTGTATATGAACAGAATTACAATATTTTGCGTGACGTTGAGAAATTAACTAATTTTTTTAGATTAAAACAGTAATCCTTTTTGGTAATAGGTACACTTTTGTTTCATAAATATTTCTGCTCCTGAACAATTTGAATACTTGTCTACAAATACTATTTTAGCACCGATTGATTCAGAAGTTCATAAAATTAAAATAATATTCAACAAAATAAAGAATGAATGATAATAATAAGATAAAAAAATGCTATTGTAAAATTATTAACAACTCAATTTTTTTAACTCTAGGTACAATAAGTTGCTAAATTTATTATGAAATATAATTTCGAACACTCTTAATGTTTAACAATTGTAAACCTAACAACATAATTCTGAAACTATAAATATTTCGTCAATCTTATATTATTTTACTATACACAATTTTTAACGAAACACAGATTCAGAAAGCAATAACCACCTTCAGTTTTAAATAGATTCAAAGTTTAGAACACAGTAGAGTGTGATCTTAGGGAAGACCCTAAATTATTTTTTTTGCAATCTAATACGTTTCTAAGTTCTATATAATGAAAGTAACATTTATTATTTTTGTATTAAAACACCGATCGTAGATGTAAGGTGGATATGAGAAGCGGAAGAGTGTATGAACATAGACGAACAAGTATAGTCATTGTTTCTAACTAAGGTCGACTGTTTCTCAGTAAAAGTCATTTATTAATAGCAAAATAGCCAAGGAAACCAAGGAACATATAGCTTTACTTGGAATCCAAACCACTTAGTATTGGTCTGATTTTCAGTTGATTAACAATGTTGATACTCAATTTTCTTCACCACACAACACCTGGACCCTAACTACCACCCTATACTATCACCCTAAACTTTTCTATTAGTGTTTACGTCGATGGAGAATATTGAGTGCACGCCGTATTACTATTATTTATCACCTATAATCTTCACAAATTATTTCGAACATGTAACGTGCTGAATTGTAAATACATTATTTTCTTATGAATTAAAAAAAAAAAAAAGAATTTTAAAGCAAAAATATATTTGTGACAAAAAATGTGAATTTAAAATGTGCAATCTATTTACTTTGGTCTTTACGTATCGTTAAAGTTTATCACCATGTCGGTAGAAAGGATCCATTCTCCAGCCGCCATTGCATCACGCAGTCTTGTTTTAATAGACGTTGCAGGCCATTACTCCAGTATACAATGGCCTCTACTAGTCGCATAAACACTATTGCTTTGTAGCTACGGTTTTATTTAATATTTATAATATTTTTCTTATAAATGTTATAACCAGCACACATTCTACTTGTGTCCCCCTCCACCCGTCTCACTCTCTCTCTCTCTCTAAGAAAATTATAACAAATAGTAAAAATATCAATAACACAGCAATAATGATATGCTTAAAAACGGTGTTTTCTGGATTACAGATTTTAAGTGACACACTTTTTCAGCTTGTGAACTTAAGTAGCCAATACCACTGTACATGTATGGGCACCTAGGTGGGTCAATGTTACCTCACGTATATGGTAGGGTTGTTACCACTGTACGTGTATAGGTAGGGGACAGGTTCTATGTTCGATCCTAATACCAAACCGTTCTACAGTTCATTCAAACTGGTGGGTGAGTCAGTACGTGTATGGGTGGGTTGAGTTTATGGGTTAATACAACCTTTACGAGTATAGGTGGGTGTATACAACCTGTACGTGTATAGGTGGGTGGGTAGGTTAATACAAGTGCATCAGTATGGGGGTGCTCGAAGGATCAATGCTGGGCCCCATTTTGTTTCTAGTTTTATCAATGATATCCAGAATAGCATGAATGTAGAGACCTCTGTATATTTGCAGGTGACACTTCACTTCTCTTTAGAGCACCAGATGTGCTTGATATGGAAATTAAAAGTTGTATTGAATCAAATTGTCTTGTGAATATAAAATTATAAACGTAGAAAAAATATATCCCGATTTGTATTGGGAAGTCTATTATTTACTTCCAAATTAAAGTCTACAAGGAAATGAAGATTGTAACATTTATAACAACCTATACTATAAATATTACATAAACCGTAGCTACAAAGCCAATAGTGTTTATGCGACTAGTAGAGGCCATTGTATACTGGAGTAATGGCCTGCAACGTCTATTAAAACAAGACTGGGTGATGCAATGGCGGCTGGAAAATGGACCCTGAGTGCCGACAAGGTGATAAACTTTAACGATACGTTAATACTAAAAGATAGGGCTTACACGTTTTAAATTCACATCCCTTTCAGTCATCTATGTTGGCTTATTCATTATTTTAAAAACTTATTGTATTCAATACGCACTCTTACATTTTGTATTCTTGTACATTATGCGAAGGCTTCAAACATGGCAACTCTAATTAACTCTTAATAAGATATTTTGCACTGAGTTAATTACTCCTAAGCACTATAGAGATTTGAACATTTAGTATAAATGATGATTGCAGATTAATTATGTTATTTTCATTTAAAAAATAATTGGTTGATTGTATGCTAATTTCTTTTCATGGTCGCAACAAAGTTGAAGTTGAAATTAAATCAATTATAATTATAATGCCCCAGTATATAGTTTATGTCTAAAGACAAGGTGAACAGAAATTTATTGTGATTGTTGTTCATAAATAGAAGGCTGAGATACTTGTAATTAATGCATTCTTGATCCTTAGTTGTCAACCTCAATGTTGTTTTTGTATCTATCTCAACAAACCTGAATTGTTGAGAAATGAAATATTTTGTTATTTTACAATGTATACTTATTTATCAAATTATCCTGGTACAATTTTCCAACGTTCTGTTCTAAATTACTTCTCCTCAGATTATTTTAATTTATAATATGCTTATGCTTTCTTCTAAAATAAAACCGTATTTTTTTCTTTTGGATTAGTTATGGAAGTGTTTAGTTTTGTTTATCTTTCTCTATGTATAGTTAATCTTCTCTTCCTTCTATTGTGAATTAATTGTTGAGGTCTACACAAAACAGCCACTTTCAGTGAGTTTTTGTATTAATTTTCAAACAATATATTTTTGTTGTGAGCTTGATTCCTTTCTTTAAAACATTTTTGTTGTCTTTTTAATGTATTATTACTCCTTGAAAATATTGTTTTTTATCTGACATTTTTCTCATCATTTGTCTTCCTTCATATCGCCAATTTTATTTACATTCTTTGGAGTTTTGGAGAACTGACTTTTGATCTTTTTCTGTATTTACTTTTGTGTGTTGGTCAATGGTGTTTTTATATCATTTTTATGTAATTGAAGACACTTAACTTAGTCCTCCCTTCTTCACGAAAGAAATAATTAGTACTTTTATCAGTTTCTTGGATACTCCTTTGTCTTTTTTGTGTATTTGGTTATTTTGTTGTGTTATAATATATTCCTATCGGATTTTCTTTTAGCCTTCTTCACTACCTTTATTTGTCTTTCTTGAACATTGTCATTTAGACTCCCCGCAACTACATGACCGATCACGTGTCACTCCCCATTTATATTTTCAGTAGTTCATCCGCCCACGCTAGTTCGGAACCGATTCAATAGTGACCATTCCATTCAAGGGAGTTTTATCCCACCTACAGGTATGACGGATTATTAATTCTTCCACGCTATGGCCCAGCTAGTATTGGGCGAACATTCGATCTGGTCATCTGGAAAGCGGAAGGTAGAGATGGGATTTGAGATTTCAAGTAACAGCTCTGACGTTGGAAATCCTGTGTAATGGGGAGGTGCGTGGAATTCAAGATCATATTGAATTCTTTAAGGAGTGTGAATTCCTCCTGACGTCTTATCTCTGAGGAGCTGTATTGAACAGCAACTGGATCAAAGGAAGTGAAGTTGCCAATAGAGTGCCACTTATAGCTCTCTGACCCAATTAAGTTGGACATAATAGCTTTAGATTGTGTGCTATTAAGCCATGTGAGAGCAGCTGAATATACCAGTGACAAATTTGTCGTAGGACATGTCTTTATAAACACACAGTCGTGTGCACTATACAACTTAATTTAATTAATTTTACTATGTCAAAGTTATGTATGAGCAGGTGTAATGCAATTTTTCCTTTAATATTTAATATCCTGTGTGCTTATAAAAACAATGATATTATTCTATTCTGATTTAGGTTAGGTTAGGCTAGGTTGGGTTAGGTTAGATAAGTAACGTTAGGTTAGGTTAGGTTAGGTTGGGTTAGCTTAGGTTAGGCTAGGTTGAGTTAGGTTAGGTTGAGTAAAGTTAGGTAACGCTAGGTAGGGTTAGTAATAAGAAATTGTACTTTAAATATAATTAAATGAGTAGGGAAATGAAATATATGTTATAGATTCTCTTTGTAAATTCTAATCAAGGATATTACATTCAGAGTTACACAGTATTTAGTGTAAATATTTTATATAAAAGAAAAATTACTGCCAGAATATTGGTATTAATACAACTTAATATGAATAATGCTTAGTATTTGTAGTTGGTTATCCAGTGTCGTAAGGAATATACCAATCTTCATCGATGCAACATTTCACTTGGGAAGCGCTTTGAACTGTCTACAGACATTACTTATTCTATTGTGAAGGGAATCAACGCACTTCACACAATGAGCCCTCAGTATACACTCACCTTGTGATACATCACACAAAGTGAACCTTAACACCCCTATGTAATCAGATTTACATTACATTGTTACTATGTAACAGGGAGCTGGTAGGATTATGTTCCTGTGACAGCTGAACCATTCACGTTATCCTGCAATGACATCCTTCACGATTACTGGGAAAAAGTACCTTAGACAACACGCACATTTCCCCCTCCACCATTTCCTCAAGAGTGATGTCATTGGTGTGGTTCGTTGATCCACCAACCTCTTGTAAATATAGTTGCAGTAATTTTATACTCGTAATAGCAATATTTATGATGTCACTAACAAAGTTTTAAATAATGAATATTTGTTAAAAAATATGTAGGAAATAGCTACAAGATATTAAACATTTTTAAAATGGGATTATTGAACGAAATTACAATGTTAACACTAGTTAAATGAAAGCAGATTCTCATAAATGATACATTTTACAGATGACAATATTAACATCTCATATTATTTAAAAACACTTTTTTTATTACTAAGAGACTGCTCGTAGAGATATGGATTGACATGAGGAACAAATTGTGTTATAAGTGTAGTCATTGGGCTATTAATTATTGACGCTTTCTTAGAAATAGTCGGCCTTATTTTGTAACAAGACTACATTCGTTCATCTACACTTGTGACACTCATTCCAAATTATATTTGTCGATATATTGCCAATCGGTGCCTTAAGAGTATTGAAGTAAATAAATAAAACATACTTAAACAATGGAAAACATTGTAATTGTTAGTATGGTAATTAAGTTGAAGAAACTTCTAAGGTATTTGTATTTGAAGAATCAAATGTATATATTTTTGTTTTTCTCTGATTAGTTTTCATGTGCACATTGAGTCGTAAACTATTTGGATAGGAAGCTCTTAAATATTATAAATTACACCTTCTATCTAAACGTAAATATTCTAAATGTATACAAAATATAATGATCATAATATTTTAAATTAATTAATTGAAATTGAAATTAAAAAAGTATTTGGCTTGGTAATTATATAGGTAACAAGTTATTACTTAAATTTAAAGAGGCCATGATTTATTTTAATTTATTTATCATTGAGACACCCCTCATATGGGCAAATATGAGGGGCGAATGAATGTAGATGAATGAGTATAGTTGTTATTAACCTAGTTCAATTGTTCCTAGGAAAGAACCATATACAGTATTATATTATCCCATCAGCAAGGGTAAGTGAGGGACAAACAGGTTTAAGTGGAGTCCGAACCACGTAGTATTGGCTTGATTTTCAGTTAAATTACAATCCCTACACTTAGTTCTCTTCCGTACACAACACCGAAACAATTACTAACACCTAATATGGACAGTGGACACCCCCAGACTTCTCTTGTAGTGTCCTCGTCAATGGCAACTATCGAACGGACGCCATGTTGGAATGAATCATTGTTGTTTACAACATTAGAGAGAAAAAAAAATATCAGTCAGCTGGCCAAACTACACTAGTGACGTCACCAGTATATTGCTCATCATCGTATTGGTATACTGGGTGTTAAAAAAGTCTGGAGCAACTTTAATACTTATTTTATTCATCAACGCAGAACAATTAAACTCTAGTATTACGTCTTCACTGTAGTTACTGACTTTTAAGTCAATTCAATTGCCCTTTAACGCTTTGGGGGGACGTCCTGTGGAGGTAATCTGAAAAATCTTAAATGTAAGCATAGGTCGAGTTATACTTCATTTTAAAAACCATTCGAGAAACACATTGCTGCAATCCCAACTGAAAAAGGCATATTCGTTTGGAAATAACAGCCTCCAATAGATTTGCCTCATTGGAACTTTCAGACGTAGCTATTTCCAAATGAATAGGCCTTTTCCAGTCGGGGTTGCGGCAATCTGTTCCTCTAACAATGAAATTTAAAGTTAGGTATAGCTCGACCTATGCTTACAACTAACTTCATCCACAGGACGTCCCCCCAAAGCGAAAAAGACAGTCAAGATGGCCAAACAGTCAGTAACCACAGTGAGGACGTAATCCTAGAGTTTCATTGTTCTGTGTTTATTAATATTATATAAGAAAATATTAAGGGGGTTCCAGACTTTTTGAACACACGGTATACCGTTTTTTTAGTGTTGTAACTATGGATACATTTATTCTAAACAAGGTTCTCAAGAGGTCTTGCGATACACAAGAATTGCCACTTTTAAAATACATTTTAACAACAAATACATAATGAATAACACTTCACCACTATGGCTGCTGGACAGGCATGCGCTTGGGTGTATCAATGCGTAATCCCCCACCACCCTCCCTGCTTTTTGGTTCATTAGCTGTACAACAATGAAAACCATCATATATTGTTGCCGATCCCTAAATTTTTCAAAACATATAATTTACGTTGATTTTTATATAGTCAAATATTTGTAGATACAAAACTCATAAAGCAGAACGTTTAATTTAGACCTGAACAATCCACAATGAACATCATAATTATGTTTCAGGTACAATACATAGATGAAAACATTCACCCTCCATGTATTACCTAATATACGTATGAGGTTTCGTGAAGAGAAATGGTAGAAGTAAACCGCTGGAACATTATGAAAAATGCAGGAGCTCTTCTGTGTAGCTAAAGTGACAGTAAATAAATTGCCGGATACATTTCTGCTGTTTCCAGAGTAGAGTGCAGAGTATTTCACTGTGTGTGGTTGAGATTGTGTGTACCTACTGAAAATTATTTGATGAATTATGATATTGAGGTTAAGCATTTTGATTGTTTAACAAAAAGAAATCACTTTCTTTTACATTTATAAGACATAACATCAGTAGGCCTACAAGTGATGTAGCTGTCCTTTAACTGGCACCACAACGAAAAACGTATTATAGATATACAAAATAAAACTGATTTCCGATAAATACTCATTATTTATTCATACACTTTAATAGGAATTTCTTGGTAATATATCCCATTGTATATTTATTTTCACTAAGACAAACCCCTGCACGTTTAGCGTGCCAATCCGTCTCTCCCTGCGCTCGTGACACCTTGGCCTCAGCCTTTGCTTTTCACTAAATATTATTAAGTAAAATGTATCACGTAAAACCAAAATATTACATTTATTTACAGTATCTTACTCACAGTACTTGCGTTTCTACCTATTTATTAGTATAATCACATAATTTATTACTCAGCCTGTTTAAATCGTGTTCATTTAATTTGTTTTTTTTCAACAGCTGATGAAAAGTTAAATAAATAAAATAACTGCATTAAATTACCATTGAAACTTTCAATTCCAGTGGGGCGGAGATCTACAATCGGATGTGAATAAAACCATGCTTATGATGGTTTAACATTATAACATTATGAATTATGTTATAACAATGTAACATTATGAAATATCTAACCTCTTCTACATTACAAACGCCACTATTTACATCCCATCATCTGTAAAAATTGTGGATATTGTTATTTACATTTGATCAGCTGTTATTTTTCGGATCAATAAAATCTCTATAGTCGACAATCGTACTTTAAGGGCTTCCCATGCCTTCAGGGTGAAATTATTAAAGAATGAATACCTTATTGCACAACTACGAATATAGGCAGGGAAATTTAATGTTTTGGCACCTCAACCGTTTAAATTGCTCCAGGAATAACGGAGAAACAACACATGAAAAAAAACTACTTCTCATATTATATATAAGGAATTATAAAGTTTTGTTTTTAATGTGTAAAAAATTATTTTGTCTCATTCATCTGTGAGATGGCTGACTTTATAAATAGAGAAATAGTGAAAATTAACTGTCTCAGGCTTATTAAATTTTAAATATGATGATAGTTGAATGGTTAGAACTTGTTTTCTATTGATTATGCCTGTTGATAATAGACCAGTATCCAGATAGCTGAATATCTAAATTATTTTA
Organism: Stictocephala bisonia; assembly: GCA_035578905.1. Lineage (NCBI taxonomy): Eukaryota > Metazoa > Arthropoda > Insecta > Hemiptera > Membracidae > Stictocephala > Stictocephala bisonia. Next base: position 2,648,295 of record JAQJVL010000036.1, on the reverse strand, counting down.
TAGTAATTGATGGTTGAAAATATTTTGATTTTGGGGGTTGGTTAAGGATTTTTACCACATGTTCTTGTGATATAATTCCGTTATTTAAAGACTGTTTGTATTTAAATAGATAATTAATTCGTATGACGGACAATTTGAGAGTCTGAAGAGGCTGTCGGCTATGTTGGTTTTGATCCCGTAAGATAAATGTTGTTTTTTAACAGAATCCAACGCGTATCCAACAGTTAATTTTAAACGGATAAAAAAATGCATTTGATCAAGAATGAAATCTTTTTGGGAATTTCTAATTATTTTAATATAATAATATAAAAAAAATTACTTAGTTGAAGATTTTATTTTCACCTATTATCCAAACTTAGGCCTTTGTATTTGAAAATATAAAAAACAAACCCAATGCGCAATATGATAGCGTTTAAAATAACACCTCATTCATAACTTTTGGTCAATAAATATTGAAAATATAAAGATTCACAAATGACATTGTTCTTTTGGGATTAAAACCAACATGGCCGACAGCCTCTTCTGACTCTTAAGTAATTTTCAAAGACTACATGTGAAGTTTTCACAGTCAACGTTTAATAATACCGATTGTAAAGAACCACAATGCTTTGGCTAAACAAAACGTGGTGGGGTGGTTAAACTTTCATTATTTCATTATATCTGAGTGGTGAGACAATTTATTCCGTGAGGGTAGTAGAAAAAACCTGACCTGGTTAGTATAAACTTCACTTTGGAGAGGTTTTGTGCAGTTTTCATTACTTGAACTTACATTTTAAAATAATAGGCATTATTTGTATTTTTCTATTAAATAAATAAAAGACACTTAACTAACTCATGTTTTTGTGTTTTAAAATTTTTGTAAAGTTTTAGTTAATTAAAGCTACAAATATTAGGTATTCAACAAATAAAACACAATACCTGCGGATTATTATTATGTACATATTGAATTGTATTTGTGAAACGTATTATGGCAACAAATTATATTCATTAAGTTTTGGTATTTTTTTTAGTCTATCTACGCCAGAGGAATTTTTTACTGACAGTACTAACGTCGTTTAGGGACAACGACCCAAACCCATCAAGCAAATGTTAAGTGGACCTCCCGGGATTAGAACACGTGACACTCTGCATATGAAGTAAAAATGCCAACTGTTAAGCTAGCAAGGGGCCTATATAATCCCCACTAGATTGGTGGTGGTGGTGGTGGGAGGGGGGGGTTATGTGATTGTGCTCTTGTTGTCCGACAATGTAATAAAACCATAAAACCAATAGCCAACCAAGTATATTATTACACAGTTAATCTCTTATATGGTGCATTACATAAAATATTAAATTCATTAAAATAAGTGTGATACCTAAAAATTATATATCAACTCATGTATAGTACAGTATAGCGAATTATATACATTCATAACAATGTTAAATTATCTTTTCTACTATAAAGACTTGTGTTTCATATAACTTCACGGAAATATACGTACGAATACTTAAGTTACGACTTTACAATTTATGTAATACTACGTTCAATGTAGCCAATTTTAAAATAAATTGATGATAGCCACTCTATTTATAAGGTGCATTAGCATAGAGAAAGTATTGTGATCGTAAAAAAGTGTTTAGAAGTTGGTCTAAATATCCATTTTAGGGTCCCCTGAACCAAAGAATTTTAAGGAATAATTTATAGTATATTTTACTAATTTATATTTGTAATTGTTCTACTTATAGTATATATTATAATTTTACATAGAGTAGTAAATTATGTCAATCTAGGTTATATTTTAAACTATATGTTTGATATTAAGAAATTCATCGTTTCTAAATTAAATAATATGACTTACTTACATACGTTATGTGAATCAGAATCACAATTTATTTTATTATTTATAGGGATTTCGAACACCGGTGTACGTTTAAGACGAACTCCCTAGTTTAAGCAAGTCTGGATGGTTTAATAATATTTAAAAAAAACATGCTCTAACAAACATATAATTATTAGATTTCATACATGTATCTATCTTAATACAATATATGCCATATTAATAATTTTTCGCCAGATTATAACAAATACTTTTGGTAGAAGTTTAATGTGATATTTTAGTTTTATTAAAGTCATTTTGACCCTACACATACAATCAAAATGCCTGCAAGCTCGGATAAAAGATAAGATATAAAGCATAAAGGATATACTGTATTACCATAAAAACATGAAGACTATGTACATATCTATCGTATATGAACTGTGAAGATAAGAGCAGTTATTATTTACTGAAATCCTTATAAAAATATCATTCCATACAGCGGATATGATCACACCAGGGGACACCCATGCACTCTTCGAGTGCCAACCTCGAGACTCACTGCGCTCGTGTAGTTTTGTAACTTTTACGTTTACACTGGTCAAAAATAATCTCTTAAGCCACGTTGAATTAAGCCTACTTATTCGTATGGTAAGAAAGGCTCTGATTTATTGACATTAGGATATTTTTATCTATCTTATTTTAGCTCTTTGACAAGATATATTTTAAAATTATTTCTTATTTTTATTTATTCAATGTCCTGCCTTAATTTCAGAGTGATCTTGCAACACAGGCTGGAACTACGAGGAGTTTATAAGTGTTGGAACCAATGGCGTAACGATGTAAGCCAGCCGTAACCATTGTAACGTCTTTCCGTCTTGCATTGTTGTCAGGTTTTAGTTCTCTAAGCGCACTTGTTTTTTAGCCAGCATGTTTATATACTGAATTTATAATATGATTGCGGACTTTCTTATGGTTTATATTGTCTTTTATACCCGTGTTTCCCATTGCACTTAATGATATCCTAAAATTAAATTAAAATATTAATATGCAATCTTTTTTTATACTCGGACCCACTCGTGCATAAGTTAGATACGATTTTCCTTACATATTGCATTATTTTGATTATATATTGTTCTTCTGTGTTAATTTTTGAACCGATTAAGGATGTTCGATCGAAAATTATTTTTGAATTTTATTTGGAAAAATTGTTTTATCCATATTTAATTTAAGTAATAAAATGTGTTACGGTCAAAATTTCTAAAAAGTTTCTTTATGGAGATATGGTTGCCCAAAGTGACTAATTTGGTCTTTTTGGTGCATAAATCATGAAAAAACCGTGTGATATAATGTATTAACATTTTGAGAATATAGTGGAAAAAAGGTACTTATCAACTTAGTTTTTAGGCAAGCGGTGGCTATGAGGGGGAGAGAGGGTAGGGTAATACATTGCTTGTTCATTAGTAAGTCAGGATCTTTACTACTCTTAGTAGCAGTTGCAATCACATCTAGAACACAATTCTTTAGAGTGCTAAACTGGGCGCCCAGACGACACCTTTAAACACCATCAAGAGGATTTCTGCTCCAGAAGCATTAAGTGGCCTCCGTACCATGTATTACGTAAGTTTGCTACGGGCCTCTCCTCCATTAACTGTTTTGGAACCCATTTAATTAACATAATATTTTTTCATTAAACCTAGGTTTTATAGAAAACATTGTTTCAACGTAATCTTGGCAACACCGCACGTCAAATCTAAAGTTTCAAAGTTTTTTACAAACTGTGACTATTCCGTCAATGGCATTTGATTTTTATACTTTTTAAATAAGACAATTGTATGGTTAGTAACGTGTACCACGAAAAACAGTTAAAAATATGTTTTTCTTAAAAAATGAGGTTATACTAGGAGAATAATAATATCATATTGAACACAGTTGGTTGGACAACTTCTATTTGATCGAGTTCTGAGGCAAGTTAATACCCCTTGACTGGAGATAGACGTAATATCCCTCTGGGACTTGAGGACTTGTAATTCTCTCAGTATTGACTAACGACTCCATAAGGACTATCGGTATTATACGAGTCAAATACATTCCTGACTGGTGATGAGGATGTCTACCTATCTCAACACGACTATGCTGTATACAACTAGCAATACCTAACAGTTTAATAGATAAAAAATATACCTTAAACATATCGAAAATGTAATCTTAATATATATTAAGATACATTTTCTTAATATATATATATATATATATATATATATATATATATATATATATATATATATATATATATATTAAGAAACAGGGTGTTTCTTTTAAAACGCAACCCTATTTAAAAGTACAGAAAATAATAATTACAAGTTCATAGGTTGGAAGGCCCGGTTATTCTTACTCCTTGGCTATCAGCTGATTCACTGATTACTTGCATTGCTTTTAATTTGTGTTTCGTGCAATGTCATTAAGTTGAGGTTAGAAACATGGTTTTGAGCAAAGACTAGAGAGTATTTATTGTGTTTTAAAACAAAATCTTTTTTATGGTAAGTTGCTTTCGAACAGTATTCTGAACCCTTTTTGTTAACTATATATATTTAATTTTATGTACAGTATTATATTGAAATTCAACACATTTCAAATCATGGGTTGCGTTTTAAAAGGAACACATTGTGTGTATATATTAAAATATATATACACACTGAACCTTCATAAAATAGATGTAAGTTAGTTTCCATATCTTTTATATTGATTAAGAAATAATTTATGGGAATTTTATTCTTAAGTGGTAAAAATAACACCTCAACGTTTCTTTTTCTCCATAAGTGTAACATTGGTATTCATTCAATAGAACAATCTGTTTTAAACAGCAGAAACAACAAGCACAAAAGCTTGAGTTATTTGGTTTTCTTTGTGAAATGTTTAATGTTATTTGTACTAACTCCAACGTGATTGCACTACTTAGTGCATCCCCTAGTAGAGTGGTAGATTTAAATAGACTTTACAAATTTGTTATCTAAGAGGACGTCAACAGGCTGAGATTTTATATTGATGTGATGGTTTAGAAAGAACAATGGAGACAAGGTTAAGCAAGTTACAGAACCAGTTCGTATTGAAGCAAGGATAGTTTGCTAATAGTATATATAAATATTAATAATAATAGAGAGATCACTACAACTCATTATAATAATAATTGTTGAGGATGAACAAAAATATTATGTATCAATATTCGTATAGTAAATATCATTTTAATTGGAGAAAGTTAAGTTAGGTAGGTTTGTAAGTTTTAAAATATTTAACATTAATATTACAAAATAGCTAATTAGATAGTTTTTTTTTTCACATTGCTGTTATTAAGATTTATGATGGGCACATTAAGGTCATCAATTAATTTCTCATACCCCAGGCGTTTATTGAAAGATTCAAATATAAATTCCTCTCCCTCACGTTCGGTACCCATCAATCATTCCCTTCTCGTAATTGACAGAGTTGATTGACATCAATCAATCTTAAATAAGCCTATTTAGGTATAAATTTATTACCAATTTAACGTTGATTTGTAAAAAAACATTGCTCCTTCCCCATGATACCTTTCATTACCTTAAGATATCTGAAGAACGCCCTTAAAACTAAGGTACTTATAAGCCACAAACCATTCTCGTAGAAAAAGCTTATTTCATTTTTCCAAAGAATCTTATTGGCTCGTGTTATTTATTCATTACTTATACACCAATCTATATTGGCGTTATACGGGTAAATGGATATATACCCATATTGGATATATGGGTGACTATGAGGGGCGAATGAGTGTAGATAAACGAGTGTAGTCATTGTTACTAAATAAGTTTGACCTCGAGAGAGCCATCTTATCTTTGGTATGGCCAATTATGCCAATAGCGAGAGCAACTAAGGGATCTAAAGCTTTAAGTGGAGTTTGAACCACGTAGTATTGGTCTGATATTTAACTAACTGACTAACCTGATACGCATTTATCTTCCCTACACAACACCTAAACCTTGACTACCACCCACCCGGACACCACAGGCTTCCCTAGTTGTGTCCATGCCGATAACAACCATTGAACAAGAAGACTGAATTAAAACATTGCTTACAATCTCCACAACACTTTGCCCCCAAGTAGCTGGATAACAGCACTGTGCCAATGGTGCCTAATACTTTTTTTAATATTGACCATTTAAATACTTGCTATTTCCCTTCTCATCCATAATCACTGCTTAAAATTATATTTAGTCATTATTTATAGAAATTTAATTGTAGTCGTGTATTGATCGTGTTCGTTTTAAATTGATATTAATATTAGATATCATATTTCCATAAACGGTACTAGATACTAAGTCATCGAGTTTTGTGAAGAAAATATATTTAAAATAGGCATAATATATTATATGCTATGTTCTGTTTATGGTTATTTAAGATTTATTCGCACAGTATTAATTAAATCTACTGTATACAATGGTATAACTGATTTGAAGATCAGAACATCAACGTTGACAGAACTCGAACTTTAGATATTCTGATCCACACCTAAAACTGAAATAAATTTGGACAAAATTTAAGAGATAATTGAAACTATTGAACAGAAAATACATTTCAGTTTGCAGTCTTTTATCAGATTTTATATTAATTTTTAAACCAATAGTTAATACAGTTTGAAAAGTGCTATCGGCGTGGACACTACCAGATAAGTCTTGAGTGTTCGTAGTTGATGGTATCCAGGGTTCAGATGTTGTTTAAGAAAGAGTAACAGGCATTTCTGATCGCTAAAAGTCAGCGGTTCGGATTTTACGTAAAGATGTAGTTCCTTAGTTGCCCTCATTATTGAGATATTAATTAATGGCCCTAGTTAAGCTTAAGTCAACTTTGGTTAGTAACCAGACTACTGAGATCATGAACACTCATGTAATTAATAATTTATACTCGCCTTTGAGTAAGAACAAGTTGTGTTGTGACATTGTGCCATTTGCACATTACGATCGTCTCCCTCGGACAGTTAAGACTTCCTCTCTTTGTTCAATTTAGTTTTAGTGTCTTTGTTTTCGTTTTTGTATTTCATGATTTCATTTTCTGTGTTCCTTAGCGTTGTCGGCAAGCTTACCATTCGAACTTGGCTGCCGACGACGACATGTTTTGTGGTTAGAAGTGTTTAGCCCTAGCTCCGGGGTCGGAGAATAATGTACGGGCACCTGCATGGATCCTGACAGCGTTTTCCTTGAGGCACAGTGCGGAACCTACGGGCTGGGACTAGCCTCTACCTTGCAGCCACTTCTTCCTCCTTTCCGCGATGTCCATCCAAAGGCCTCCAGGACGAAGACTTCCACATGCAAGTGACCTTAACCCAGTTTATTTTCTGGCGCTTTCGGCCCCCAGCTATAAACTTTTTTGAAGATTTTAAGTGTTTCATCTATCTGTGGAAAAACTTGTTTTGTGTTTTCGGCAAACAGTGAAATTTGAAAATGAGATATGTTTTTAGATTTTATCTTTATGTTGTTAGTTTATATTTATTTCTTTTAAAGAACAGGGTTCTCGAGTAATTATTCACTTTGCTGTTCCCATTAGGAGTCGCCCAGTTTAGCCTGTTGGATTTTGGCGTAGTTATTACTTTAATTCTTTTGTTTTTTTTAGCTTTTTCGAATTAGCTAAAATCTTCCAAATTTCTTTTGTTGCCCGAGACCCCGTAAGTTCAGTTGCCGTTTTAAAATGTTGTCCCTTTGTTATCTGTAGTTATTGTTTTCTAGTTGTAATATATTCATTCGTGTATTCTGTTATTTAATTATTTTTGTATGCGTTCATTGTTATACATTTTTCAGAGCTCTATATTTATATATTTATAAAAAATGTTATTAGCCTAACCTATTTTTTGATATAGCCTACTTTTAGTTTGATACTTTCTGCTTTGTTCATTTTGTTACTTTCTACTATTAATATTTGATAATCTTGTTTTTTTTAAAATTTATTTCTATTGCTTCGAGGCCAACATATATATTTACAGATTTTCTGTAAAATTTGATAAATATCGTAACTTTTCACAAATGGTCAACAGTTTTGTCCATAAATGTTTAAAATATCTTTTATTTGTAACTTAATATTTTTTTAAATACTTTTAAATTTTTTTTTTTTTATTTCATTGTGATAAACAATATTTGTGCCATTCAACTTGCGTTTTTGTTTGTTCTGTGTCGTCCTCCTGAGTCCGGTGCCTTCGCACCCACCCACGATGGGTCCAGCAATGTTTTGATAGGACGAGAGTGGGTTGCAACACAAATTTCAGTGTAATAAATAAGAAAATAATTCATAAATGATTGGTTAGAGAATAGTTGGTCGTATTTTTTCCTAAGATGTACATATTTGATCTTACACTTTTTGTTCTTAAACCAGTAATCTTTAATAACTATCAAATGTCTTAGACAATATATTTAAAGTGAGTTTTTATGACAGATGTGAATTAAAATAGAATCTTTGTTATTCACGGGAAAACCAGAGACTGTCAAATAAAAGAAACACAAACAATGTCTGCGCCTCCACTCTCGCAATGTGCACACATTATAAACCAACATTTAGGTCTACCACAATATCCAATCCCTATATTTCCAATCTTTATATAAAGAGTAGTCTAATTTTCTATTTCGATAAAACACCCTGTAAATATATAAAATGAAAGCATAAGTTCCCTTTTTATATTTTTTAATTATTTCTTGGTAGTTTATTTCTTATTTATTAATATTTTTTTATTTGGTATGAACTTAATCATATAATATTGTTAAATTTTCCTACAATTTATATCTATTACGTCCTGTCTGTTCTCGTTTGTTTTGTTTTATATTAACATTTATATTGTTGATGATTTTTATTTCGCAAAACATTGAGCATTTTTGTAATTTATGCCAAGGTATGTGAAACTTAATTCTGGACGATTTAAAACTAAAAACTTCATAAAATCACCTTTTTTCCACTAGAATTACCCTTAAATAACCAAGTTTCTGGCTTGGTGGTTCAGTGTTTAATTCTTCGGACAGTGGAGGGTAATGTCCCAGGCTCGAATTCCCACTTAGCCAACGGTCGGTACTTCACTCATTGAATAAAGTTCACGCACAGGCCTGTAGGACCATGTAAGCTGGCGAGTGAAATTTTAAAAAGCAAAGTAAAAAAAATCAGTGTTCACTAACAGTCATAATAATAATAAACTCGAACCGTAAAGTTGAAATAGAAAATAATTTTTAAGCCCGGTGAGAGTAGGACTGTATGCCCGGTGATATACAGGACTATCGACTTCCCAGCGTTGGCTTGGCAGTTTGGAAAACTTCCAGATTAAAGACTATTCAGTTATTTTTAAAACTGAAATATATTTAATATAAAGAATATTTATTGTAGAGTCAGTACATTAAGTTCATTAAAGCTTTATTGGGAAAGTTTTACAGATTTTATGAGAATTTATTCCGCTGAATTTCTTTAGATATGACCGACGCAACCTTCGGCGTATTTGAATGACCGGTGGATGACCTGAGTAGTGAGTAGTCTGGTTACTAACTGAGTTCCAATTAATTATGTTTAGAGTTCCAATCAAATATTTATTTTAATAGATCAATTACTAGGTAAACTAAGGACTAAAATAATTAGGCAACTACCTAATTAATAATTTTCCTCAACTACTAATGTCTTTATTTAGTTGTTGTTGTTTATTCAAATATTTATTTACACATTGTTGTTGTTAATTTTTTGGATATTTACGTTTGTTGCTTTTGCTTTTAAATTTTTCTGTTAATATAGTTCCTTGTTTCATATAATTATGTGTGAATAAATGCTATTTGTTTGTTATAATAATATATTTATTTTTAAGTTATGTCTTTTTTGTTAAGCGATTCCATATGTTTTACATTTATTGGTTTGTTTCGGCTTTGAGAAATCTGTTGGATGAAATGAATATTAGACTTTTCTTTGTTTTTTTTAAACTGAAAAAGAGTGTTATGTGGTACATCTGAAAAACAAGATCTTGCTATTTATTTTTTGTTGATATAAAAATGTTTCTTTTTCTCATTAGTGCTATGTAATATGCATTAGCTGTTTTGTAGCACTTAAATAAAATAAAATAAAAGCTTTACGTGGAATACGAACGACGTTTTTAGGTGAGGGTAATAAGTAACACATGACGATAAGAGAATTGTTGTACTTAATCAAGTGTTTTATAATGACAATTACTTGTTCTATGTCTTAAATAGAATTAAATAAATAATTGAGTTAAATACGTGATGTTTAATTATTTATTTTGAAAATACAGAAGAGTTACAAAAACTCTATGTTAACTAAATGTAACAAGAGGGAGCATTATATATCTGTAGTACTGCCCCTCTCCCCTCTACGTTTCCAGAGAATGTAATCCCCAATTCCGTGAGGGAGCCGATGAATGCCTTTCAAGATGTCAATACCACCCTACCCATCCTACCATTTCTGACGTAATGGCACGTACTATTGTTCTATTGTCTTTAATACACAATACCACCAACCTATACAAGGATTTATATAGGTTTTAAATAAGACAAACAAGTAATAAATAATATTTAAATATTGCAAAGTTGACACTAGTGGTGCAATGCTGTAACCCAGCTACTAAGGGACAAAGTGTTGAAGAAGTTCTAGGGGGTATGTTCTACACTCAGCCCTCTCAATGTCGGCAAGGCGTTTGCTTAATGGTTGCTATCGGCGTGACCACTACTAGAGAAGTCTGGGGCCATACTGAGTGCTAGTTAGTGTTCGGATGTTGTGTACAGGTGAGGGGTCACTGAGTATCAAACTTAACAATTAGCTGAAAATCACACCAATAATCCGTGGTTCTGATTCCACGTAAAACTGTAGGTCGCTAAGTTGACCTGGCTATTGAGCTGTTAATAAGTTGCATTTTCCCAGCAAAGTCAAACTCAGTTAGTAATCAGACCACACAATTCATCCTACACTCATATTCGTTCATATCATTCACATTCGCCCTAAAATACACCCAAAAATCGTCTCGACATCTGAGGATAATCTGAAGTTAAATACTTTATTGAAATTATAATTTGAAGGAGACTTGGAGCTGTAATGGCTTATAATTTTAAGATGACTTGAAGCTGTAATGGCCTATAATTTTAAGGAGACTTGGAGCTGTAATGGCTTATAATTTTAAGGAGACTATGAGCTGTAATGGCTTACAATTTTAAGGAGACTTGGAGCTGTAATGGCTTATAATTTTAAGGAGACCTGGAGCTGTAATGGCTTATAATTTTAAGGAGACTTGGAGCTGTAATGGCTTATAATTTTAAGGAGTCTTGGAGCTGTAATGGCTTATAATTTTAAGGAGTCTTCGAGCTGTAATGGCTTATAATTTTAAGGAAACTTGGAGCTGTAATGGCTTATAATTTTAAGGAGACTTGGAGCTGTAATGGCTTATAATTTTAAGGAGACTTGAAGCTGTAATGGCTTATAATTTTAAGGAAACTTGGAGCTGTAATGGCTTATAATTTTAAGGAGACTTGGAGCTGTAATGGCTTATAATTTTAAGGAGACTTGGAGCTGTAATGGCTTATAATTTTAAGGAGACTTGGAGATGTAATGGCTTATCAATTTAAGGAGACTTGGAGCTGTAATGGCTTATAATTTTAAGGAGACTTGGAGCTGTAATGGCTTATAATTTTAAGGAGACTTTGAGCTGTAATGGCTTATAATATTAAGGCGTCTTGGAGCTGTAATTGCTTATAGTTTTAAGGAGACTTAAAGCTGTACGGGCTTATAATTTTAAGGAGACTTGGAGATGTAATGGCTTATCATTTTAAGGAGACTTGGAGCTGTAATGGCTTATAATTTTAAGGAGACTGTGAGCTGTAATGGCTTATAATTTTAAGGAGACGAAGCTGTAATGGCTTATAATTTTAAGGAGACTTGGAGCTGTAATGGCTTATAATTTTAAGGAGACTTGAAGCTGTAATGGCTTATAATTTTAAGGAGACTTGGAGCTGTAATGGCTTATAATTTTAAGGAGACTTGAAGCTGTAATGGCTTATAATTTAAAGGAGACTTGGAGCTGTAATGGCTTATAATTTTAAGGAGACGGAGCTGTAATGGCTTTTAATTTTAAAGAGACTTGGAGCTGTAATGGCTTATAATTTTAAGGAGTCTTGGAGCTGTAATGGCTTATAATTTTAAGGAGACTTGGAGCTGAAATGGTTTATAATTTTAAAGAGACTTGGAGCTGTAATAGCTTATAATTATAAAGAGACTTGGAGCTGTAATGGCTTATAATTTTAAAGAGACTTGGAGCTGTAATGGCTTATAATTTTAAGGAGTCTTGGAGCTGTAATGGCTTATAATTTTAAAGAGACTTGGAGCTGTAATGGCATATAATTTTAAAGAGACTTGGAGCTGTAATGGCTTATAATTTTAAGGAGTCTTGGAGCTGTAGTGGCTTATAATTTTAAGGAGACTTGGAGCTGTAATGGCTTATAATTTTAAGGAGACTTGGAGCTGTAATGGCTTATAATTTTAAGGAGACTTGGAGCTGTAATGGCTTATAATTTTAAGGAGTCTTGGAGCTATAATGGCTTATAATTTTAAAGAGACTTGGAGCTGTAATGGCATTTAATTTTAAAGAGACTTGGAGCTGTAATGGCTTATAATTTTAAGGAGTCTTGGAGCTGTAATGGCTTATAATTTTAAGGAAACTTGGAGCTGTAATGGCTTATAATTTTAAGGAGACTTGGAGCTGTAATGGCTTATAATTTTAAGGAGACTTTGAGCTGTAATGGCTTATAATTTTAAGGAGACGGAGCTGTAATGGCTTTTAATTTTAAAGAGACTTGGAGCTGTAATGGCTTATAATTTTAAGGAGTCTTGGAGCTGTAATGGCTTATAATTTTAAGGAGACTTGGAGCTGTAATGGCTTATAATTTCAAAGAGACTTGGAGCTGTAATGGCTTATAATTATAAAGAGACTTGGAGCTGTAATGGCTTATAATTTTAAAGAGACTTGGAGCTGTAATGGCTTATAATTTTAAGGAGACTTGAAGCTGTAATGGCTTATAATTTTAAGGCGTCTTGGAGCTGTAATTGCTTATAATTTAATGAGACTTAAAGCTGTACGGGCTTATAATTTTAAGGAGACTGTGAGCTGTAATGGCTTATAATTTTAAGGAGACTTGAAGCTGTAATGGCTTATAATTTTAAGGAGACTTGGAGCTGTAATGGCTTATAATTTTAAGGAGACTTGAAGCTGTAATGGCTTATAATTTTAAGGAGACTTGGAGCTGTAATGGCTTATAATTTTAGGGAGACGGAGCTGTAATGGCGTTGAATTTTTTAGAGACTTGGAGCTGTAATGGCTTATAATTTTAAGGAGTCTTGGAGCTGTAATGGCTTATAATTTTAAGGAGACTTGGAGCTGAAATGGCTTATAATTTTAAAGAGACTTGGAGCTGTAATGGCTTATAATTTTAAGGAGACTTTGAGCTGTAATGGCTTATAACTTTAAAGAGACTTGGAGCTGTAATGGCTTATAATTTTAAGGAGACTTGGAGCAGTAATGGCTTATAATTTTAAGGAGACTTGGAGCTATAATGGCTTATAATTTTTGCCCCTATGCATGACAACAAACATGTTTAAAGTTGTATCTTTACGTGTATTTTCATACATTACGTGTAATGTAACTTCCTGTTGGCGTATTTATGCTTAATGTCACAATAAACATAGCAAAACGACATGTTTTAAGCATTATGTTGAAGCAAGTGTTCAGAAACATGACATTATTTCAAGTAATATAGAAGCAGATGTACCTAATTTATAATGAAGCTATACTGATTATAATGAATAGATTGTGTAATCATTAAATCGGTTAATTTTTCCTACATTCATATAATATGTAAATTATATCAAACTTTAAATGACAATAAAAGTGATGAATTGAACTTTAATTGATAATATTTAATCTCATGCGCAAACTATGTTTCAACTTTGTAACCATTTTATTAGGGTTTTTAAGAAGAGTAACGTGTACATTTTAAGAACAAACGTCAAAAGCCAGAAACCAAACTAAAAGGAGGATAGAAAATTATTTATAAACCAAAGTACGTGTCTAATATTCGGGAAAATATAATATTAACATTCTTAAATATTGTGAAGATACTAGATTTATTTATGACTATCTCACCCCAACTGCGACAGTCTCGAGGCCTTCTTGTGGCAAGCAACCATTAATTATTCAACCAACTTTGACATTTCATTAATTATTTTCATATTTAGAATCTGGCAATTCCTCTGAATACAGTAATATTTTTCATTGTATGTTTGATTAGTATCCTTTTGTAATATAGGTGTATTTTTGTATTCTTTTATAATATTTAAAATATTCCTTATATATATAGTACGTACATATACAGGGTGTCCCGGAACTCTCTGAAATTTTTCATCAAAAATTGTTCCATAGGTCAAGACAAACATATTTCAAAATTTAAACATGTGTCTATCGTGTCTGTCCGTATTTGTTTTTTACAAATTATGATATAACTCAAGAATTATTTAAGATATAAACTTAATATTTAGTATACATGTTTAGATAAATATTTCAAACAAGGAAGTAAAATTTCAATGATGTAACTAAATTAATTTTAAAATGGCAGCTTTTTAACATTTTTAATGTCAGATTTCACGTAAGCCATTATAGCTAAAAAAAGTTAAACGTGAAATAAAATATGCACAATCAATAGAAAAAACAAACAAGATCTTATTTACCGAAATCGAATAATAAATAACCCAGGTGTGACAGTTTTTGTAAATCAATATAATTTCCATAATACAGTACAACAATACTTAATTAAAACATATTTTAACAGCGAATATGAGACACTGTGCACCACTATTCATCTGTTTTATATCTACTTCATAATAACAATGATTCAGCTGTTTATTAACAATGAATTACTTATAAAATAGAATAGCAAATATTTCCACAAAACAAATTTATAAAAGTTGCTCAAATTGACTGCCTACTACAAGATTGCACAATCTCCAACTTTTACAACAGATCGATCAACTCGTTCAAAATATGTACAATCTTCTGAATTCTTGCTGCAGCTTCTATAATTCCGCCAACCAAGCCCATTCCACTCCACCGGTGTGCTGCGTGTTCATGTTTTGTCAAGTGCACCCACAGAATAAAGTCTCAGGGGGTCTAGTAGGCCAATGTTCAGGTCCACCACGTCCCATCCACCTCTGCTCAAACGTAACATTTACGTAGTCTCAGACGCCCATACCAATATGAGCTGGAGCTCCATCATGTTGAAACCACACATCATGTCAGATATGAAGTGACACATCTACTATTAACTGGAGGCCGTCAATTTTAGCAACTTTTATAAATTTGTTTAGTGGAAATATTTGCTATTCTATTTTAAAAATAATTCGTTGTTAATAAACAGCTGACTCATTGTTAAACATGAAGTGAATATAAAACAGCTGATTAATGATGCGCAGCATCTCATTTTTGTTGTTATTTATGTTTTAGGTATGTGTTATTGTATTATGGAAATTATATTTATTTACAAAAACTGTGACACCTGGGTTATTTATTATTTGATTTCGGTAAATAAGATTTTGTTTGATTTGTATGTTAATTGTGCACATATCATTTGACTGGTAACTTTTTTATAGCTATAATGGTTTTCGTGAAATTTGACATTAACAATTTTAAAATGCCGCCATTTTGAAATTAATTTAGTTACAGCGTTGCTATTTTATTTCCCTGTTTAAACTACTTATTTACACATGTATATTAAATTTTAAGTTTATATCTTACATTGTTCTTGAGTTATACCATAATTTGTAAAAAACACATACAGACAGACAGTAAACTAGTCACCGTAGACTCATGTTTACATTTTGAAATATGTTTGTCTTGACCTAAGGAACAATTTTTGATGAAAAGTTCCAGAGAGTTCCGGGACACCCTCTATATGTAATCCATATTTATAATTCGTACAGTATTTATAACAACTCCTTTATTTATTGTACAATATAAACTATTAAGGTGTCAGAGAATTGACCCTTATTCGTAGTTGTGCAATAAGGTTTTCATTGTTCAATATTTTTTCACGAAGGGCACGAAAAACTCTCAAGTACGTTTTTCGGTTATAAAAATAACATGGAAAGAGATTTAAACTAGTCAAAAAGTAACCATAAAAACAATATATATATTTCTCAGCAAACACAATCATGGATCTTGTGTGTGCTGGGAGGGAGGGTGGAAAAATTATAGATCTTTTGTATACCAGGAGGGAGGGTGGGACAATCATGGATTATGTGTGTGCTGGGAGGGAGCGTGGAACAGTCATAGATCTTGTGTGTACTGAGAGGGGGTGGGACAATCATGGATCTTGTGTGTGCTGGGAGGGAGGATGGGTCAATAATGTATATTGTGTGTGCTGGGAGGGAGGGTGGAACAGTCATAGATCTTGTGTGTACTGAGAGGGGGTGGGACAATAATGTATATTGTGTGTGCTGGGAGGGAGGGTGGAACAGTCATAGATCTTGTGTGTACACAATAATGGATCTTGTGTGTGCTTGGAGGGAGAGTGGAACAGTCATAGATCTTGTGTGTGCTGGGAGGGAGGATGGGGCAGTAATGGATCTTGTGTGTGCTGGGAGGGGGGACAATCATGGATCTTGTGTGTGCTGGGAAGGAGAGTAGGGCAATAATGTTAATTGTGTGTGCTGGGAGGGAGGGTGGAACAGTCATAGATCTTGTATGCACTGGGAGGAAGGGTGGGACAATAATGGATCTTGTGTGTGCTTGGAGGAGGGTGGGGCAATAATGTATATTGTGTGTGCTGGGAGGGATGGTGGAACAATCATGTATCTTGGGTGTGCTGAGAGAGAGAGAGAATGGGACAATCATGTATTTTGTGTGTGCTGGGAGGGAGGGTGGATCAATCATAGATCTTGTATGTATTAGGAGATCATGATTGTCCGGATGGGACAATCGTGCATCTTGTGTGTGTGCTAGAGATGAGGGTGGGACAATCATTGATCTTGTGTGTATTGGGAGGGAGGGTGGGACAGTCATGGATTTTGTGTGTGCTGGGAGGAAGGGTGAGACAATCATGGATATTGTATGTACTGGGAGGGAGGATGGGACATAACATATATACACAATATATATACTTTGGGAAACTTTTGACATTTGAATTTTGTAGATGAACAAATTTAAAAATAGCTTTGGTGAAAGAAATTTCTCTAGAAATCAGTGTTAATAAGGCAAATTTTATTAGATACGTGATATTAAAACCTTAATCTACTAATTAAAACCTTGCGAATAATTTTGGTCATTCCTTGTACTTTAACTTTCAAAGCAATATTAAAGTATGAATATTGATTATAAGTGTTGTTGAAACATTGCTAGTATAATGCTTAGAAATCGTTTATTTAAATCTTTTTACATTTTCATGTAAAGATTCTATTTAAAATATTTTTCTTTTTAAAAAAGCTAATGACAAAAAGTAGCTTGAAGTGACCCTCCTACCCACCTATACACATACAGAGGAAATTTTGGTATTGCTATACGAATATTATATTTCTTTTATAACCGTCTTTATATTCTCTTATTGTAAATTCACTATTATTTTAGTGCTAATATAACACGGTTGTACGATACAAATGATAGGTTTACAGTTAATTAAAATTTTATGATAATCACCAAATGAATTCACCGACAAGTAGATACATGGGAGAAGACGTAAGACAAAGTGGTTTTGAATAATTTATCACAATTCACCTCTGTGTCTCTTGTAAGGGATTTTCTCACAGAGTACTCTACATAATGATAAGTATTTATCATTTTACCAAGGTATTATTGCTGTTATTTATTATTTTGTATGTTGTTTTTCATTATTACATAACACGTTGAGTTTGATAAGTTCCCTGCTAGTTAATAAAAAGTTCCGTGATGAACAAAAAAGATAAGATAGTACGACTAAGAAAGGTTCTTGGGAGAATTGTTATACATTTTAATATTAAAAGTTCAACACAGACATAAAATTATTAAAATAATGGTAAAAATATAATTTATTTACACATACAGTTTGCATTTAACAGGTATTAAAATTATTTATGTTTAAATAAAATCATAATTTAAACACTAAAATATTACAAATGTTTCTGCAAGAAAACTATTTTAGTATTTATTAAATCACAAATAACACACATTAGAGTTTATAATACGAAATCGAATGTGGATGTACGTAGTTATTAGTAATTTCTCACACGCAATATTTTATAGAATGTATTTTTATTGTTTGTTATTACAAACTTTTATTTGAGAAAGCTACTCTCACGCTGAAAGTACAGTTTTAGGTTTATATAATATCATGATAATTGCCTCTTTCAATATACATGATAAAGTTAAGTTGTTTAAAAATATTATACTGTCGTATTTCGAATAATTATTGTTACCCACATAAATGTACAGTTTAGTTGACAATTTCCTTCATTTCCCTTATGCAGGAATTAATTTGCTATCCTCCTTGATATAAAACTGTTAAATTTATATTGCTAGTTATGGTGACACTTTCGAGAATTATATATTCAAATAAAATGTATTATTTTGGAACTGGAAATAGGTTGTATGAAGGGAATTTCAGTATTGTTTTCCAAAGTGAATTCCCTCTGTACAGAAAATATCTCCTCCAGCAAAAATCGACTATTTATAAAGCTGGAAAGTAAGAAGATATTTTTATATACGACCTACATATATGTTCTTTATTTCATGTTCATGAATATCATCAATAATTTGATGAAGATAGTTACGATGAAAAACTGAAATGTTATTAGACTTAAATTTCACATTTTGGCTACTATATAAATATCACCTTTAGTTGTTTGATTCTACTAACTGTATATTGTTGTAAAATTGTATTTTTCGTGTCACAACATCATTTTATTGAAATGTAAGTTCAAAATTACCAAATATTATAGTGATTGATTTTGCAAAAATACGTTTACCATCCTCAGACCTGAGGGGTTGACAAATGTATTAGTCATTGTACTGAGATAAAACTTAATGCACGTAAGTTGATATAATATCTTTCACCTATATAATCTATTAATATGAAAGCAAAATACCATTGGCTGATTGAGGATATTATCTTAAAACATTATAAGGGTGTTCAGCATGAATCTTGACACAAATATTCTTAATAGACTCTAGATACATTCTAAGAAAGTATTTTAGAATATTTCTTATTTCTCAAAGAAGCTGAAACAATTTGATAGTAAAAGTTCAAATATTGGATTCTTACTATCATATGAATAAGAGAGCTTAGGCGGTGCAGCTGACGTAAAAGGTAATTTTTGAACTAGATAAGCGTACCATGTGAAAAAAAACAACACTATTACACGATTGTCGGTGTTGGTACGCAAAACGTGCTGTGGTGTCCACCTTGCTTTTTTGCGGATAATTTCCTTTCATAGATAGCTAACTAACTAATAGATAACTAACTAAGTAACAAGAATATTATTTTTGATAATTGAAAAAAAGGGAAAATTAAAAAGAAAAAGGGAAAAATAGACACTTATTATTAAATAGCATTGTGGGTGCTCACTTTGTGCAAAAGTATGTATTTATCATGACAATTGCAGGAGTTTTGCCAATAGGACCACTCATTATTAAGCACGTTAGTGATAGTAAAGAGGTTTCAGTTAGGCAATATTTTCTTTGCAATAGGTGTAAATTAGGTTTGGTTAGGTTAGAGTTTTATTCCTTTGGTTTTTGCTAGAACAGCCTGATAACATTCTTACTTAATATAACGAAACAAAAGCTAACGTATACTAAAAAAAACTAACCTAACCTCTTACCCAAACCCGATAAAACCCACCTAAACCTATCATAATCTAACCTAACCTAACCAAACTTAACATAATCTACCCTAACCCAACAAAACTTAACATAATCAAACCTACCTAACAAAACCTAGCATAATCTAACCTAACCCAACCAAACCTAACATAATCTAACCTAACCCAACAAAACTTAACATAATCAAACCTAACCTAACAAAACCTAGCATAATCTAACCTAACCCAACCAAACCTAACATAATCTAACCTAACCCAACCAAACTTAACATTATCTAACCTAACCCAACCAAACTTAACATCATCTAACCTAACCTAACCAAACCTAACATAATCTAACCTAACCCAACCAAACTTAACATCATCTAACCTAACCCAACAAAACTTAACATAATCTAACCTAACCCAACAAAACTTAACATAATCAAACCTAACCTAACAAAACCTAGCATAATCTAACCTAACCCAACCAAACCTAACATAATCTAACCTAACCCAACCAAACTTAACATAATCTAACCTAACCTAACCAAACCTAACATAATCTAACCTAACCAACCAAACTTAACATAATCTAACCTAACCCAACCAAACCTAATATAATCTAACCTAGGTATATCCTTACAAAACGATAACGATTTTCGATACTAACGTACTACATGCAAAAACGCAATACTCAGGTTGCAAAAACAATAAGTTATTTGCTATCAAGACAAAATTCCGCACAATGTAATTACCCACAAATGCTTTATTAAGCAAAAAATAGTTCGTTTTTCCTAAATTTCATAAATTTACCGACTTTTATACTTAAATAATCATGTATTATGTTTCTTACTTATTTATCTACTGTGTAATTTCATATGTAAATCCCATTGAACCTGGAGTTAAACCACTCATTCCATTGTGGAAGATAATAGACTGTAACAATGCGTTTGACATAATAATTTACTAGCACAAACCTCATGATGCAAGGCTTTCCATAAGTAGGGCTACATGGGTATTGTGCCTTTGTTCCACACGACAGTCGAAATATATTGAAATGGATTGCTACACTGATAAGACTTAAAAAAAGGTTATAAATTTTCATAAAAGGTTATAACTTTTATTATTACATAAAATATAAAAAATAATGTAATAATTTAATACATTATTACCTAAGTATACATACATTGGTATAGGATCCCAACTAGTTCCACTCATAAACCAGGTCTATAATAAACGACATTTTAGTGCGTTAAACTCACTTAAAAAAAACCAAATAAAGTTACTTTATTATTTCAATTCATGTTTAGTACGCATAACATATATGGATTGAAAATTTGTGTTAACATATCAATATATCGAACTATAGATATATCGCAAACTAATTATTGATCTAACTATAATACCGAAAGAAAAATATCGATATATCGAAATTTTTAATGATTTATCTGTACAACATTATGCACCAACTCTTATAGCGTGAACAAAAATACACTCATGATTTGCTGTCTCTATTTAGAACTGTGGTATGTGGAGTTGAATGAAAAAAAATACAAAATTAGAATAGTTATATATTTTATTAATACGTTAGTTATAAAAGAATAATGTAATAACATTGGTGTAGGATCGCAACCCGTTCCACCCACTGGTATGTAATAAACTACATTTTAGTGAGTTAACCTCACTAAAAAACTAAATAAAGTTAGTTTATTGTTTTAATGCGTGTTTAAGAGACAATAAGAGACATTATAAGTGGGTTTTTTCGAATCGTGATGATTTAGAGGTGAGAAAATAACGTAAATATTTAGTGATATGATATATCCAACCGATATATAGATATGCCCGAAATTATTGAAAGAAAATATCGATACTAATATATCTATATATCGTTGCTATCCCCAGGTGTATACATACTTATGGAACAAAATTATATGCAATTTTTACAACATACTCTTTTAAAGTAAGTATATTATTAAATATGTAAAATATTAATGAAACAACATTCTGTCTGGGCTTAATTTTTATTGTGATTTTATCCATGTAATGGTTTTAACTAAAATATATTAGTTTTAGTAAGATTTTATGCTCGCTCCTATAATACCGACATAGCGTCAGCTCAATGGTTGCCATCGACGTGGACTCTACTAGAAACGTCTCATATGACCATGTTGGATGGAGTCAGTGTTTGGATGTTGTGTAGGAAAGAGAACTGAGTATCTAGCTAAATTCAAGTAAATTAGATAAAAATCAGACCAATACTACGTGGTTCATATTCTACATAAAGCTGTTGGTTCCTTAGTTGTCCTGGCTCTTGCGATATTAATACATTGGCATTTCTGAGCATGAATTAGGTAGATGTCAAGCGTTCAAGGCTAGATCTATGTGCATACTATTGGCAAACAATTTACAAATTAGAGGAGAAAAAACTACTTCATTTCAATCAAGTGTGGGATCCTTAAATTTTATTTTCACCAGGTTCATAACTTTGTCACCTTCCAGCCTATAAAATTAAAAATTGTCTTTAATTTGTTTCATTTGACATAACACATAACCAAGTACGTTTTGCAAAATTCACAATACTAAATTAGACAAATTAAATTAATTTATATGTTATACAAACATGTTAAACAAACAGTTTTTGCAAATTGACCAATCTGTAAGTAGCTTCTCATTTTTCAATTGGGACGCACATAAAGTGGCCTGCGTGTTGTATTTAGCCCATATAGGGGTTTAAGCAGTAGAGGGGAATTGTTCAGGTGACTAGCCGCTGTACCTATCGGGCGTGACTATCTTCTTCCTTGAACCTACAGGAGTTCAACTTCCGCAACAGTGCTTAGTTGAAAACTAACTGTAACGAACTGCCCAACTATTGTTATTTGTTATTTATTGTTTACATTGTTATTCATTATTTTATCGTATTATTAATGTTTATTTGAATGTAAATAATAATTTAGTTTGTTCTAAACTTAATTCGTTTGTGTTAATCATAACAACCAATGGTTACTGATGTAAATGACGTAGTAGGCGGGGCTTACACGTGGTCTACAGTCTGTCTAATTTTCCACCACAATTTTTAAATGGAAAGGAGCAGAGGAGAAAGAGTATTTCTCTATCTCACTTCCACCACCCATTATATCTCTCTCGTACCGATGGTTTCAATCGGTCGTAATGTAAGCGAGTACAGTAATTTATGATACAGAAAATACACAGTTACATAAATCTTAATCTTATTTGTATATAGTTGTAAAAATATACTAACCCATTTTCATGAATTAAAAATAAATGTAAGTATTCTGAAATTTATTTACTATCTATTTAGTTAGATAGAGGAGCTCTTCCATCCTTGATGATGTTATATCTCAACACTTATACCCTATCACCCTATCAAATGATCAAACATCCCTTCACGTTTATAATAATTATTGATGTCTATATTTTGATGATTATAATACTGTTGACCCTCTCGGTATAACCACACAGTAGCAAGGTCAATTATAAAGGCTTTAACTGAACACCAACTCTTAAACAATTTATTTGTTGCTTGGTAAAGTTCCCGCGTCAGGATTGTTTACAGCGTCTACAAGGCAACTCGTTTTACGATCTGTAAATCACCAAGAGCCTCTAAAGATTTATATTTTTGGGATTTCCCTAAATCAGCAGAAATAGTACTAACGTCATTATCGATAGCAATTTTGTTTATATTTGACATTAAAGTTAACTTAAAAAAGCTAAACAAACTGTTTTGTAATTAGTGTAAGTTAGTTTTGTAACTAACTGTTTAATTTTGTAAGTAACTGTTTAATTTTGTGAGTAAATGTTTAATTTTGTAACTACTGTTTAATTTTGTAAGTAAATGTTTAATTTTGTAAGTAACTGTTTAATTTTGTAAGTAATTCTTTAATTTTGTAACTACTGTTTAATTTTGTAAGTAAATGTTTAATTTTGTAAGTAATTCTTTAATTTTGTAACTACTGTTTAATTTTGTAAGTAAATGTTTAATTTTGTAAGTAAATGTTTAATTTTGTAAGTAAATGTTTAATTTTGTAAGTAAATGTTTAATTTTGTAAGTAAATGTTTAATTTTGTAAGTAATTCTTTAATTTTGTAACTACTGTTTAACTTTGTAAGTAAATGTTTAATTTTGTAAGTAACTGTTTAATTTTGTAAGTAATTCTTTAATTTTGTAACTACTGTTTAATTTTGTAAGTAAATGTTTAATTTTGTAAGTAATTCTTTAATTTTGTAACTACTGTTTAATTTTGTAAGTAAATGTTTAATTTTGTAAGTAAATGTTTAATTTTGTAAGTAATTCTTTAATTTTGTAACTACTGTTTAATTTTGTAAGTAAATGTTTAATTTTGTAAGTAACTGTTTAATTTTGTAAGTAATTCTTTAATTTTGTAACTACTGTTTAATTTTGTAAGTAAATGTTTAATTTTGTAAGTAATTCTTTAATTTTGTAACTACTGTTTAATTTTGTAAGTAAATGTTTAATTTTGTAAGTAAATGTTTAATTTTGTAAGTAAATGTTTAATTTTGTAAGTAAATGTTTAATTTTGTAAGTAATTCTTTAATTTTGTAACTACTTTTTAATTTTGTAAGTAAATGTTTAATTTTGTAAGTAAATGTTTAATTTTGTAAGTAAATGTTTAATTTTGTAAGTAAATGTTTAATTTTGTAAGTAAATGTTTAATTTTGTAAGTAATTCTTTAATTTTGTAACTACTTTTTAATTTTGTAAGTAAATGTTTAATTTTGTAAGTAAATGTTTAATTTTGTAAGTAAATGTTTAATTTTGTAAGTAACTGTTTAATTTTGTAAGTAATTCTTTAATTTTGTAACTACTGTTTAATTTTGTAAGTAAATGTTTAATTTTGTAAGTAAATGTTTAATTTTGTAAGTAATTCTTTAATTTTGTAACTAACTGTTTAATTTTGTAAGTAACTGTTTAATTTTGTAAACAACTGTTTAATTTTGTAACTAACTGTTTAATTTTGTAAGTAACTGTTAAATTTTGTAAGTAGTATTTTTAGTTGCAGTATCCCTCACGTATTTTGTTGATTATAATATTTCTGATAGTATTGAGAATTTTAGTCACATTTTAAATATTATAAGTTGTACTTCATAAACGGAATGCACCATCATGTATAGAGTCATGTAGTTTTAAGTAATGTTCTATTTATTTACCCTCGATAGTGAATATTATACTATTAAAGACCTTGATTTTTTTCAGAGGGTGGATCATTGATGTGTAGTCGATTGATACTTATGAAATGAAAAATGCCTTTATTTATGTGGCGAAGTTAGGACTATTTAGTCCTCTCTACCACTTAACCACATCTCTACCACTTAACCACATTACATAACACATTACACATACAACACACATTAAACACTCATCTCTAATTACATAGTAATACACGTATAGAACATTTCAGACAGACATAACTTAATACAGGGTGCCACTGAAATACTTGGACAAACTTCAGTAAGTTGTTCCTGGGGTCAAACTAAACAAAAATTGCGTATAAACATATATCCTATTATGCACCGTTTTCTGTCTGTTCGTCTGTGTTTTTTACATTATTTTTTTTTCTCAACAACCAAAACAGTTAGAGTATTGACATTTGGCAAATATGCTATTCTAGTAGTATTAATGAATAATGATCTTTATTCACAATATCTTGACAATTATATGAACATAAAACTTAATAAATAATACTAACCACTGTTTCCAGTAACGTGGTTAGTGAACAAAAATAATAATAAAATAAATTAACAAATAACTCAGTCCAGTCTCTTTTAAGTATTACAGTCTTGTATATAATTAGAAAGGCATTCTGTAGCGTTCATTAAATTCAAACTGCTACTAAAATAACATTATTTGATAGTTAAATTAAAATGAATATTTGACAGTTCATAAACTAATGTTTCCTATAATTTACTCTAAGTTAAGGCCTGGCTCAGACAACGTGTGTCATTTATGATGTATAACCAATTCTTTAGTTTGTGGCAAAATTCCTTATTGTTGTTGCTTTCTTTAATGTATAATGGTAATTTATTGAAATAATTTGGGCCTACCTATATAAAAAAATAATATTTATTGAAATAAAAAAGTAATTAAAAGATTGTTTAAAGAACATTTTGTTTACTTTGGGTTTGATAAATAATCTATTCTTGTTACTTCTCATTTCATGATGAATTATGGTTGAGCCTCTATTTCCACTTCGTACATAAAATAATTTTAATATTCTATCACATAAAAAATTAAAAAAATAAAAAATAATCATCGAAAAATTTCAATATGGTGGCTAGTAAAAGACTTTCATGTTAAATTAGATAAAAACTACACCCTGCATA
The DNA here is from genome assembly GCA_035578905.1 of Stictocephala bisonia. Taxonomy (NCBI): domain Eukaryota; kingdom Metazoa; phylum Arthropoda; class Insecta; order Hemiptera; family Membracidae; genus Stictocephala; species Stictocephala bisonia. The sequence goes on along the minus strand of JAQJVL010000036.1, from coordinate 2,622,282 downwards.
AAAAAAAAAAAAAAAACAGAAAAGTAATAAACTATAGCAAACTTTAATATTTAATCTTGAAGTTTTGTTCTTCAAGTGTAACTAGTTGAAAAAAAATACCACAAATCATACATTTCTTGTTTGTTTTCAATAAATAACTTATCGTTAGTTTTATATTAAAGTTAGCTTCAATTTATTACTTTTGTGTTTTTTTTAATCAAGGTGTAGTTTTTATTTAATTTAACGGGCAAGGTTTTCCTAACACCGTTTTGAAATCTGTCGACGATTTTTTTTCCTATTTTTTTATATAATATAATATTAATAGTGTAGGATATGTTCAAAATTTCAACACTCTATCTTTTATGGTTGCTGACAAAAAATGTATAATGTAAAAACACTGACAGACAAAAAACGGTGCGTATTAGGACATATGTTTTCATGAAATTTTTGGTTTGTTTTGGCTCCAGGAACAACCTCCTGAGGTCTGTAAAAGTATTTCAGTTACACCTTGTATATGTCGATAAACAAAAACATTTAGTAATAAATTAATTTCCCAAATAAAACAAAATTACTCTAGAATATTAGTAATTATTACATATTTATAATATGTTCAAAAAAAAGCTATTATATTGTTTCTCCGAAAAATTATAGTTACAACTCACTAGGATCTAAAGGTCGATCTGTCGGGGTAGAAACAGCACGAAAAATAGTTGGAAACACTTGAGTTTGTTGAAACTATAAGCTAAATGAGCTTCTAAGTACAGAGCATTTTGAGTTAGGGATCAGTCGCTGATGCGAAAACTATGGACATACACAAACTCTCTGATAAGCTCTCTTGGTTTTTGTTTTTGGTTCGTTTAGAATAAAAAATATCACATTTAAAGTGTTCAAAACACCTTGGTTATGCTTTCAGCCACTATTTTGTTTTTTAATTTTAAATGTATATCTCAAAAACAAGAAGTTGTATAAAGCTTATATTGTATGGTCCTTTATAACAGAAACATCCAGTTTGAGAAGAAATATTAGTATTCCTGTATCAACAGTTTTGAAATGGAAGATATTTAAAATTTTAAAGTCTAAATAACTCATAAACCAATAATTACATTAATAATTACACAAAATAATGTTTTTTAGAAAATTTAATTACTAATCCAATGATATAACCTTTTTTTGAAACAGAATGGAAATTAAAAAAGAAAAGATAACTTATTTGACAGTATGTAGAATGCAACATGCCTGTACAATGTGCAACACACACGTAACAGCTGATAATAATAAAGTAATTTGTGACAGTGTTAAGTCAGCTGATTAGTAAAACAATAAAGTTTAGTTCAGAGACAACCTGTATAAGTCACAACTCTACTTCCCGTTAATCCACACAAAACACGATCTCCGAATAAAAAAAATAATTTTTGTCTGCTATGCGCTTATTTTTTGTTTGTATAACAATATAATGTAAGTAGAAACCTGAATTTTTGTACACTGTTTCTTTAGGTCTTAAATAGGACAACTAAAGTATTTTTATCTTGATAGAGTACTCCTAAGGGGTAGAAACCACCCCTAAAAGATTGTTTCATAAGGGTAGCATTAGGTTGATTTTAGTAAATTAAAACATCTGTTGTATAACTAAATGAACATGTTTATTTTGGATGTTTGTCATTATACTATTGATGAATTTTTAATATTATACTATGAGTTTAATCTTTAGCTGTTATACAAACACGAATAAAATAAACACGTTTGAAATCGGCTAAGTAATACCATTGGGTATTTATACTAATAAATAAGTAGCGACGGAAGTTGTCCGAGTGAGATACTGTAAATAAATTTAATATTGTGATTCTACGTTATACAAGGTGTATGGAGCGTAGCGAGCGTCGGGATTGGCACGCGAAGCGTGCAGGGGTGTCCCCTAGTATATTTATAAAACAAAGCTAAACAATTATTAGTATACGGGTGTTAATCACTGTAACCGCACTCATATATGTTATACTAACATAAACTGTTTGTTTTTTTACGGACATTTTTTTAGCAGACACGGTCTAAACAAAGGAAATATACAAGTTAAAAGCCTTGTAATACGTAATACTAATAACATGCCGATCACAGTATTGAAACAACTGCAAGGCTTAACATAGGCTCTAGTTGCATTGTAAGATAGATAATAAATATGCCAAAATCAGCCAATCCATCCGAATGAGGTAGTTTAGAACGGTTATTTTTGTAACAGGTGGTTATTCTTGAAAAATGTAGGCAAGCAATGTAGAGAAAATAACAAAATAACATGAATGACTAGGTTGGTACGTGGATCGTGCAGGGGAGTCCCCTAGGTCAACACTATTAAGTGCCAACAGCTATGAGTTACTATGGTCATCCATTCCTTATTTATTTATTATATAAATATATACTAACATTCATTATTTACATACACAAACAATTGGTTTTCAATTTATCATAAAAATAACAATTAGTTATTTCGATAATTTGTAGATAGTGTTACATTTTATATATTTAATAAAATGTATATCTTTAAAACTTACACACTCACCAAGTTTGATTTTAATTAGATTTAATTTTGAAAATAATTAAATTTTTTTAAATTTAACCATTTGAGGCCCCAAAAAAGTGCAAACTTTTTTCTTCACTTTTCAAGTACAACATCTTTAATATTTAGGCTGACATTTTGGAGAAATGCCTAAATGAAAGTCTTTATACATTTATTTATAACATTTGTTCTAATACAAGGTTACTTTAATGACCAGAATGTTTGTAATTAAGTACTTTATCAGAAATATTTTGTCAATAAAAAGTGTATTTCGTTTTTGAACAATCTTTTTTTCACGCTTACAACTCGTAAACATCAAATATATTACCGGTGGAAAACTGTTTCATTGAAGTCAAAACTTAATCACCTACAAACACAGACAAAATTAAAACAATTGGATTGAAAAAGTACAACATTTAATATTTTTTTAGTACTGTCAGATTCGTCTGTTAAAATTAGCTCTCTGTCTATTATTTTCAGGTCTTTTCCTTGACGTTATATTCCAACAGCTGGCTCCAGACGTTAAAAAAGCATTCACGTACGTCTGCGTATCATTCCAAAGACGTACAAGTTATCGTAAGTGTTAAATTGGATGTGTTATATCCAATTTACTACTTACGATAACAAACTATATGTAACAAACTACAAATGAAAGGATAGCATCATTCGTTCCTCAATGTGAATTTTAGTAATGACCATATTTACTCATTTCGGTTTTTTTAGGGAAAAATGACGAAATTCGGTCATTTGGTCCCCAAAGGGTTAAACATATCCTTAGACTGATATCTATTTAAATTATGATACTGTAGTAATATACTGTTCAAATTATAGGCCTCTTTCTAGCCTAGTGGTTAGCATTTCTGCTTCATATTCAGAGGGTCATTGGTTCAAATCCCGGGAGGTCCACTAAGATTTGCCATAGGGGATTGAGCTGTTGTCCCTCAACAGCGTTTGAATGGTATGTTAAAAATGCCACTGGTGTAGACATTAAAGAAAAAAAAGAACTAATTGTAGCAAATAAACATTTTGTTCTATATAGAATGTTCACGAGTGGCCAAATAGTATATTTCATACTTGGCAAGGAATAATATTTATTATATATATTTAGATATTATTCTTGTGGCAATAAGATATTTGAGAAACCTCTTAGTACAAAACCCTGCTACAATAATGTGGTTGGCAAGAACCCAAATCCAAATCTGAGAATACTCCTTAAGAACAACACAATAAAATGTTTTCTTATTAGGCTCATTGGCTCCTTACCAAGTTTCCTTCTTTCATCACTGTTACTGCAAGAACAAGGTCCCCTTTTCGACGATGTATTAATTATTAACAGATTTTTGTTTGTTGTAAATGACTTACATCATGTACAGTGTAGTCATTATTTATTTTTACAATAGTATCGATGTTGTCTCTAGTCTTGTTATTTGTCCAAGTATTATCTGTGACATTGGTTTTTAGTTATGTGGTAGATAAAATATTCCATTCAATAGCCGTCCCCTTATAATTAATGAAACTTGCTTTAATTAATCACCCTTTTTACACAAAAAATTTATATCTGTATATATTGGCCACAAAGTAGATTTCTTCTTAGCAAAGGAACAGTAATTATTGATCGTACTGATAATTTTATGTTATACTGATTCTTTAAAAAGATCCACTTACATATTATGCTGAGAATATGTTATACATGTATTTTACAGTACAACATATGTTTTTCTTCCAAGTTATCAATTAATTAAGTAGCTGAATCTTTATCTATAAAATATATGTGTCTGATGAGGAGTGATAATGAATTCTAGATTTTCGGGGTACGACCGAGTCACTGGGCTATGTACAAACATTGCTGACGGTTCGGCCACATTACAGTAAGCCATCCTCAGAGCGAGTCTCGCATTGACGATTGCTTACTGTAATGTGGCCGAACCGTCAGCAATGTTTGTACATAGCCCAGTGACCTAACAAATTCTAGGTCGAACCCCGAAGACCTAGAATTTGTTAGTGATTTGACGACCCTGGAAGCCTATACATGAAGAGGAGTGATAATGAGTATACATATGTTAACCTATCAATACAGATATTCAGCAAGATTACGTAAAGAATATTTAAGATTTTGACCTTACTTGAAAAAAGGAAATAGTAAAAAAAAAAAAAACATTAAACGTTGTACAGAATTTATTAAATATCCGAATTTGACTTGAGAGTACTTAGTAAATCTTTAGTATTGACACTTGGCTTTGCTAAGAGTACTGTGTTTGGTCGAAGACAGACAATACTAATTTAAAGAAGTATTTTAAATTTATTTGAATAATAATACAACAGAACAATATATGAATAATACAATAAGAACCATCAATAAAAAATATATAAATAATGTACAGTTCATGATTACAATATATATGTATACTCACATTAAAATGCTCAATATCGAACAAGTAGGAAGTAAGACAGGTGCATTCAAAGGACTGAAGTTTAACAACGCTTCAAAGCATTGCTATAGATCGGTGGGCTTAAATCGTCACGCCATTGGTTGTAGCATTTCTAAACTCCTCGTAGTTCCAGGATTTGCTGTAAGAGCGCTCTGAAGTCGAATCAGGAAATTTACTGAATAAAGAAAATTAGGTTAATAGTAGTTGGTATTTAAAGGACATCGTCCTAATGGTATTATAAAATTAAAAAAATTACACTAATTGTCTTTTAAAACAAATTTATACCACAATTAATTATTAGTTTACTTATTGATGTTATTTATTACAAACCAAAAATATTTAAACACGATAAATATTATTTCCCAATCCTCACATGAAATAAGTAAACATGTTCAAAAGCAATATAAAAAAGACAAACCTTGGCCTTGAAACTAAGCTGAATGTAGACAAAAACGATCATTATATGTGAAATAGGCAGACTATATAGATCCAAAAAGTTTTTAGAGTACAAAATTTACATTGTCCTATTGTCGTACTTAACTTTTTATAAATCAATAATTCCGATACCCTTGTTGCATATATCTAAAATAAATGGCTCGTAGGGTGGGTGTGTGAGAGAGACGGAAAACTTCTCCACCCACAGTTCCCTTCCTGTAAAAGTACCTAAATTACAAGGCTAACTGAAAGACCCAACAGTACAGCCTCGTACAGTCAGGCCTTTAAGTTGGCCTATTAATTTAGCTCCAGTTCATAATTCGCTTTCACTTAAAGTTGAGATTGCTGTGTGAAAAATTAAGGATATTTTTATTTAAAAATGTTTTTACATATTGTGTAATTGTCTAACAAACTATATTGAAAAAAATACTAATAAAATTGGTTTACAATGCAATAAAAGTTTAATTATATGAAACGTTTTACTTTGATTAAAAATATATAAATATATGATGTTTAAATTATGATTAATTTTTATAATGTATTTAATTTTATATTAAAATTGAAAGATAAATTTAAATATAGAATTTATTTAACAGCAAAATAGATTATACCAAATTCTATTTGTAAAAAAACAAGGCGATACAAAATACGCAGCACGTAAAAATAGAGTTGAGACCGCTGACAGATACTCATCATCAGGTTTTTGTTCGTGGCGGAAGAGAGAATTTGTCACGAATGCGCTGTCCACACGCAATTTACCGTGGGGTAATATGTATCACTAGGCTCAAATTCCAACTACTCTGTTATATAAATAAGGTATTTATATAACAGAATATACACAAGTAAGCGTTAATGTATCATGGATAATATTTTTAATTAAAAATATATTTTAAAATATTTTCACCAAGTTTGATAAAGACATTAGTTTATGTCTTCATATTGATGAAGTAGAGGGGGAGAGGGCATAATAGACTTATCACGGAGACATCGATATTTCATTACAGCTGTCAAATCTGTGTCACACGTGACTTGTCTGATAAGAACCAAACCTTGTCAGTCAGAACATGTGCTTATAGGGTGTAAAACACAATTCTTATGCAACAATATAATACGTGATTTTTTTTGTTATTTAAGTAAATGATAATATAAAAACTCAGTGTATATAAATAATTTCAGTTGAGCATAAATGTGTTTTTAAACACGTTTGGAATGTCAATTATTATTCATCAATATTACCCACCATTTAACTTTTTATTTGACAAAAATATAAACGTTTACATTAACTATGTACAATGATTAATTAAAAAGTAACCGGTTACAATTATTTATAGCGTAAGCTACATCATCACCAATGAAAACTATATTTTAAATTCTCCAACTCTCTAGTCTTTGTAATAGGTTTGAATAGATGGGAATATATACATTGTTTGATACCACACAATGTAAGTACACTGATACGTAAGTACAATGTACGATACATTTGAAATGTTTAATTTGTTATGGATTTTACAATTTTTAATATTATTGATTTGATATTCCTAATTTAAACAATTCTTTTTATAAGGTAACATTCAAAAATATATATTTTTTTGAATACGATAAAATACCATAAGCTACACATTTTAATGAATGGCAACCTAATGACTGGTTAAACTTGTATAAATTACATCAAATTGACACTTATAACTACCCTATTTATTAACTTATTCATCACATTAGGCAATGTTTATAGTGGAAATACAAACCTACCTTGATGTTTTAAAATAGCACAGTTTTGTTTCATTTAATTAAAAAATATGATGCGTATTATACAAGATGAAACAGCTCATGTCTTATTTTTGTTCTTCCTGCTTTGATAAGTTCAGCTGGAACGAAGATAAATAAAATAAAAAAAAAAAAAAAAAAACACACAAAAGTAGTGATGTGACTAGGAGGAACAACTGGAAAAAATTTGACAAAAATTGAATCGTTTACCTATTTATGAAGTAAGATCAGTGTAGGTGGACGAAGCAAAATAGAATTAGGAAGCAGCACTGCTCAAGCTAAGAGTTCCTTTAATAAGTAGATAAAGAGGTTAACATTTAAAAGCATCAGTCTTGAAATAAGAATTAGATTAATGAAGGCATATGTTTTGAGTGTGGCTTCTTGTTATGGTTGTGAAACCTGGACCCTGGGGACAGAGGAATATAAAGTTGGGAGAGGGGGGAGTTGCAGGCTTTTGAAAAGTGGTCCTACAGACAAATGCTTAAAATAAAGTGGATTGATAGAATGACAAACGACGAGGTCCTCAGGAGAGTAGGAAATAGAAGCTTGTGGAAATCAATTGTTGAAAGAAGAGTTAATCTCTTTAGCCATCGAATAAGACATGATGGAATCCTGAACATTATATTTGAGGGTTTTATTAATGGAAAGAGACCATGAGGAAAACCTCGCCTGAAGTACATGAACCAGATAAGCGATGTGGGTGTGAGACCTATGGAGAAAAAAATTAAGAAGAAAGCGGGAAGACGTGAGGATTGGATATTTGCTGCTAGCTCGAGTAGTCCTACTTCCAACCAATATTTGGATTGATCACGATCTCCTTATTTTTATCTCTACAAAAGAAAATATTTGTAAAATTTGATCTTCTCTGTATGCTATATTTGTGCAGCTTTGAAGTCCAATCAATGTCTTTTATAACTTTTGAGACACAGTGATCAGTCAGTCAACGTAACGTGTTTGACTTTTATATTTATAGCACTTTATGGACTAAGAACTCTAGATAGTATAATGACCCTAATGAGGCTTAACACTAAAAGGTACATTCCGTAACAAGTATGGAACTTATTCTTAAGAGCCTGTAGAGGCTGTAAGCCATGTTGGGTTTAATCCCATAAAGATAAATGTTATTTCTGTATCCGTACATTTTGGTTATTTGTTTACTAACATTTGTGTATGAGGTGTCATTTTATACGTTATCATATTGCGCATTGGGTTTGCTTTTGATATTTGAATACATACGCCAGGGTTTGAAAAATAGTTGAAAGTAAAACCCTCAAAGCCACTTCAATGCGCAATTCAATCATTGATCAAATGCGATTTGTTTGGAAAATCCGTTTAAAAATAACTGTTCAGTTTCGATACGCATAATCCTATGTCTGGTTCGAAAATAACTTTGTTCTTATGGGATTAAAACCTACATGGCCGACAGCCTCCGACAGCCTCTGTAGACTCTTAAACAGTTTCCTTTTATTAAATGTTGTTAGCTCCTTATATTAAAGCAAATAAATATGTTAAATTTTACTTAGTTTCAGTCGAAACACAACTAACTCTACTTAATGTTCTTCAGCCAGATGTTTGTTTTATGACTGAAGATTTTAATTTATTTAGCATTATTGTTGAACAAATTAAAACCAATTGTTGTTAATTCACAGAATTATTGTAAAGCAAATTAAAACCTTCATTATTTGATAATGTAAATTCAATATTGTATTTGGAACAATACTATTATTTTATATTTAAAATCAAGTGACTTTTAATAATTTAACTAGGCTAATTATTAACTAGATCAAATACAACGCTTCCTTTAATATATATATTTACAACAATCTTTGTAAATCTCTTGGGAAGAGGATGTAAATGTACAAAGTACCATGATATATTCAAAAGCTCTCTTTGTACCTGAAGAAACTGGAATATATCCATCAGAATCGTATTTTGAAGCTCAGTCCCGTTTGGTGTTTGGGTTTACTTTACTTTACTTTTTGTTTTCTTATATCGAAAATAATGCCATGCGTGCTTTTTTGTTAAAATCAACACAGATAGATTAATTAATATTTCATTAAATATATTTCAATAAGAATAAACTACTTTGTAGTTATTTCAAAGTCAAAGTCAAAATTCTTTATTCATAATTTGTTGTACACATATACAAATAATAGCGTCTTAATACTTAAATGCTTAAACTAAAATAAAACTACAAGATACATGACTGTAAGAAATAAAATAAATAATAACAATAATGGGACTTATTACATTTATTGGAAGACCAGGCTCTCAGTACTCAAGAACAAAAATATTCATTAATTGAATAGAGTGCTTTTTCAGTTAGATATCTTTTTATTTTGATTTCAAAACTTTTCTCGTTGTTTTCAAGCTTAATCTCAGTTGATAACTGCATAAAGAAATATTTTCCAATGTAGCTTGTTTTCTTTTCATCGAATTCCAAGCTGTGTCGATCTAACGATATTTTATTACGTGCGTCATAATTGTCTTGGGATTGTATTAGAGATTCACTGCAGTTTGACATAAAAATTTAATGCATTCAATAATGTATAGGCTGTATACTGTCGGTATGTTTTGTTCGGAAAAAATGTGCTTTACATGATCTATTATATTCAGTTTGAACATTATTCTGAGTGCCTTTTTTTATAATATCAAGATTTTATTTAAATTCTGTTTAGTTGTTGCGCCATATATACTAATACCGTAAGATATATGGGAATGTATAAAAGCATAGTATATCATTCTCATAGTTTCTGTATTGCACAATGTTGACATTCGTCGTAAGGCATAGATTCCAGAAGAAAGTTTGCGAGTAATGTTGTCCACATGGATGTCCCACGATAAATGTTCATCTATAGTCAAACCTAGAAATTTTGTACTGCTGCATTGAATCAAAAAATCATCTTCTATTGAAATGTGTGGTTGAAGCTTTTTTCTGGCCTGTTTTGTAGAAAACGATAAAAAGGTAGATTTTGTGGAATTTAGAAGAAGGTTGTTTGAGTCAAAAAATTATTTGACCTCTGATAAATCTAAAAAAGATGATATTTCAATATCTTCTTGATTTTTCCCAGTAACCACATATTAGTGTCATCTGCATAAAGACAGAGATCACTATTAACTACTTGTTGTAGAAGGCTTTGGATGTAACATAAAAAAAGAAGAGCTCCCAGAATGGAACCCTGAGGCACCCCATGCTTAACTCTTTGAGATTGTGATGCAAATTTTCTTATGTAATTACACGAATGACTTTCTACTCTATGTTTAATCTCTACATATTGAGGCCTTTCACTTAAATATGACTCAAACCAATCTATTTCTTTCCTACGTAATCCAAGTTCCTTTAATTTGGTTATTAAGTTTGTGTGAGAGACGCTGTCAAAGGCACGTGATAAATCAAGAAAAATACCTACTACGTTCTCACCTTTATCAATAGCATTTATAATGTTTTCAATAAATTTAACACCAGCAGTGATGATGGATTTTCCAGGCCTAAAGCCATGCTGTTTCATGTCCAATAAATTATTATTTTCAAGATAATTCAACAGTTGATTATACACACACCTTTCAAATATATTAGAGAAAGTTGGGAGAAGCGTTATATGACGGTATGACGAAAAGATTTTGAAATCTCCCTTTTTATACACTGGGATCACTTTAGCCATTTTTAATCTACCAGGAAAATGGCCTGATATCATTGAAGAATTAATTAGATGGGCTAAAGGTTTTGCAATAATTTTTATACACTTTTTAATAAGTGTAATGAGGTTGTCATCAAATCCAGCCTAGTATTTATTTTCAAAACACATAACAATTTTAATGACATCCTCATCGGTAATTTGAGTGAATGAAAAATAATTATTTAGACTTTGACATTTTTGGTCTTCGGAAGAAAGGTCAGAGGGATTATACCCTAAATTAGGTATAATATTTTCATTCCCTAAGTTCACAAAATAATCATTAAAAAGTGCACTAATAACTATTGGGTCTGTTACGAAAGAATTTTCTTTTTTTAAGATTAGATTTGAGATTGAAATTTGACGCGTGCCAACACTTGAATTGATTATACCCCAATACCCTAAGTGGTCTTTATTTTATTTGTGGAGTTTTGAATTTTTCGGCTAATGTTTCTTTTTTTGGATTCAACTATATAATTTTTCAATGTTTTCTTCCTGGCTTATTTTGAGTGCTTAAACAATCATTTTTTGTAACCCTCCGCAATTTTTCTAAATCAATTAACTAAGATTTATTGTTCTGTATGTCAGATGTGATACAAGTGTATGTTTTGTTATCTGATTTCTCTGTCACCATTAACTTAGGGAAACAAACATTAAAATGGTATAAAAAGAGTTCATGAAAAACTTCATATTTTTTATCTACTGGAGCCTGGTACATATCCATCCAGTCCTCCTTTTCAAGACACCTTTTAAAATGTTCAGTGTTGTCATCATTGAATTTTCGTACTTCCTTTCTGGTAATTTTTACAGAAGAACTACTAGCATCTAGAATTTCCAGCAAAATTGCATCATGATCAGAAATCATGGTTATTAAACCACAAACTCTAGTTTTATCATCAGAAAAGTTTGTTAAAAAATTGTCTATTGCAGTTTTTGATGTAGGAGTAACTCGAGTTGGGAATTCAACTTTGTTCGAAAAGTCATACATTGTCAATATATTATTAAATTTTTTAAATGTGTTATATTTTTTAAGTACATCAATGTTTATATTACTAGTTAAAAGGACATATTTGAATTTTGAGGAAAGAGCATTAATCAAAATTTCCAATTTATTGAGAAATGGGTTGGTGTAACAGTGATTCGGTGAACGATAAAGGCAAGCTAAGACAAAAGAAAAATTACCAAATACAAACTGTGCCAAGCAACATTCAAACTCCCTCTCAACCAACATCTCCTGTACTACGGACAGTGTAACTGCATTACTATTTAAGGTGCGTTTAGCCAACAAGATCATGACTCCGCCGCCAACAGAGTTTTTCCGTGCTAAATGTGACCTGATAGAGTAACCCTGGATATTTAAGCGTGATATTTCGTCATCTGTCATATTCACTTCAGATAAAGCTACAATATCAGGCTTAATTTCTTCGAGGGTGATAATAAATTGATCTAGGTAAGGTGGAAGGATTTGAATATTCTGGTGCAATACTGATAAGGATTTATTTTTTTACTTTTTGCTTAGAGCAATCCGCAGTAGAAGAGATGTCATCAGGAACTGAGGGGCCCTCGCCCAGTTTTAATAATGATAAATTTTAATAATGATAAAAAAGGCATAAAACAACGTTGAATTTATTTAACAATGAACCTTCGTAAATTGTTATCTTATTTATATTAACTTACTTAAAAGTATGAATTTTTGTTTTGTTACGTTAACAAATACGCTTTTTAACTTACTTCATTGTTTTTTTTAAAAACAACTATAAAGCAATAATATTTTAATAATTACTGGTACAGCTAAATCACTTAGTAAGTATATGTTCCTGGATTCTTTATTTTAATTATTTTATTTTTATATATCTCAAGGGATAACGATTTACCAATATTACAGCGATTAATAACAGAAATAAGTTTAAAACCTATTGTATTTGTGATATAAATATAATAATGCAATAAATCGAGAAAATCAGTATAAAGCTTCTTATTTTATTCTATTTCATATCGGAAAATACAAAACTCATGAGGATTTGTAGCCCTATAAATATACAAAACCCACCAGCTCATAAGAAGTGCGTAGTGCTTCTGTTATGATATCTATCATATAATATATTATATTAGTTTATACTTACTTTTTCAATTGGGATTTCCTCATTGCTTATAAGAATTTATTATCTAGGTCTAATGGCAGAATCCATTTTTTCTTTGAATACTTTATAATTTAATATTACAAAATGAAGCGTGCGCGCGCGTGCGCGTGTCTGTGTGTGCGTGTGTGCGCGTGCGTGTGCGTGTGAGTTCGTGTGAGTTCGTGTGAGTACATGTGAGTGCGTGCGCGTGTGTGTGCAATGGAGCTGAGTAACAGGCTTGTCAATTAATTGAAAATTAGACCCCTTTTTATTAATCATTTTTAATTAATACGTGGTTTGGATAAAGTTGTACGTCCCTTATTTGCCCTGGCTATTAGATGTTAATACATTCCTCTTTATAAGAAATTGACAATTTCTTAATTTACAGCTACACTTGACACACTTATTCCTCACTCATTTTTGTCCATATCTCTTCGATCAACGTCTAATTGATTAACACTGAACAGTAATGAACAATTTGTTAATGCGTTTAATATTTATAAAAAAACTTTCTGGCAGCTAATTTACTAATTTTTTTTATTAAATTTAAAATTAACATATTATAACTGACATAATTGTTTTAAGTACTGTGAATATAGTAATAATAAAAATAATATTAATTATTGGATATTCATTATCAAGACGCCGATCGTCAAGATATGGATGGACAAATGAGTGTGATGAGTGTAAGTGAGTGAGTGTAGGCATGGTTACTACGTAAGTACGACTGTTCCTCAGAAAGAGCTATTTATTAATAGACCAATAGCCAGGGCAATTATACTATATCGGATATTTAATAAATTATTTACTATAACATTGTTTTCATGTGGTATTGCAAAATTTAATCAGCTTATGCTAATTAGTTAAAATGTATCAAAATGAATTTACATCTCATATTTCAATTAAAAATAATGTAGAGGCCTTTGATGTTTTATTACACATTCTTTATAAATTGAATATACAAATGCAAACCAACTAATTAATTATAAACCTAATTGAAATCTAGTAATTCGATAGAAATTGTTTGTTAGAGTAGAATATATCTGGGATTAATTTGCTGTAAAATATATATTGCTTTAACAAAATATATGATTCCACCAGCAGTTATGAAGTGATCATTGTAAAATCATAAACAATTTGTGGCTTTCATATTTTTATTAATATATTTGATAAGTTCAGTTCACGTGGATATTACATTTACCAATCAGTTAATTAGTTTAATTAAATCTAGTTGGAAACAATAAAAAACTGGAAATAATTCTTAGAAAAATACCAATTTAAAATAAAACAAATCCTAATAATGATTAACGAGTAATTGTAGACATTTTGAAAACAGTATACATTTCATTTTCCTAATTGGTAAATAGAATCTTTGTGACCAAAATTATTTTACAAATAAATTATTAATGATCCGTTTCTAATGTGAGTCTTTCTAAACCATTAGTTCTAAAATCGATCACCGGAAGTCATTAGTAAGAATTACTTCCGGTAGGCCTCCCTTGTCTGGTCTTGATATATCGCCCACCTGGGTTCACTAAAACAATGAAATTAGGTATTATAGATAGTATTATAATGGTTATAAATTATAAATATTATTATAATATAAATTATTTATAATATAAACACGTAACATTAAATGGAATTAGTACATGGTAAAGGCAGGTATTATTGGAACCTTTTTTTTAAAATTATTACTATGAATATACAAATCAATCTAAAATCCCCAAAACTTGACTGAGTATTCATTAGTCTATGTTTTATCACTTGCAGTCTGTTTCAGTGCAGTAAAAACTTCTATTCCGGACGTTGTAAAATTATAAGAAACACGTGTAATACTAGAAGAAATTTAGCTTCACTTCTTAGCAAAATCGTAAGTGAATTCAACTATTTTACTTCAGTATACTCACCCTCTGTAAATACTTTTGTATTGGGAATGTTATGTATGCATTCACTAAGTACTGTTGTTCAGATAATCTTAAAGATTTTCTGTCTGTACCAACAAATTATGAGTCAAAGGAGAGTGCCAACAACTGATTCTGAATTGTTGTTTATTATCAGTTATTGGCACCTGACTGGCATTGCCAATAAATCGTATTATCGGCATGCCAATAACTAGATCATTTGATGTAATTCTAGTTGGTACCGCCAATTACTAGTATTATTGGCATACCAAGTCGAGCAAAGGCACACACTAATTATTGGCATCTTTATTTAAGCTTTAAATTTAGTAAGCCTTTCATATACACAGGCAGATAGCCTTTGTATGATTAGTGATATGTAACAGCTCAAACATTGCAAATCTATGGGTGCCAATAACTAGTTTATCTATGTGCCAATAACTGGGTGCAGTGTGTCAATAACTACTGATATAAGCTATTTTTACTTCAAATCAATAAATAATTATATGATATCAGATGTTGATTTTTGTTGTTCCCCCATTACATAACACTAATAACTTTACAAAAAAAGTTTAGATAACATTAAATGTTTCTGTGAAGTGTAGACAAAATTACTGGTGATCTACCTTATTGTTATTTTGTCATACGTCTTTGAAAAATAATATTTTGACAGAGTTAAAATTGTTGAAAAGAAAACGTAAAAGGATACTAACCATGTCATAGTAAATTTTTGTGTTGTTGTTTTTAGGTTCAATGAAAGACTACTTGAGCTTTTTGGAAAAATTCTTACCTCTCAAAATAATTTAGTTAGTTTTACATGGTCTCTAAAGATGTACCTCCATGTCCATTATTCATTTAATAGTGATTTGGTAGAGTATATACTGGTGTTATTTCAATAACATAAAATACAAATTATTATCACCATTTCGTTATTTGAACCATTTCGTATGAAAGTGCAATAATAATGTATTCTAGGGGACACTCGCTGCGCTCGTGACGACTCCACCTTCGGCCTCGGCATGTGAATTTTGACTTCATATTATAGTAATCATACTGGATTAAGTAAAATAATATTGTTTAAATTTATATACAGTAGCTCACTCACTGCACTTTATTTGCACACTGTTTATAATATTATATTAATAATAAACCAAGCTTATTAAAAATGTTTTCATTTTATTTAAAGGCTGATGATGACATACACCCAGACAGACATGTATTCGCTATTTTATAATTACTTTGATATTTTACTGTGCTGCTCTTTATGTTTAACATAACAAGTTATTTGGACCATTTAATATTTGTTTGTGCCACCAGCTGGTCAATTAAAATTATTCTCCATAAGAATAACATTGCAAATTTGACGCCATGTAAGACAAAAACCTGAGGGAATTTCAAAAATCTAGCTTCGTTAAGACTTATAAATCAAAATTATCCTTTGAATTAAAGAAAATTTCATCAAAATCGGTCAAGTAAAGTTCAGGAAGTGAGTGAACTAAATGAACCATTGTTTTAATATATACGATGCTGTGTTATTGTAATCCTTCAATTGCCTCTATAAAATAAGTTGTTTATAACTATTCTCTCTTACTTCAAAGGAAGTAAATAGTGTTTTCGAGCTATTTCACTACATGTGTGTATAAAGCATCAAAATCGTAAATTCAAATTGAATGTTACATAACTGCGGGCCTATCACACTTTTATATTTTCTATTCTTAGATTTTTTACTTTCTCCCATTCGCGTTAGGATAGAGAAAGTATTGTGATCGTACAAAAAAATGTTTACAACTTGTCCTAAAAGTCCATTTAGGGTCCCCTGAACCCAAGAAGTGGGTTTTTCGAAAAAAATATTTTGATCTGTCCGTATGTGTGTCTGTCTGTGTGTATGTGCAGTTCATTGGAGACCAAACAGATGGAAACATTTTTATGAAATTCGGTATGCAGGTGTATTTAGCCAATATCTCAAGACTCTTTTTTTCACTTTTTTAACATTTTAATTTTTATGGGAAAAAAATACAAAAACGGCTCTTACGATTTTTATCCAATTTTCAGAAAATATGTAAATTACAATTTAAAATATTTTTGTAAAAGCTGCATGACTAGTTTTTAAGTTATGGCAAAAAACATATTTGGGAATCAAACTGGTAATGTTTGATCAATGTTTTGATTTGTTAGAGTTTAATATAGGGGAAAGTGTGTGCAAAATCTTTGGGAACATTTATTATTAGTAACCAGTGAATAAATCTCTTAAATTATTGAAAGACTGAAACTCACTGCAGGCATTTTTTAGAGTTCGCAGATATTTGCTGACAGCGCATGTAATATCGGCCTACCCTCGAGAGAGTGATTTACAATACTTCAAGACGTATTATACTTGACTGAAGCTCTTTTAAGAAATTTTGCAATGCTGAATCTATAGCACTCTTTTACTTCCAAACTGTCACGATATTTTAATTACTGCTTGTATTTTATTTTGTTAGTTGTAGCATGTAGCCATTTGTAATTAAGGGATATAGAAAGAAGCAAATTATTAATTGTAAAAAGTTTTAAGTTAAAGTCTATGATTAAATTTGATCGTAACTTAGCTCTTCGTTCGACAACAATGAAGTGTTCAATATATTAACAAACATGTTTATAGTTTTTTCTACATATGTTCACTAGGTTATTTTTGTAGTTTAAGGTACTTTTACATTCAAGGGTTTTGTAAAATAATATTAAGTGGTAGATTTTTCAAATGTGTAAAATTGACAGAAAAACAAAAAAACAAGTTCTTGACAAGGAAGAAAGGAAATTATATGAAATAATTGTCTTTATTAGGGGCAAAGTTAAGATTACAAAGTCCTGTGTTCCACTTTACCCCATATGGGGAGAAGAAGAAGGCCAAAAGGAAGACCGACAAGAACCTGGAAGGATCAAGTGTGGAAGGGTTTGGAGAGTAAAGAAATTTAGAAATGATAAAGAGGATAAATTCATGAGGATAAAGAAGAAACCTGGATGGATAGACAAAAATGGGAAAGGCTCTGTAGGAAGGATGATGAACCGTGAAAACGGAAACGTCATCGAATGAGGATGAACCATGTTTGGAGTATGAGATACTTCAGGCACTGAGAATTAATTCTACTACAAGGCGGTCACTCCTTTTAAGAAATATTCAAATTTTTATACATATTTTCGTTATGTTTAGTTATTTCTTGTTTCCTTCGTTAACAGTGTGCCAAAGAGTTTAATGCAATATTAATACAATACTAATCATGTACAGTTTAATTCATAAAGTAGTGTCATGCAATATTTCAACTCACTAAAGTGTTTTTCGTGAAAATATCAGAACGCTGATTCCTATCTAAGGCTAAAACAGTTACAAAACTTAAATATCAACATTTTGAGTTACCTTCTTATCAGTGATAAGGCCGTTTGGTTACTACGAGTATTATCATCATTTGGTTAAACTTCCCATCATCATTTTGTATTTCCCAAGACAAACTCCATATTAGTTTACAAGCAGGCTGTAAATCCATAATAATTTAAACAATTGGATGACTTACTTATTGACTCGTATTATCGTTATGCGCCCTAAAACAACACTGTATGAGCTTATTCTTACGTTAGTATAACTGTTACTATGCTGACGTTTCAAGCACTCCCTATTTTTGTACTACCGTTATATCTTAATTTGGATTGTAGGATTTAGATGCCAACCCTGACGCTCGCAGCGCTTGATACACCTCAGCCTTCGGCCTCGGTACTCTGACTTTTAACTACAAATAATAGTAGATTACCTATATAATGTAAAAACACTCACACTACTTGCGTTAGTACCTATTTATTAGTATTAATACCCAATTATATTACTTAGTCTATTTCAAACGTAATTTTATTTGTTTTTGTTTGACAGCTGAAGATTAAACTCATAGTATAATATTAAAAATAAATCAATATTTTACTGCCAAACATCCAAAGTAAACATGTTTGTTTATTTACAAAACATCTGTTATTAATTTACAAAAATTAATCCAATGTATCCTTATGGAACATCATTTTTGGGATGGTTTCTACCCCTTAGGAGTATTTCATAAAGATAAAAATACTTTAGCTGACATATTTAAGACCTGTACAACAGTGTACAAAATAGATATGTGATTTTAGTATTTGAATTTGAGAAACATATACAATTAGCAAATAAGAGCTATATATATATAATTGAAAACAAAATATAAGTGACTTGACATGTGTTTTTGTTTATTTTAATTTGATTTTAACGATTTAAAATCTCGTGCCTTTCATTCTTTGCAAAAAGATAACATTAGTTTATGTGACTTTGTTTGGATTATTTCTTGACGCTTTTTAATTATTACGTTGTTTTTATTTGGCTTCCAACGTATTAATAAAGGTTTCAATGACATTTGTTTGTATTTATGTATCAACTTTGGAATTTATCAACTTGAACCGCAGAAGTAAAGTTATTGAAGCTGAAATAAAGGTCACTCGTTTTTGATCAGAGAAAACAACTCGGATGGCTTTATGGTACTTATACAGGATTTGTAATAACAAAAATGACAAATCTTCTTACATTTTATATTAGTTGGAATAGTATTCAATGAACTATTATATGGAAGATTCCTATAATCAGCTGATTTTAAGGTTTAAGTTTTTGAAAAAAAAAAAAAAACATATTCCACAATGAAAAAAAGTCAATTAATAGCATATTTCATAGAATATAACTGACAAGAATACAAATTTGTATGGTAACACGTTACCAACAGTTTTCTACAAAGTTTGTGATTATTTATGAAAGTTATTTAATGTATTTTAAGCTAATGAAATATCTTTAGTAATTATATATACCGATATATTAAATCCTAGTATGTATAAAATCATTTTTTGAAAACAATTAATACTGAAATTTCTTTAAAATATTTGATTTATTTTTCATTTTATATTTATGAATTTAATGAGTTTAATATTTAATACATGGGCGGAATCTTATTCAATGAATGGCAAAATCTTACATCAAATAACAATGTAGGTTTCTATTATTTTCACATTAACTACAGGACTGATGTAATTTCCTAATATTGAATTGTATCTAGTCCTATACAAAATTATTTAGATTTTAATCTATAAGTTAATTTATAGTTTATGAAATTTAGTTGTGCGTATTTTGCGCCGTATTTGAACATATAGGAAACTATTTATTATTATTATTTAAATCCATATTTGTATGAATGATTAATGTTCCAAATTTTCAATAATTCATTAGCTCAATACATTGAGTTGTCTTACAAATATAAATAATTTACTGAAAAGAAAAAAAATTAACAAACAGAAAGGTTGGTATCTGGGAAAAAAGCATTTTCTAACATTTAAAACCTTTAAAAACATTTTGTCTTTATTTTGCCTCTTAGAATCAGTCCCTGAAATATATCTGTGCAATACAGATACACCATGTATGTTTTGAAACAACTTCACAAAAAATCTGAAAGATTGATTGTTGCTCAGGAATTATAATAAAACATATTAATTTAAATGTTTTTTAAAATATTTTAAAATAAATATTTGCAAGGATTGGCTAGTTAGTCGTTAGTAATAAAAATCACAATATTAAAAAGTAGATATATAGAGATGTACTATCTTATTTTTCTTAAAAACTTTGATCAACACAGATTTATTAATAATACATTCCATGGTAAGAGTTTCGAATTGATGTAATCAGTTTCTCATTTTCATCAAAGTTTTAATCTTAAATGAACAAACAACAATCACTTTTAGCTTTAATAAATAATTCAATTGATTAGTGACATTTGTTTGATTTAGTTATATTGGAATTAAATAGATGCATGTTTGCAGTTTTTGAGACTTGGGGAAAGATGAAAACCAGTAAAACATACTCCGATTTTCATCAATTCATAAAGCAACTAACTTGTAAGAGGTTACTGGAAGTTGTTTGTGATCCAAACAATCTCCGCCCAACAGAGATAAGATCCGGAGTAGGAAATGACAATGGACTTGTTGGAAAAACAACACTCGTAGTGACAACTACTTCCGGTCAATGTTTTTATGAAGTATAATAGTTATTATTATAATTGTTACTATCTTTGCTTTACAAGATTTTTGCTTGAAATGTGGCGAGAGGGGTCTGATTGCTGGAGTTGAACAGTAAATTAATGAGGAATTAAAAATTCCTTGCTTTTAATTAAATCTTTAGATTTATTAATAGGTTTTAATTATACATACGATTTGTAAATTAATTATCTTATGTTAACGACAAATTCGGCAACAACCATTATGCTCTAAAACAACATGCTTTTATTGATTTATAAAAACTGTTTATTATAATATTCAATTCATTGAAAAATATATGCATTAAAAAATATTACAAATTACATGATATCAATATTTATATTAAAAATGATTATTGCTCTACATAGACTACATGTATTCAAGGATAAGTGATCTAAATTAGCCACTAAGGAAACTTAAAATTAAATAGCTTAAAGTATGAAATAAGGTATAGTTAAAATAATAAAGGCTTAACTAACAAATGAAAGAAACACATAAATTCAAACAAATTTGCAAGCATGAAATTAGGAAACATTAAAATAAATTCTAGGCAGCTTGAAACACTAAAACAACTTTTTGAGTTTTTATCTTGAATTTTAAGATTGCATAAATAATCTTAGTACATATAAATCAACTCAGTTAGTAATATGTTAGAAATGAGAGTGGAGAAAAATTAAACATATGGAGTCATCATCCGTGACCGGTCCACCTCGAAGTAACAGCCACACTGCCATTCTCTGTTCAAGTCACCTCTTTTGCCAAACCTAGGATTTTTATCCTATGATGTGCTCGATTTCCAGTTAAATAATTATGGTTAATGCCTTGAAATACTACAGTTTTGTTAATTCGTATAAAAAATAATAAGGTTTCATTTAATATAAGACTGTCCTTGTAAAAAGGTAACATTTTTGAGAAAAAATAGGCGATCTCTAACTTTTACTCAGCATTGCTTTAATGGTTGAAAACACTAGAAGGGTCTCCAAGTCGAAATGCCATACTGAACGTAGTCATACTAAACACCCCTGCAGTAACCGTCGGATCACACCCTATCAAGCTGAGTAAAGTGGTAAAATAATTTCATAAAGCATTGCTTAGTGTATTGTTTGTGTAGAAACCAAAATATTTTTATAATCAATAATAATGCCTAGACTAGACATTGGTCCACACGCTCAATTTCTCCACATCCGCATGTAAAAGAACACGAATTCCACAAGAATGCTGTCTTAGTGTCTGAGGACGGGAATATATTTTGTCTTGCTGGTATTAACTGTTAGGGTTTTCTGATTAAACCAGTTTTATTTTGTTTTATTTTGCTCCAATGAAAACATAATCTCATTTTGCTGGCAGCAGTCACTGTAGCAGTTCCACCCACAAAAATAAACAATTTACTTGCTAAATTAAGTTTGGAAATATTGTTTACATATGAGAAATAGAACAGGGCCCAGACTGCTGCATTGAATGACGCCGTAGTAAAAATAATATACTTTCAAAACCATTTAATTAAAATGTTTTGTATTTTAGATTTTGTAAAGAGCTTGTGAAATAGTACTATGTCAACGGTGTCAAAAGCAAGGTCTGAAAATGTGTTGAGTAGACGTTTTTGTGTGCCATTGTATGAAGAGATGAACTTTTTTAAAAGAAAGAGAGATTCGCAGTATTTTGTTGGGAATGAAACCGTATTGAGCATCTGAAATTACTTTTTTATCCAAAGGGTAGCTGAATAATTTATCGTAACGCATTTTAAAACATTTTAGCTATAACAAAAAGTAGACTTTTGTCTATAATTAGTCGTATATGTGATTTCTCGCAGGATTTAACAATCGGGATAGTAATAGCAGAATTATCCTGTAGGTTCATTTTAGAAGAACTGAGCTGAACTATACGCAACAGTGGCTCAATTGAACTTGAGTTTAAGAATATTTTCTCCAGTTTTAGAGGGAGTAATTCCATCATATCACGGAGATGATCTACCCCTTAGGCTGCTTACTACTTTTATGAATTTTATTTGTTAAAAAACCCCATTTTATATTAAATATTAGTTTCAATTTATGTTATTAATGTTTAGCATTCATTTTATTTCTTAGTATTTTAAATGCCTTTGACTGTATAATAAGCTTATTTCATAATAATATAGAGCTTTAGACCACGAACTTGTATACTTAATAGACTATAGATTTTTACATAGTAAGATATCAAAAATATGTTTCTCTTAGAGCTAAAATAAGGTAGATAGTAAATTTCCCAATACCAGCCAATGAATGCCTTTTTACCGTTCACTACGAATGAAAGATCTCAGGACGTGCAACTTAACGTGGGAGGTTATTTTTGAAAAATGAACGCGTATATGTGAAGAATAATAACAAAAATTATGGGGTTGGCCCCATATGAACGAAAGTTATGGGGTTGGCAGGCAAAGTGTGCAGAGCTTTTATATAGTCTCATATATAAATTGGACATGACAATTATATACAGTTCTCTTTGAATAATAAACTAATTGGTAGTAAATGAAATCCAAGGCTTCTTAATTAATTTAAAACTAAGTAACGTAATTATTGTAATAAAATTAACTATAAATAGTAAGTAGAACGAATACTAGAGTTATGAATTGGTCAATATATTTAAAATTTATTTGTTGAAACTGTACAATAAATGTGTCTTCACGGAAAAAATTACAGTCCTATTATTCATTTTTATGTAATTATAATTGGTATTCAATTAATGTATATTTAATTCCATATTTAAAAAAATATTGTGACAAGTATTAATGATCAAATCTGTTTCACTAATTGAAACAAATTTGAAATTTTTACAGTAATTAAATCTGTAGAATCTTTTTCTCGAAATAACTGTGTATTAGATTATCTACCATGATATTGATGTACAATCCGAAGGTAGACTAAAGACATTATGGTTAGCCATAAACTAAACTACCTGTAATAGACCACGTACTGAGGTACCGGTGTTTCCATAGAGAATGGAACAAAGACATTTCCTCTGCTATCAAAATGAACAGCCTATAACAGACCACCTGTCGAGAATCTGGCGCATTTCCCGAGGTATGAAAAAAAAAAAAAAAAAAAAAACGTGCCCAGACGCCAAATCAAAAACTCTATTTCATTTTAGAAGAACTCAGGTTCACACTCATCTACGTTAACACCCCAATTAAAATTATACTAATCAGTTTCTAGTTAATAGAATGTACAAAGCTTATTTTAAGTAATAGTAGTATGTTTGAATAACTACTTAAAGCACCGGTGTGAGAGAGATTCACTGAGTAGTTGAAATGAGATAGAGAACTACTATTTCCCCACTGTATATGATTTTATTTAGGAATTTCCTTTGTAACTAGAAATATGGTAGTAAACGTGTTGGTAGCAGAGTACAGAACCCCGCCCAATATGTCATTAGCAACAGTGACCATTGGTTAGGTAAATCAATACCATCAATTCAACCTTAGAGCAATTAAATGAAATCATGAATATTTTAATTAAATAACAATTAATAATAATAACAATGTAAAGTAATAAATTACAATAAAACAACTTTGTACAGTGCATTACAGTTTTTATTCCAACTAACATTTTTGCGGAAGCTGAACACTCGAGGGTAGAATTATTGACTTGTGACGCCCATGATTGAGTGCATTTGAGTGATGGATCATTTCCCCTCCGATGCTGAAAATATAACATAAAGGTCGCTTACTGTTCGGCCTAACCATAGTAAGAAATTGTAAAAAAGTTCTTATCCTTTCAATAAACAATGAAATATACTTTAAGATAAACATATTTACATTCTTCGAGTAGTAAGAATGTTATATGAACAAACTTTCTAGCGACATTAAATACTGTCATAATAATAATTTAATTTTATAATTGGGTATCTGCTTATTGGGCGGCTGGGTCACTACCATTGCAATAATTACAAAAATGTTGGTTTTTGATATTATTGCAAACTAAATTACAGTTCACACTTATCTTAATACGCGGAAAAGATCCATAAAATTATAATCATATGAACGATTGTTATATAGGTTATGATAAACAGTAATATGTAAATAAACATTGCATTTAACTCGACTGACAAAATATGATAACTTTTAAGCAATTACAGTTCAACTGTCGTATTGTTTGATATAAAATATATATGTTCAACGTATACATTTTATATCAAAGTGTAACTCTATATATTATGTTAGTTGAGGTAAAAAGGAGCAATTTTGACAGAATTTTAATTGGAATTAGTTGAGATTTGGTAATTAATTATTAGCCACGTATTTCTATCCACATAAATATTGTAATATAAATTACATACAACTATTGTTTTATTAAAATTCCAAGAAATCTCTTTTTGTGAAATTAAAAACCGTTGGAAATGACGATAATCAATATTAAACTAACTTTATATTTGAAGTTTTAAGAAATATGGAATTTAAAAATATGTATATTTTATTTATACATTTTTAAATAACTATTTTTATGTTATTAGTTTTAGTTATGTCTGTTGTTTTATAGTAACAGTTGTGCTACGTAGTTTATCATGTATACTAGTTGATATTTTAGTTGTACTGTATTTTTATAAATTTCAATCGCTGTGTATTTTTTATTTTTGTTTAATAGGTATTATTTTATATTACAATAATTACATACAATTTACAGAAGTTGCAAAAATTTTTATAAACACTTTGCAGGTTTTATAAAAAATGTTGCAAGTTGTTTAACAATTTGTATAAACAGAAAACATCACAATAGTAGATTCATAGCACAAATGTTATACATGTATGTATAGTATATATTATAACAATAATATCACCACTAATGTAAATAAATGGTGTAATATGATTTTTTTAAAATTATTATTTGTATGAACGTGTTAAGATATAATGTAGGATATCAAGTAAATTAATGACTTTAGATGCAATTGGAACTATAAATTTATGTTAGAACTACCTCCCGAAGAGTTGTCAGTTAGAGAGATAGTTTAAAAAATATTTTCAATCATATTTATAATCTATATAAATAATTAGTTAGTAAACAATCGATAAAAAAAAAAAAAAAAAAAAAAAAAAAAACTGAATCCACAGAGTAATGTTTTTAGCTCAATAACTTTTCAGTGAGGGTGGTAATATTTGGCCTGTCATCGAATATTTGCAAAGTGATACAATTACTTCAACCAATAATATTTTCACAGCCAGATTCAGTGTTTTGAGAACTTTATGTTCTTTCCATTATGACTTCTCAATTTAACCATTTAATTAGATACAATATATAAAATGGTTTAAACAATTATGTTATATTTAGTACTATTCACTATTAAAAAAATCCCAATTCGATCAAATATTTTTACAATTAAGTTTATGAATTTAGAATTTTTTAATGATATTAAGCTGAACAAGAAGGTGCAAAATTGCACAGTACTCTATTAAATTTAGTATTCAAACTTACACCTTCTTGTTCAGCTTAATATCATAAAAAATTCGAAATTCATAAACATAATTGTAAAAATATTAGATCGAATTTGGATTATTTTGAATATTTAGTAGTCCTAAATATAACCCTATTAATTAAACCATTTTATATATTGTATTTAATTAAATGGTTAAATTGAGAAGTCATAATGGAAAGAACATAAAGTTCTCAAAACACTGAATCTGGCTGTGAAAATATAATTGGATGAAGGAATTTTATCACTTTGCAAATATTCGATGACAGGCCAAATTTTACCACCCTCACTGAACAGTGATTAAAAGTAAATCATTTTAGAGGCGTTTTAGAGAAAATCTCTCTCGGTTAGTTTTAATCTTTTTTTAACCAATTCTTTTGTCATTTAGGATAATTTCAGAAATCAAGGTTCTGAAATCATTATTAATAAACCAAATGATATTTTACTTTCAAAATACAAGATATAGATAATTATAAGTTTTTGAAAATAATGTTTACAGTTTTAATAATATTTTCATAAATTAAAAAAAATATATTAAATTACACATTCTTGTTTTTTACTGTTCAAGTATATAAAAAACACAAAGTTTAACTTATTCTGTTGAATTAAAACCAATTGTTTGTAAATAAATTACATTGTATTTTTAAGACTTTCATAAGCTTTTTGTAAAAGAAATACAGAGTTAAAATAATACAAAAAAGAAAAAAAAAATTCAACAGTAATTAGATTCTCTGAACAACCTAATTACTCTTGTGCTACGAGTAAATTTATTTTACTGATTTGCAATATTAGTGTGTAAAAATATAATCTATGTAATGAAAATAAAAACATTGTTTTCATGTAATTCATAACTAAAGTAAGCACCTGCTGCGATTGTTGTTAAAAAACTCTCATAAAAACTAGTTTCTTCAGCTAACAATTCAACAATTATTTGCCTCCCTCAATGTTAACCAGATATCTTTATTCAAGTTAAATGAGTTTAAATAGACAATTAAGACTAATGAGGCCAAGCTGGTTTAAAAAAACGTGTTTTCTAGAGGAAGGCTGTCTCACTTTCAGAACCATGACATAGATAAAAGATTATTTGCTTTTTAGTTTATGAAGGGCATGTTGATTTTATGTAGGTTAGATTAGCTAAGTCAGTTAGTCAGCTGATTTAAAGTTGGTTAGAATGGGGAAGGGTAGGGAAACATTTACATCACAAAGTTAGTACAACAGGTTAGACATAACACACAATATATGTGTATTTAAACAATATTTAATGATGTTTACGGCATGATATAATTTTATTACAAAGGAATTTGTATAAAATATACAATTTTAAGTATGTACATAAAAATTCAAAAGAGATGATTGTTTAAAATTTGGAATCATATATAAGGCAGAGCTCTGGCTAATTACTGACTGACTCACTCAGTCATCACTAATTCTCCAACATAGGTAGAGAGCTGAAATGTTGTACACTGTTTCTTTAAGTCTTAAATACAACAAATAAAGTATTTTCATCTAAAGTATTCAAGGAGTAGAAACCACCTCCAAAAGATTGTCCTATAAGGATAACATTGGGTTGTTTTTAGTATATTAATAACAACTGTTTTGTAAATAAATAAACATGTTTATTTTGTATGTTTGACATTATAATATTAAAATGAACATTTTTTTAAATAGGCTAAGTAATACCATTGGATATTTATACTAATAAATAGGTAAAAATGCAAGTAGTGTGAGTTAGGTACTGTAAATAAATTTAATATTATGACTTTACGTTATACAGATAGTCTACTACTATTTGTAGTCAAAAGTCACATGCCGAGGTCTAAGGCCAAAGTGTATCGAGCACAGCGAACGTTGGGGTTGGCAGGCAAAGCGTGCAGGGTTATCCTTTATTTTTATATAAAATAGCAACTAGCTGCATTCCAATAATTAGGAATTTCTTTTATTTCAATTTAACGTTTTATCCACATAGATAGTTCACTTTATTTCGTTTATTTTGTATAGGACATGTGCTAGTATTTACAAGCACATGTACTATATATAATATATAAATGTAATATATAATAAAGCTGTAACAGGAATAGAATTACAAAATCTCTCAAACAAACCTCTAATTTTTATTTTTTATTTTTTTTTTACCCACCAATGTTTAAGACTCGTTCTTGAACAAGTAATTGTTAAATCTTAATGTGAGATTTAATATACATTTTAATTTTAAATATTATGTAACTTAATACATGGGGTGTTTGTAATATTCACTAAATAAAATAACTATGAATAGTACAAAGTATAGAGAAAAGTACTATAGTTAGGGTTTTTTCAATACAACCATTTTTTATTTTCCAGTTGAAGTACAAAGGTATTTTTCAACCTCTATCAGTACATATGTTAAATGTATATTACAGTCTTTGATGTCGAATAATTAACGCTATGCAATTGGAAAAACTTGTTTCTTTAAAAGAGGAATTATTTCCCTCCTATCCTTACAATGTCCATCATCTGATATATTCTTCCATTTCCTGACTTTTTTTATCTTTTCCTACACCCATCAATACCACTGTACGTGTATGGGTGGGTGGGAGGGTCAATACCAATGTACGTGTATAGGTGGGTAGATAGGTCAATACCACTGTACCTCTAGGGGTGGGGTTTATGTGGATTTGCCGCAATCCTTGTTTTTTCTTCGTAGGTACCAATATTTCCTAAAGTAATGAATATTTGTTCATGAAATTCTGCTAAGCTATTTATAACATTATTATTAACAATAACTTACTGTTTCTGGGCAATAAATAACACTGTTTAAATTGAATTTCAATTCAATTTTGTAATTATTTTAATTAATATAAAAATTATAAAATAAATGTATAACTATGCCACAAAATATTTTTACATCGCTTATTGTAATTTATCAAGCATTTGAGCACACTTAAATAAAATTTCATGAAGATGCATTCATTTTTATGCAAAAAATGTACCACAATAGAGGGAATTTAACATGGGTGAGGTAGTTACGGACATATCCCCTAAACGTCTCCTGTCATCACAAGAAAAGTTCTCAACAGACTCTCCTGTCATGATCACATGTAACTGTTCTTATAGTTTTCAGTATTACTCTCTTTTTGCCCACTCTCCTCAGTACTTCTTTCCACAATCTATCTTCCCATCCTTTCTCCATCTTTCTCCAAATGTACATCTCCATTGATTCAAATCTCCTCTTGTCTTTTTATCTAAAAGTCCATGTTTCCTCTCTATATTAGAAATTAAGTAGAAACCCAACAGAGCAAGTGCCTAATTTTGAATGGATTGGGGTTATATGAGGAGATATAAAGACATTGAAGGAGATATGAGTTGCAGAGTGGAACTGAAATTGAGAATTAATGTGGCAGAAGAGATGCTGAAATTCGAAAGTAATTAATAGAAATATAGCATTTTCTTTGTAAACCGCTTGATACGAACCTGATAAATATTTATGAAATGTGTTATTGTTTTACTAGAACAGTACCCGTCCTTCGTACGGGGTTTACGTTCATTTATGTTGTGCTTATTGCACTCAGTAATACAAAACAGGGATGAAATAAGTTAACTCTTGGTTGTTTAAACGATTAACGTAAAAGTTTGATCTTATTTATAAAAAGGAAGTGTTATAAAACACTCATAAATAATAGTTACATCTTTGTTCCCTTTTTGAAAATGTGCAGGTACACGTTAGGTTTGGTATGGTATTTTCTTCTATGTAAGTTGTTTATTTATTCCAGCAGCTGTTTAATGAAACTGTTATAAACAATTGATTGCCAAACTGATATTGCCATAGGGTTTACATTGATACTTCTTAAGCCCCTGGGGTGGTGCCCTCATGGAATTTCAAAATAATAATAATAATAACCTTTTTTATTGCGTCA
This sequence comes from Stictocephala bisonia, assembly GCA_035578905.1. Lineage (NCBI taxonomy): Eukaryota > Metazoa > Arthropoda > Insecta > Hemiptera > Membracidae > Stictocephala > Stictocephala bisonia. Next base: position 2,592,049 of record JAQJVL010000036.1, on the reverse strand, counting down.
GACAAAGTACATTGTATTGCAATAGTCATAAATGTTAATAAATGTTTAATAAATTAAATAGTCTAAAATTTTCCATTCATTCATTCCATCAAAGTCACTTTCAAACATACAATTTTGTATTCAGAGGTCATCCATTCGAATTCTATCCAATTACAGCTCTGGTCTGTGTGTTCACAGGGCCTCCCAGTTGTGTGCCATAAACGCGTCTGTACTATAAAATGCTTCTGCAATCAGAGCTTGCTTCAGACGCGTTTTGAATGCCTTGAGCATTGGGGCACTTTTGACCGAATTTGGCAGACTGTTGACAAATTGGGCTCCTGCCTGTGAAGGCAAACGCTCATAAACTACCGTTCTATGTTTACCAGTTCGGTAGTTGTCTCTGTCTCTAGTTGCATAGGAGTGTATGTCACTACCTCTTATGAGATTGCACTTTGATTTGAAAAAAATGCACGTATTCAAGATGTAGAGACAGGGTAATGTCAACAGTTTCAAGCTTTTGAAAGCTGGTTTGCACGACTCTCTCATGTGCAATTTTGCAATGGTTCGGACTGCCTTTTTTTGAAGAATGAAAATTCTAGAAAAGTATGCGTTTGTGCAACCTCCCCACAAGGCCAATCCATAGGAGAGGTATGGGTAAATTACTCCGTAATAAGCCGTCATCAGTACCTGAGTCGGGCAGTATTCGGATAGTTGTCTCAAGACATAGATGCCTGAGGTTAGTTTTGAACACACACTGTCTACGTGAAAACCCCATGTCAACCCTCGATCCAGGTGTATTCCAAGGAATTTAGTCGAGTAGACTTCTTCAATCTCAGTCTCATCCAACATGACTGTGGGACTTTGATCTGAATCGGTTTGGCAGAAACAAAATTGAACAAATGACGATTCTGCAGCGTTTGTTCTGAGGTTGAGCTTTTGGAAATGTTGAATGGCACTGTTGAGATCAATGGAAATTATCTTTTCGAGCTCTTTGGTAGAGTTCGCGCTGAAACAGAGAGTCGTGTCATCAGCGTACTGCACGAGTCGCCCTTTTTCTACTGATGAACCAACATCGTTAACATATATCAGGAAAAGGAGCGGACTAAGCATGGAGCCTTGGGGGACTCCATAGTAAAGTTTCTCTTCTCCCGATCTAGCATTAGAAATACTTACAAATTGTGTTCGATGACTGAGATACGATTGAATTCACTTAAGCGGCACTCCTCGTATCCCATAGTATTCTAGTCTGTGAATCAAGGTGCTATGATCAACACAGTCAAAGGCCTTTGACAAGTCAAGGAACACATTGAGTGTCTTTTCTCGTCTTTCAATACCCTCCACTATCATATCGACCAGACGCACAACTGCATCTATCGTCGATTTACCGCCTCGGAAACCGAATTGGTTATTTGATAGTAGATTTGACCTTTCAAAAAAACTAACGATTCAAATAAGGAAAACCTTTTCGAAGACTTTACTGAAGGCCGGTAATATTGAGACTGGACGGTAATTTTCAGTTGAAAAAGGATCGCCCTTTTTGAGAATCGGGATCACTTTTGCTTTTTTGAGAGCGGAGGGAAAAGTTCCCGAGTTAAAAGAGAGATTAATTAAATGCTCGAGTGGCTTCAACAGGTGGCTCGAGCACTGCTTGAGAAGCTTCATAGAGACGTTATTTATGTCATTCGATAATTTTGGCTGAAAGCCACCGATAACTCTGGAAATTTCTTTTTCTGTTACTGGTGCTAATGCCATGGATGCAGCTGGGCTGGGCAGCGAGAAAGAGAGCGGCTGATCGTTAGGTGGACAAAATCCATGGTCAGCTCCAACCGAGGCAAAAAATCTATTGAACTCACTAGCGACCCTGAAGGGATCGGTAACTCGTTCGTTTCCAATTTGCAACTCAATTCGTTTGTCAGGTCGTGTGTTATTATTGTTTATTATGCTCCATGCTGTTTTTGATACATTTTTTGAAGTGAGCAATGATTTGGTGACATCATAAGCTTTTGCGGCTTTGATGACTTTTCTGTAAGTTCTTTTGTAATTTTGAAAAAATGTTTTAAACGTTACATTTGAGGTGTGTTTGATAGCTTCGGAGAAAAATAATAACTTTTCTCTCGAGACAAGAATACCTTTGGTAATCCAAGCACACTTTTTTAATCTTGGTTTTTGGTTAGTTTTCTTTAAAGGACAGCTCACATTCAGATGAAAGTTAAAAGCTTGTTCGAAATTTTTGAATTGAAGTTCCACAGGATCTTCTAAGTTTAAAAAACTCCATTTTTCACGCGTGAGTTGAAAGTTAAGTAGCGCTATGTTTGCGGGTCTCGTATCTCTGATAATTTTATGAATGGGCGGATCCCGTGTTGGCTCAAAACCACTTATGATAGCCTGTTGGCCATAGTGGTCAGAAAATGCTGTGTTGATCACAGACACCTCTATCTTAGTCAGGTTTGTAACAATGTTGTCGATGTTGTCGATTGCTGAGTGGTTCGTTACTCTTGTTGGTGAGTCGATCGACCAAACAAGACCGAATGTCCTCAACATATCTGTGGCCCGTTGTGTCATGGATTATTAACGTCTAAAACATCGATGTTAAAATCCCCCATAACCATGAAATTTTGCTTTTTTTTCGTTACATCAGCCAACAGCTTTTCAAATTTTGACAAGAAAGAGTTTTCATTTCCGCTGGGAGCCCTGTATGTTCCAATGACAATCAGTTGTGATATCTTTATTCTGATGTTTACCCCTGTGACTTCAGTGTTTGTCTGAGGGGTCAGTTAGTGTGTGATGAGTAAAATAAAAGTTTTGTTTCACAAAAATGGCCACCCCTCCACCTTTTGTGGAGGATCGACAGTAGTAATTTGCCAATTGATAATTTTGAATTTTGAAAAGTTGAATGTTGCTACTGTTGAAGCTGTGCTCGGTAACAACAAGCAGGTCGGGATTGAGTTCCTCGCACATGAGAGTTAGCTCATCCACTTTGTTGGTAGCAATTTGTGCGTTCTGATGCATCAATGTAATTGTTTTATAAGTTTGACTTTCGGAATTTTGTTGTTTTGAATTTCTTTTGGAATGAGTCAGTGTCTGTATTCGGCTATAATTGGATCCCCTAAAAAAACTGTATTGGTTGTTTTGGCGTCGGTTTGTCTGCTGGATTCTATATTAGGTGCGGTCGTGTATCCACTTAGATGTTTTTGTTGCTGGTGGGGAGAAGCATAGGTGGTGGTGTGCTGTGCAGCAGCCTCAGCGTACGATTCGTACGGCAGTGTGATGGGACCCGGTAGTGCTGGTGGCAGTGTAGCTGGGGTTGGGGCAGGTCTCGGCTGAGGACGAGGTAGTGTACTCATGCATGCCAGTCTCTCTGATATGAGGTTCGCCAGAACTTCCTTCCCACTTGCTCTGAGATGAAGCCCGTGTGAGGTGTGGTGGTGTCGTCTAATGCAGGTCGTGTTGAGTAACTCCACACCCTGAATACGGTGACACAGCTCAGCCATGTAGCGGTTCACTCGGCCGACGGTACTGTGAATGGGGCTCCTTGGGTCGAGATCAAACCTGGCTGTCAGTGGTACCACTAGGAGTCTAGAGGTATTTCTTATGGTAAGCATAATGTCCTCTATGTGGTTGAAAATGGTGTTCTCACACCCAGCGTCGACGTCATTAGTCCCCACCATCAGCACGTAGCAGTGATTTCGGGGTGGCGTGGAGGTAGGCCTAATATCCAGAAGGCCGGCTCCCGGCTTGCATATCCCGCTTATCTTTGTGCATGCTCTCAGTTTCTTTGCAACTCGAGAAGAAAGACCGCGGACGTGGCTATCTCCTAAAATTGTTACACTAGAGAAAGGTGTGGATACGTAGACCTCTGAAGCCGGAGTATTCTTCCTTTTTTTATTACTAACGTGTGCTTTGCCTTGGATGTCGTTAGTCTTGACCTTTTTTGTTTTTCTTTTTTTTATTTTTACGGCTACAAAATCTACATCCTTTTCAGTATGTTCTTCATCTAACAACTGAAAGCTGTTGTGGACTGGCAGTGGTGTTGGTTCAACAGGGACATGAGATACTGCGTGGTTCTTTAGTTGTTGATTTTCAGCCTCGAGGCATCTAAGACTTTGAACCATATTTTTCGTCTCTTCTTTAAGTATGGTACAGATTTCGCATGGGCGTTTTAAGAGAATTACTGTTTCTTCAAGTTCCTGCATTTTAATATGAGCTTTTTCCAGCTCTTCTTGAAGCCGCAGTGTTTCAGTGCCACTTAGAGATGAGCGTGCTAAGGACGGTGGAGGTGTAAATATATCTTCGGTGTACTGAAGGAGCCGTTGATCTGACTCTATCGAATGGTCTAGTACAACCTGCCTCTCCATGCGAAGCTTCGCCAACTCCTCTTTTAACGCGGTGTTCTCTGATACCAGAGTTTGTTGAACGTCCAGCCGTTCTGTGGTGGTCGACTTTTCTTGAGAACAGTCGGCACAGCTGGCTTGCTGGGCTGATGTTATCGAGATGTCAGCGGCAGGGTTGGCACAGGGCGTACTTGAGTGCGCGGAGGCGTGGAGCAGGACGGTCTCGGTCACGGGAGTCGGGGACGATGGGTGACGTTTTGGAGCCCGCGGTGGAGTGGGAGTCTGTAAAGCCAGCATGGTTACAGGATGAGGTCCGCTGTGGGAACCATTGGAAGAATAGATCGCAGTCTTTTCTTTATTGGTCTTAACAGAGGCCTTACATGTTCTTCCTAAACAGCGCCATACTATTTCTCCATTTTTGAGTGGATAGGATTCACGGTATTTATTATTTTCAAAGAGTATAATGTCCTTGCCGTTTTTTATCACTTGTAGAATAAATGATATTGTTCCTTATTTAAAATTAAGAAGAAATTAATAGTTTAATAAATAATTAACAAAATAAATAGGGCTATTCTACGTGTCAAAGTTTAAAATTTATAAAAGACGTAAATATTGTTTAATATGGGAAAGCAATGTTCCTTGATCTGCTTCAAGAATGGAAACCTCGCTGTCAATGAATGAATGGTCATCTTATCTTTAGTTTGCAGAAGCGATAACAGATGGTGCGGGCATGTAGTTTTCTAGTCAGTCACCTCTGGCTAGTCAGTGGTGATATTAAGAGTTTCAAGGTTGGTACTTCGTCGTACTAGTTGCGTACAGGGTGATTATTAGAAAAATCCGTTTCAGTTAGTACAAGTTCTTGAAATATTCTTATAGAAATATAAGTTAGTTTTGGTCTTTAGACAAACTGAGAGGTCTTAAAATGCTCTTATGCAACTAGGCTATATTAATGAATACGCACCGTAAGTAGTCACTATGTCTAAACACTGTAATTTCATATATTTAACACCACTGAAGTTTTGACAGACCTCTTATTAACACAGTGTATTACCAACCAAAACTCATAGGCTTACCAAAATAAAGGTAAGCCTATGAGTTAACCAAAGACCATAGGAATTTCCATGCAAAATGTCAGGTGAATGGTTCCAGTAGTTTTTGCATGATTGAGTAAAACACTCACACACAGACAGACAGACACCATTCGATTTTATGTAATATTATTATTATATTAATTCAATATATATCATTTATCAAAGTATTGTTCGATAGAAACATCTTACCAAGTATATCTAAATAAACAAATATTTTTCTTTGAACAAGATTAGTAGAATTGTTTTACAAGGAGAATCCACTTTTCTACCAACTAAAATACTGTAATATAACCCAAGGGAATTGCCAGTGCTCTCTATAAATTCTTACAGCGCTCTTCTTAGGCCCTAGATCAATATCTCCCTTTCTTTCTCTAGTATGATTTATTCGTATTTTGTTCCCCTCTCATTTTTATTTAATATATAGCGTATTTAATATAATATATTTTACAACCGATACGGTTGGCTATTTCAACGCATTTTTAAATAGTTTAAAATGTAATTTCACTATTATGTGTATATGTAGAGAATACATTGACCCTATAAACAAATAGTATAATTTTAATAATGGATCATTTGGTGAATACTTAATTGATAATGCTTATATACGTTACTTATAATTCTAAGGACATTATTTTGAATATTTTTCATCTAATCTTCGTCCTTTCCTCTTATGTTAAGCCTCGATTTTAAAATAACATCTATGTTCATTGTGCTATCAAATGAAGTTACACAGTTGATCATTTATAACGATCTATTATTATAATATTTCTAAAAATAACAACAATCTTTCCTCAATTCCAAAAAATACCTCCAATATTAAGTAAATTTCGCATTATTAAAACATTTCAAAATGTTTAAAGTAAAATTAGCTAAACCTATTTTTAAATTGAAAATTATAAGATGAAACAAACACTCCAGTAAATAAATTTTTAATTTCGTAACGCCTTTACATTTACCATACAAAGTTACCATCTTCAGATTACGAAATTAAAAATTTATTTACTGGACTGTTTGTTACATCTTATAACATTAAATTATATATCCAATAAGAAAAGAGCTTGAAGAATGATACTGTTTTTAAATATTGAACGAAAACTGCAAACATTATTTAACAACACCGAATAATTGTTCTATTGTTTTTATAGTATATTACAGAAATGAAGACTTCTAAAAAAGTATTTTATTGTTGTTAGAAAGTACTTTGAACTTGTAAATATTACGTTCAGATTTAAAACTGTTAACAGAGGTTTAGAAAATGTCTGCAAAAGTGGTTACTAGTCGTATTCTATATGTTTTGCATTCTTCAACTTTAAGAATTTGTATTAAATAAAAACTCTACTATGCCCATAAATATAGAAAAGCAGGTTTATTTTTAAGTGTGTCAAAATGCACTCTAATATTCAAAGTATTACATTATTTTAAAGAATGTCCAAGCAAAAAACGTTATTTTCATACTTGTATAGTCTCACTGGTTCGTTCAGTGAGGTAGTATTTCAATTTTCACATGTTAAATATATTTCATCGAGATATTTTGATTATCAAATAAATAAATTTATAATTGATTAATTTTTTTATTTCACATTCTCACTAGCCAATTCAATATAATCTTGTTACATCAGTTGTTTTATAGCCATTTTAGAATAGTATTTCCCTATTAACTTTACTAAACAATCTGTACTGATTGATTCGTAAAATGAAATACTATTTTTAATAAACATTTAAACATTGATAGCAAATAGTAAAATTTAATTAACAACTAAATACATAATTATATTGGTATAAGCATAAACATAATATAATGTAATACAAATATGATTTTGTGAAGAGTTTTTGACCATTATAAGGTCTAATTTTAGTTTTATTGATATATTAATAGAGATTTTACACAACAGAAACGATTTGTTGTGAATATATACTTCATAATTGATGTAGTTGTATGCACTTTTCTAAGAACTGTAGAATTTAATTTCGATGTTAAATAATGAAAGATTTAAAAAAATTCATTATATTCATAAAAGTACATTGTCTTAAAAAAGAACTATACAATACTTATCAAAGATAAGTGTAATGGCGAACTATACCTAAAAATAATACCTAAACGATGTGTATAGACGTAGAGTACGTGATTATTGACATGAAATATTAAAAAAAATATCTTAAATTGTTTTTAATACATATGAAGAATTCCTAGCAACATAGACAGTGCAAACCTATGTGAATGAAAATATAACAGATTTGGATTAGAAATATTAAAGAGAACATGAAAGAGTTTATAACTAACAATGGAATATTTAAAAGAGAAAACATACAAGCAAAAAACTTGTAGGACAAAAATTTAAAATTTAAAACAAAGGAAAACAAACCATTATTGAAAGTGTCTTTCAGGATGAAAAAGAAACTGAAGGTCCTACAGGATGAAGGATTAATTATTGGCCCTCAACAATGTACACTATTTTGAAATAAAGACAAATAAAAGTCTGAAATAAATTACTTAATTTGCCTAATATGACCAAAAAAGTAAAAAAAAAAAAAAAATCAAAAAATGTTGCACCATATGAGGACATATTTAAAGTGCTTTATAAGGAGACATTTTAAACATACTACGATATTCTTTTGAAAGTGAAGTGTTTTTAACATAGTCCTACAAGTGACTCTTTGTTGAGTGTTAAGATGATCTCTAAGGTTACACGAAAAGACTTGAATGAAGGCCTCACGTGAAGAACTGTATTCATTAAAAGTGAAGTGTCTTGGGAAGTGGCTTTAAGGGTACTTAAGTAGAGTGGGTAATCTGTGTCAATTAAAATTGGAACCCAGAGATGAGGCTGTCTTATTATGGATGAAACAGAAGTTACTTGTCACGTCTTATCCTGATTGGAGGATCAGTTATAAAAGGAATGTAATATTTGTACTGAATTTATCTTTGGTTTTAAAATCCATCCATTCATATGTGAAACTATTTGTTTTTCAAATTTGTTTTACAGTTAGTAATACCCTAAAATAAATGCTATTATTTCCTTGCCGTGCATTTTTGAACTGCTATTTTCTTAATAACTACAATTTATTAACTTTCAATTTTATCTTTAACGGCCTTTGACTGATTTCCACCGATAAAACGTCACAAAACGCTTGTCAGCTGAATTCCGCTGAGTTTGCATCGGTTGACTAAATTGTTATCATAGTGAACTGTCTGATGGAACCGCGATGGAATTGTGAATTGTCGATGAATCGAATGGTGTATTTAGTTTGGATGTGACTAAATAAATTGTCCACTAGCAGAAGATGAAACGGAAGTAGTCTTTGCAAAAAATGCAAAGCAGAGTTATTTTTGGACTATGCATGATGGTCTCACAACTAAAGTAATAGCTATAATTTTCTAGTTCTAATACAACTATCATGTTATAAACCCGTTCTACAACACGTGTTTATATGCTTATTGTAATAAAATAAAGTTTATATTATAACTGAATACGGATATTGTTTATGTTTATAACAATAAGAATGGTTATAAATGTGTAAATAGAATGTTATTTATATTTTTGGATGTTTATATAATTATAAATCTTTAACTATTTAAAATAAATATTATTGTTGTAACTTTAGTGTTTACTAGAATTCCCTAGTGTTTGTAGAAAATGTTTGGTGAATTTACAAACAAAGCAGTTACCATGGTAACACATTTACTTTATGTGGTTATTGTATTATAAACTATTAAATTTTCCATATATTACAAACAATTTTAAGTGCTTTGGCTATCTTGTAATATTAAATTGACATATACAACACTATTTTCTGGGCATCCCTCTAGGATTTTATTTTTGTCTAAACTAATTTCCGAAAAACAACTTGCTACAACAAATATATAATTTTATTCATACAATCTAGTAGTTTTTGTTTTTTGGTCCTAAAGGTAGTACACTTAATCATGAATGAAAATTGTACCAAATTTAAGTATGTTAATTTAATGTTAATATGTGTTATGAATTTCAGAAAAAAAGAAAAAACTAAAAATTTGCTGAAATACCAATGTGCGTGTATGGAAGAGCGGGTATATAGCATACTTTATAATAAATTATTCCTAAAACATCCAGTAGTATATATATGTAATACCACTGTACATGTATGGGTGGGAGGGTGGGTCAACATCATTGTACATGAATAAGTGGCCGTGTGGGTCAATACCACTGTACATGTATGGGTGGGCGGGTGGGTCAATACCCACTACGAAGGACGAGTACTGTGATAGTTTTTAATAAAAATTTGTTGTAATGAAAATTAAATTTTAAGTAGCCCATAATGGCAAAACGTAGTATGCCCATAAAAGTAGGCCATATTGCTTCGTAAAAATGATTGTAGTAAATATATGATTGTAATTGATATATTCTGTATTTATATATGCTTCATGAAAAATTATCCGGAATCATGTGCTAGGATGGATAGTTTCATTAATTTTTATTAAATGATAATCATTAATTAATCAGTTTGTTGTATAATTTGATCGATATGGACTGATAAGGTTTTATTTATTCTAAAAAATTCAATTGATTGTGTATCTTTATCTCGTGTATTATGATTATTGACTTCGTTATTAGGAATAATTGTGAGTTTGTTTTTAGTATGTAGGTTACAAGATCGAAAATGTAAATATTAATAACAGTTTGCATTTCTAATTCAATGAAGAAGTGCTGTTTTAATGTTGTTCCCTTAACTATCCAGACCACTTTCTTTTGGAGTGTAAAAGTTTCATTAATCCTACAACAATTGCCATAAAGTATTAGGCCATATCTAACAGCTGACTGGAAGTGCACAAAGTAAGCAACTCTCAGAAAGTCATTAAGGACACAATCTTTTAACAGTCGAAGAAGGTCAATCACTCTGGAGAGCTTTGACGAAATATAGTCAATGTGACTATACTAGTGTAGCTGGTCACCTAAGAATATATCTAAGAATTTACCATCATAGCTGGTCACCTAAGAATATATCTAAGAATTTACCATCATAGCTGGTCACCTAAGAATATACCTAAGAATTTACCAGCATAGCTGGTCACCTAAGAAAATACCTAAGAATTTACCAGCATAGCTGGTAGCCTAAGAATATATCTAAGAATTTACCAGCATAGCTGGTCACCTAAGAATATACCTAAGAATTTACCAGCATAGCTGGTAGCCTAAGAATATATCTAAGAATTTACCAGCACAGTTGGTCACCTAAGAAAATACCTAAGAATTTACCAGCATAGCTGGTAGCCTAAGAATATATCTAAGAATTTACCAGCATAGCTGGTCACCTAAGAATATACCTAAGAATTTACCAGCATAGCTGGTCACCTAAGAATATACCTAAGAATTTACCAGCATAGCTGGTCGCCTAAGAATATACCTAAGAATTTACCAGCATAGCTGGTCGCCTAAGAATATACCTAAGAATTTACCAGCATAGCTGGTTGCCAAAGAATATACCTAAGAATTTTCACAATTTCATGTCCAATGTCAACGTCGTTAAACTGTCTTAGAGTGAATAGCATTTTTTTTGTGTTTTCTCCGAATTGAGTAAGAGACCGTTGGTTCTGAACCAGATTTTGGCATTTTCCAATGTGTATTAAGATAATTGTTTTAGTTCATTTAGGTTATTTGCAAAATTTATAAAGGTTGTGGTCGGCTGCATATAACAATGATGTAGCATTTACTGAATTGGGTAAAAGTAATCGGATCGAATGAAGATTATAATTAAATCAGTAATATTTCATTATATTACATTCAACCTTATTAACCTTAATTTAGTAAGTCATACTAAAATATAATTTTCATAAATGTAAAGGCAATAAAACTTTGACACCGTACACTGTCTGTAGTGGCTGTGAAATCATAAAACTTATGATTATGTCTCATTAAAAACTTTAGGACGGCAGTAAATATAAATATAAACTCGGTAAAACAGTATTTAATGTTTTTGAATGTATACCCCTAAACAAGATGAAAGAATTTATTATTGCCACACCTATACTATTTTATTTGCCTAAATATGTGTGTTATGTGTCACATGTTAACAAACTGCTATAAACTTTTACTGCTATGAGTTTTCTAAATTAAACAGTAACCATTGTAAGTTATAATTTTAAACAATTAATTTAACAATACAAATATTTTATTTGAAGTTATTATTACTGATATAGAACGGATTTAATGCTGAACACTGATATACAATTCTCCTAATCGTAATTCGTTAATTTATACTCTACTATTATTATGATTATAATTAGAAAAGTAATAATTGCTGTTATTGAATTGTTTTAAAAGCAAAAACACAAATGAAATAATACTTTTTAATTTATTAAATAAAATGAAATAATCGCTTCACAAATAATATAAATTATTTTGAAATACACCTGTACGTATTTAAACATACATAGCTATCGTTTAGACATTATAAACAAAGCTTTGGTATGTAAATGTAACAAAAGCTCGTTAGTACAAAAGTTTTAATTCCTTAAAGCTAGCAAATCTAAAACTATAAATTAATAATGTTTGTGATATTAAGTTTAAATAAGATGGGCTACAATTTTCTACAAATTTAAACTGAATGGATTCTAAGAAAGGTACTGTTGGATTTATTGTTTAATTATGTATTTTCTGTTTCATAAAAGATTATCATTGTTTTATTAATCGAAAAAACTGAAAAATTATGTTATAGATTATGCTTGAATTTATTATATTTATTTATCATTTTCAAGAAGTATACTAAAGAAATCCATAGTGCATATGGACATTTAAAGACGAAGATAAATTGTGCATTAAAAAGTAGGACATATTTTAGCAAAATTACTTGTGATTTTTGTTTTTGTTTCCTGTGTCTCAAAAAGTGTTCCAGATATATATTTACATATATATCTGGAAGCAGCCTTTAATTAATGTCTTGATATTTAAATTTAAAAGGGCGCGCGTGCACGCGTGCGCGCGCACACACACACACGCACGCACACGCACACGCACACGCACGCAATATGACGATGAACTGATCTAACGTCTATTACAACAATATTGTGTTCAAATGGCAAGATTTAATTCGATAATTAGCATAGTTTAAACTAGAGTGTTCTACCAAATTAATTTTTTTTCTAAATGTGACATAATGTATTTTTGTAGTATCTATTTCCATTATGCACTAAAAGTTTACTGTGCATTTAATTTTAGAAACCCTCAATACATTGTGGATAAGCTTTATAAGTACACAGGGGTTGTCTTTATTTTGAAACTACATTTAATTGCTGCTGCTAATATATTGCAACAATATACTTGAAATTCTGAATAGAAGTAACAGTTTACGAGCCCTATCAGTCTAACGACCCCCCTGAGAGAAGAGAACGACCTACTCTCCCTACTCTTTACTCTTCAGTTTAAAGACCGTACGGGGGCAGTTTAATGTGGGACATTATCGCTTAGGCCCAGGTGTGACGTCTCTATCCTCCATAATACAGGCTTCTGGAGTGTCCTGCTGGCAAGGAGAAGGGAGAAGGGGGGTTAAACATATTGTGACGTTTTTTTATACGTCCTAATTTATAAATAATTAATCGCTATGTGGGTTTTACAAATAAGCAACACGTTATACTAAACAATTACTAAATTTATTAAATCTATAAAATTAACTTATTACAATTAAATTGATTATTTCCTTAACTTTAAACTACTGTGAAAAGTACAATTTACTATTAGGCCTACTGTTACAGTTAGACTAATTTATATTTACAATCTTAGATGGCATCAATAATTACAACTACTAATTGCAAAGTGACTTTACTAGATTCCCTTCTTTTAATTACAATTCCTAGCTCTATAAAGTGGCTTTCCTAGATTCTCTACTATTATTTACAATTACTAACTATAAAGTGACTCTACTAGATTCCCTACAATTACTGACTACTAATTGACTTTACTAGATTCCCTACTACCTACAGTCCAAAGCTAACAGTTCACTCACAGTTTCTTCAGTGTCCCTTCAGAAGTCGTCCACAAGTACCGCACTGCTCCTTCGTTGATCCCCACAACGAACCACTCACCGGTAACTTCTCCGTAGACCACTTCACTATACTCGGACACTTCACTCGCACTGTAGAACTCGCTCACTGTCGCTGCAAACACCCGGGCTGTAGGCTCTAGACTCACTGACTGACTGACTGACTGACTGACTGACTGACTGACTGACTGACTGACTGACTGACTGACTGACTGACTCACGCTGGTATCCGGGCCGTATATATCACCTGCAGGTCTCCATCTAGAAGCTTCTTGAATTCCCCTGCGTCCGAAGTTCCATGACAGAGCTGGCTCGTCAACCCAGAAGATTCTAGAAGTCTATTGAAGAGGTAAAGGGGCGTTCATGCGTAAGCCATTGTGCCCCAAAGGTTGTAAACAAGCAGGGCAGGTGGTCAGCGACCCATCCATTACTTCCGCATCACCGGTTCCCAGGATAGAGGCCACTCGGAATGTCACAATATGTGTCAGCCTATGTAAATTAAATATAAATCAAAAAGGTTTCATAAATATCGTAGAACTAGAAATTTAAATTTAGATTATTTAGATAAGATTAGCCTTTACATCTCTTAATCTAATATATTTTACACTATTATTAAAGATTTTCAGCATATAAATGGAAAACATTTTTTTAGGACAAATAATTTAACAATTGTTTTACATAGATCCAAATCAATGTAAACCAATGAAATATATTTACTAGTAAAATATATTTACTCCTCCAGTTATTACGAGTAAATTTAAAAATAAATTAAATTTGCTAGTTAATAAGCAGTATAGTTTAAGACATAACTGAAATTCATCTATCAAAAACATTAAAATGTTCTATTTTTTATTGTTAGTCGTAAAATATTTTTAACACATAAAAGTATATTTTGTTTTTGAATTCGTACAGTATCTGAAAATAATTGTACACCATTTTAGTAATTTCCTCTTAATTTTGCTGGTTCTCTATTTATAAGCAAGATACATTTTTGACTGCTTGAGGTATTATAAAGAATAATAATTTTAAGGGATATGTGAACTTAACATAAGTAGCGTGTAATATTTTCCAATTAAAAGGCATATACTGTAAGAAGGTGTCGATACTGTACGGTGGTGTTTTCAGTTATATCAAATTGTGTTGTCTGGGGGGCTGGTGTGGGGTGAGTGGGAGGCTTGTGAGGCGACTCTTGGACTACGGTTGGGAGCAAAGAGTGGACGTTCCGAAAAGTGTTCTCTCTACGGATGTAATAATTCATCACACGGAGTGAAGTCTAGAGTAAAATCTGGGAAGATACGATTGGTGGATATACAAAATAGTTGAATAATAATTATAAAATGATTATTCAACAATGGTCCGTGGACTTATACGTAAGACGAATGTAATGTTAGGAATGTATGACAACAAAATCAATTAACACGAAAAATCAAGTTCGAGGGCGAGTGAAGTTGAGACCCCGTCAACTTTACTCGATACTATCCTACTAGTTCACTAGCCAGATAGTAAACTAGCCTTGTGTGATATACTCAGCTAGTAAACTATCCACTAGCCCGGCGAGGGTGAGTGAAGTGGAGACCCTACAACTTTACTCGCTACTATCCTACAAGTTCACTAGGCCGATAGTAAACTAGCCTTGTGTGATATACTCAGCTAGTAATCTATCCACTAGCCCGGCGAGGGCGAGTGAAGTGGAGACCCCGTAAACTTTACTCGCTACTATCCTACTAGTTCACTAGCCAGATAGTAAACTAGCTTGTGTAATATGGTTGGATAGACTAGTAGTCAGTTGAAAATGTCCTCTGACGCTGTTCGTGCTAGGGTGGTTGTTGTTACACAATTACTAAGAAGTAAATTGGTAAAGAAAAAGAAGAAAATTTGAAAATTGTGGGTGTGACAATAGTTGGCAAGACGAAGTAAATACGGTGCATCTCGTGCTTGTCAACTCCTTGTCAACTTGCTTATAGTTTTTATCATGTTGACAAGACATGATAACATATTATAATAGCAAGTAATATGATTATAAATAAAAAATATCATTGATTAATTTTATGGGAGTTGTATTATAAAAAAGGTAACTTGTGGGCGAGGTGACTTGATGTTTACAGCAATGCCAGTAGCATGCTAAACGCTGTTTATTGGTAGAGATCCCATCCCCTTGGCACTGACCGTAACGTAAGCCACAGCACAAGATATCCCATGACTATTGCATGCTATTATTATTTACATTCAGCTGTGAAATGTGCGTTTTACGAAAAAAGTAAAATATGATTTTGTATATTTGTTTTTACTTTAGCCGGTGTAGTGGCCTAGTGACTGGGTGGAGAGGATGAAAATGTATGAAAATGTATATTGATGTATTTTGAGAACAAGACTTTCATTATCAACTTCCTCATTCTATTAGATGATGAAAATGTTTGTTTTGGAACGCCCTGGTATATATATATATATATATATATATATATATATATATATATATATATATATATATATATATATATATATATATATTGTTAATGTTATTATATAGCGAATGTGCTTCACATCTTCAAATTGTATAATTAGGTCGTAAAACAAACATAAAAAAATCAACCCATGTCTAACAATAAGGTATATAATGGTAAAATATTCGTATAGTAAAAGAAGATCACAATAATGTGAAAAATGATAACGAAATAAAAATAACGACAGACTATTATACAAGATACATTTCAAAACTTAAATGTTCAACTTAAATTGTTCAAGTACATCTTCAAAAAGATTGTATAAGTTAATTTGGTTTTAGAGATTTTCATTCTACGATGATTTATTTATGTTCTTTAAGCGTGCATTAATTAGGAAAATGTGCTATATACAAATTGGCAAACCAAATAAAATTCTCAACTTCACTATATTTTAGCATAATTAGATTCAGTAAAGGAAGGTATGTAATAATCTAAAATGTAGCTGCCAAATTGAGTTTCTGATCACATCATTGTGTCTTTTACTATTGTGTGTAGTTTATTTGTGAGGGAATGGGGAAACACTGTCTCCAACCGGGGATGTGACAAAGGAACCACTTTTCAGGTTCAAATCCACTTACATATATTCACGACATGTAAACATGTGTATCGGATTCAACATAAAGCTGGAAGCCCCTTAGTTACCCTGGATGTTTGGCTATTATAAATGGCTCGTTCTGAAATCAAGTCAAACTCACGTAGTTATTAGAGTACACAGGTCATCCACACCTATCCTACACCTATTCAATCATTCATGTTCCCCTTAAAATACACACAGAATTATTTATGAATTTAATACATGAGAATCTGAGAATATATCTAAATTTGTGAGTATTTTTAAACACAAATACATTTTTAATGTTTTTTGTTTAAATTCAATTGAATTTTTTAAATTTAAATTACACATTAGTTTTTCATGCCAACTGATTGACTCATGTACATGATTCATCTATTAGTGTAACCTTATACAAATGTAGTTGTAATCCCAAGTAAACACTCACCCCTATTAGGTAAAGGCCAAGTAAACTAACTAAACTGCCCGGAGCCCTCTGGCGAAGTCCTGTACACCCAATATTGATGTACTGTGAAACACGAGACCTCCCGGCAACAAACTACTGTGGTTAAACAGTTTTTTATACAAATAACTTGTAATCAAGTAGAGATAGAAATAAATAAAAAAGCGTTTATTTTTTAACAACCTTCAATTTGATGTGCTGTACCACTTGTTTTCTTATTTTTAATGTTTTAACTATGAAACTGCAATGGTGTTTGGATTGAATGGACTGTAAGAAAAACGTGCCAAAGTTGTCAATGACTTAACGGCTTGAAAGATTAACGTGTGATGTTTTTAATAACAAAAATTGACTCTTCCCAACTGAATTACAATAATACTAAAGTGAAAAAAAAACTAAACAAATCTCAAAACTTCCGGATAATTGTTAAGACTTAAAAAATGCCAAATTCCTTTGCGTTTAAAGATACTTAAAATAACGTGCCACGTGACCAGTTTGAAATTTTCAAGAATCGATCCTTTGGCCTTCATTTTCAGGCATATGCTGTATTTTGAATGTAACAGAAACCAATTTGAGACATTTACTATGTGACATTTATTTTGGTTACATTTTATTGCATAAATATGTCAAACAGTTTGATCACATACGATTTTGACGGAGCGATCATAAACACCCTGAATTCAATATCGCATCATTTTGTGGAAATTGAAAAATATTAAGTTTTGAAATGTATCTTGTATTATTTCGTCGTCGTCTGTCATTATTTTTATTTCGTTATCATTTTTCACATTATTGTGATCTTCTTTTACTATATGAATATTTTACCATTATTTACCTTATTGTTAGACATGAGTTGATTTTGTTATGTTTGTTTTACGACCTAATTATACACTTTGAAGATATGAAGCACATACGCTATACAATAACATTTACAATATATACACGAGGGCGTTCCAAAACAAACATTTTCATCATGTAATGCAATGAGGAAGTTGATAATGAAAGTCTTGTTTTCAAAATACATCAATATACATTTTGAATATTATTGTATAATGTGTTGTATTTTGTCAAGGTATGAAATATCCATTAGTGAGGTTATATATCATAATCCTTGATATTGTTAAAATAGAAGTTTTATTTATTTGAAATAGCATTACAAAAGATCCATGTGATTATCTTTAATATAGTCTATAACGTTTGGTATGATGAAGCTGAATTGTATCTTAGTATTTAATTTCTATTGTTAGATGTACCCACAGAGTATTTATAGCAGTTATAAATAGATTACATCTAATGTAAATATTTATAAATCTGTAGTAATAACAACCACAATGTGTAAAACCTACTACGTTGAGGATTATGGGGAATAAAGGAGGGCCTGACAAGGTGCTGGTCCTATCATCTCAATCTCGTCACACTAACTCGACACATGTTTAGCGCAATAACAATAATAATAATAATAATAATACTTTATTCTCCAAAAGCCAAAAAAATTTACAAAAGGAACATACCCTTATAAGTAAATTACAATATTACCAATTATAAAATATATATTGATTTCGCTCAGGCTGACCTTATTAC
Source organism: Stictocephala bisonia (assembly GCA_035578905.1). Taxonomy (NCBI): domain Eukaryota; kingdom Metazoa; phylum Arthropoda; class Insecta; order Hemiptera; family Membracidae; genus Stictocephala; species Stictocephala bisonia. The sequence goes on along the minus strand of JAQJVL010000036.1, from coordinate 2,573,546 downwards.
ATTAACTTATTCTTACAATCTAATATACAAGTTAAAATATACAAAAGGGACGATAATAAATAAAGAAAAAGTACACCTTTATAACTTTACATAGTCAATTAAATTAGGCTAATGGAAAAAAACCCTCCAAGGCAGAGCCTGATTGGAGAAAAGCAAACCATATACTTAATCTATTATAAACTATTAATTGCAGTCAGTCAAATACAAATAGTATCATTAATTAATATAACAGTAAAGTAAAAATATTAAAGATACAAATTCAAAAATAAAGATCATCCATCCCTTAAACTCAAGTTACAATAAAAACAAAATGTTTAGTAGTTTACAAAACAAATAAAATAATCACATTTCAGTTTCAACAATTGAACATAAACCCTTGTGTGCCGATACATTAAAAATTATGTTTCAAATTTAACTTATACATGTTTAATATTTTCATCTGAAAGTATACTACTATAAGCTTTGACAGTCTAAAGTAACGGTAAAGTATTATTTACATATACTCACATACGTCTACATTCATACTTACACATTTACATTCACCCATTTATACATGCACATTCATTTGTAAGAACATATCCATACAAAAATGTCTAAGAAATAGATCTTTCAATAAATAGAAGATAATAGACGCTAACAACACTGCACTAAAATTTTACAAATATAAATAAATAAATAGTCAGAAATTTCTGAATTCATACAACCTATTCTATACTATCATTTTCACTTGCGTACATTTTAAAACATCTACTTATGTAAAGATAGGTTATTGTTCATATTTTTATAATAGCATTTTTATATACTAAATTTGAACATGTATTAGCATTTCATTAACGTCCTCGATTGTTAATAGCCAGCTTCTTATATGCCTAGCAAACAATTTAGCATTGTTGATGTCTTTTATTTGTTGAGGTATTTTGTTGTATATTAGAGGAGCTAAAAATTGATATGTCTTAGTGAAATAAGTTCTCGTTGGACGGGGTACCACCGCATCGTCAGCATTGCACAATCTTAGTTTATAAACACTCTTTGCATAACTATTCCTACTCCTAATAAAAAATACCTTTAACACTTTGTATATATATAAGTTTCTTAAGGGCAATATATTCAATGCTTTAAATAATGGCAAAGAAGACTCATGTTTCGTCTTTTTCTTTACTATTCTTATAAAATGTTTCTGGATGGTTATAAGTGGTTTCAAGTTAGTCAAATATGTTCCTCCCCAACATTCAATTCCATAACTTAATCTACTATGCACAAAAGAAAAGTAGATCATTCTCATTAGGTCTTCGCAACACATTTGTCTCATGAAATAAAATAGTCTCAGAGTGTTAATTAATTTATTTTTAACTAGTGATATATGTTTTTTTCCAATTCAATTCATTATCTAATATCACACCTAGGTGTTTTACACTTTCTTCACCTCCTATTTCCGAGCATAATGTACTGCAAGTTTTACCACTACATAAACATTCCACACACTTAAAAATAATTTTTCCAGAAAAATTCGAATTTCCTCTCAGACTAAAATTTATATAATTTGATTTACTGACACTTAGAACCATCTGATTTTCAGAAAACCACCATCGTAATGACTCCAAATCTGAATTGATATTTGATCTAATATCTTCCCAATTGTCACCTATATAGCAAAAAGCTGTATCGTCCGCAAACGACGTTACCTCACCCTTAAATTTTGCTTTGCATAAATCATTTATGTATACTAAAAAAAGTATAGCTCCTAATACTGATCCTTGGGGGACTCCATACTTAATTTCACCAAAATTACTAAGAACTCCATTTACTTTAACACATTGTTTTCTTTTTGATAAGTAGCAATACCTCTTATACCACAGTTAAACAGTTTTTCTAATAAAATTTTATGATCCACTGTATCGAATGCTTTTGTAATGTCTAAGAATAAGCCACTGACACGTTTACCATTGTTTAAACCGTTAGATATCTTTTCTAGAAATTCAATTAACGCAATTTCGGTATTTAACCCTTGTCGGAAACCAAATTGATTTTTACTAAAAAACGATATTTTTTCAAAAACTTAACTAATTTTTCTTTCATTATTTTTTCGAAAATTTTAGAAAATGATGATAGTAAAGATATAGGTATGTAATTGCTACAATCAGTCTTTATGTTTTTCTTATGAATCGGGATCACAAGTGCTTCTTTCAATTTTTCTGGAAATACACCTGTTTCAAAACTTAAATTAATAATAAACAAGAAAACGGGTAGTATTTTTTTGTGCATCCTTTTTATTATTATTGAGCTTAATCCGTCGATACCTGCTGCTGTACCACTGTTCAATGAATTTATAATTCTTATTAAGTCATATTCAAGTATAGGCTCTAGGTAGATAGAATTTAAAGAAACAAATTTACTAAAGCACTGACTTGCACCGTTTGAATAAAAGTTTGGTGGTTTTACTTTCAGATTATTTAAATTATCACCCACCTTAAAAAAATAATTATTGAATTTTTCTGCAACTTCATAAGAGTCATTAGTTATTTTACCATTTATTTCTAGTTCAATATTTAAGTTATTGCTATTTTTTTGTCCTGTCACTTCTTTTAAAATTTCCCAAGTTCGCTTTGTATTTTTTTTAATTGATTTCAAAAAGATGTGAATAGTAGTTACTTTTCAGTTTTCTAATATCATTATTAAGCTTATTTCTATAAGATTAAAAATATTCTTTCAAGTTATTATTATTAGGTTGGATTTTCATCTGCTTCATTAACAAATTTCTTTTTTTAATCCGGTGGCAAGTATCAACATCTATCCATGGCTTTAGCTTTACTACTTTCCGTTTCGTGGTTTTAATATCTTTATTAATTTCTAATATAAGTCTACTTATTTTTGTGTGAAAAACATCAAACGCTTGTGAGGCATCTGGTTGCAAATATACATTACTCCAATCAACAGTATCAAGTAAGCTATCCAGTCTGTTGTAGTCAATACGATAAACATATGTTGGAAGCTATGTGTTTCTTTTTTTTTTCTGTGGTATAGCCAAATAATAAGCCAGAAATTTAAACGAGGTTACTGAACGGAAATAGGTGCTATTGGGCCTTAGGAAAAATATTGAAAAGCAAAACCTTATCAAGAAGAACCAAAGAACAAATGTACAAGACAATTATAAGGCCAGTAGTCCTATATGGATCTGAGGTATGGACAATGAGCAAGAAAACAGAAAGGCGATTAGTAACCTTTGAAAATAAAGTATTAAGAGCAATATATGGGCCAGTGAAAGAAGAAGAACAATGGAGAATAAGGAAAAATCAGGAACTTAGAGAATTGTTTAAGGAAGCAGACATAGTAGCAGAAGGAAAATCAAGACGACTCAGATGGGCAGGCCATGTAAACAGAAGGGAGGAGGAATCTGTATTGAGAAGAGTAATGGAAGGAAGACCAGCAGGAAGAAGACCTTTGGGTCGACCAAGGCTGAGATGGAAAGATCAGGTGCAAAGGGATATGCGGAAAATGGGAGTGGAAGAAGAGATGATGCAAGACAGGAGGAAGTGGAGGCAAATTGTTGGCGAGGCCAAAAACCTTTTACGGTTTGAGTTAAGTAAGTAAGTAAATATAGCCAAATAAAGGTGAAACCAAAAAATGCATATTTAATCCATAAAAAAAATTGTGTTGGAAATACTGCTATTTCAAACAATAATAAAGCTACAGCACAAAACACTATTTTACATAATGTAAAATAATAGTTTTCATCTTTATAACCTTATATCAAATCAAATTAAAATATTTATTGTCGATTAACAATGTAACATTGCATGACAACAGTCAAAAATAATATGTTTCCATAATTACAAAGAGTCATATAATCTAAACTTTTTTCCTTATGAGCTGGGAAGGCACTTATAGAGTAATACTCCTTAGTTAACAGAAAGTCCTTTAACATTTTTAGTGAGAACTGAGCCCTAAGACGTGATGGAAGGTTATTAAATATTTTTACCGCAGATGCTGAAATTTGTTTTTCGAAAAATGTTGTACGGTGTTTTGGAGTTGGTATTTTGTTGAAATTTCTTAAAGTATAATTAGAATCTGTTTTATGCGCGTGAAGTTGGATGTTTTGTTTAAAAAAGTACGACATTTCTAGGATGTACAGACTAGGGAAAGTTAACAGGTTAGCTAAAGTAAACATGCCTCTGCAGGATTGGGATTTTTTTTAACCCAGAATAACCCTTAAGGCCCTCTTCTGCAAACGAAAGACCCGCTTAGTACCAGTGGATTCAGCACCCCATATTGGAAAGCTGTATACCATATGAGGATAAATACAACCATAGTAAGCCGCTAATTGTATACCTCTGTTAGCATAATAAGAGAGTCTACGAAGAACAAAAATACCACTGCTTATTTTCCTACATATCTTATCAATGTGATGGTGATACTTTAGGTTGTAGTCAATCAACAGACCCAAAAAGTTAGTAAATTCTGAAGATTGTATTTCAGAATCACCTATAAATATATGAGAATTTACGTTATTGTCATTACTTTTGCGTCGTTTTAGGTGAAAGTCAATAAATTTTGTTTTGGCACTGTTAACAGAGGGACAATTATCATCCAACCATTGCAAAAGGGCACTGCATTGAATAAATATTTCGACTTCAAGATGTTTAAGGTTTTTATGGGAAAGATCGAATGAGATGTCATCAGCAAATAGACAAATATTTCCGCCTCTTATGCTATGGGATATGTCATATAAATATATATATATATAAGAACAAAATAGGTCCAATACTGAACCTTGGGGGACACCTGTTCTCACACTTGTCGTAGAGGACACCCAGTAGGTTACTGGGTTCCATACACGTACATTGAAGATGACCAGTCCACCCACCTATACACGTACATTGTTGATGACCCGCCGACCCACATATACACGTACATTGTTGATGACCCCCCTACCCACCTATACACGTACATTGTTAATGACCCGCCCACTCACATATACACGTACATTGTTGATGACCCGCCGACCCACATATACACCTACATTGTTAATGATCCGCCCACCCACATATACACGTACATTGTTGATGACCCCCATACTCACCTATACACGTACATTGTTAATGAACCGCCGACCCACATATACACCTACATTGTTAATGATCCGCCCACCCACATATACACGTACATTGTTGATGACCCCCTTACCCACATATACACGTACATTGTTGATGATCCCCTTACCCACCTATACACGTACATTGTTAATGACCCGCCCACTCACATATACACGTATATTGTTGATGACCCGCCGACCCACATATACACCTACATTGTTAATGATCCGCCCACCCACATATACACGTACATTGTTGATGACCTGCCGACCCACATATACACGTACATTGTTGATGACCTGCCGACCCACATATACACGTACATTGTTGATGAGGGTCGTAGGGAGGTACTAGAGGTGCCGTAATGTTGTATAGAGATGTGAGTGTTTTAATATGACTCACCAAATTACTGAGGGGCTGACTGATATTATATTACGATCTTTATTTTACATTTTATTATTGATTTGGTTTCTAGGTTGCAATGTCTAACGATAGCATTATTTTATTTATTTTTTTTAATTTTTCCTCTAAGAAAACTTCACTTGTCAGTTCACATGGGCCTGCAGGCCTGTGTGTGAACTTAATTCACCGAGTAAAGTACTGACCGTTAGCTCAGTGGGAATTTGAACCTTGGACATCACCCTTTGTAGTCCGAAGCCTTAGCCACTGAGCCACCTCACCAACAATTTCTTATCTACAGTTGTGTTGGTCGGCTTAGCACCAACACATTGATCAATTTGTATGATCGTATTTACAATATGTGACGGCGCTGAACCGTGATTCAGGTACAGACATGTATTGCGGGAATTGTATCATAAATAGCGTAGGCGCTTCGAAGGTTGTTTTAACGTACGGTGGCATTAACCCACCCATACACGTACGATGGCATTAACCCAACCACCCACCCCTAAACGTATGGTGGCATTAACCTACCCACCCACCCATACACTTTTGATGGCATTAACCCACCCACCCAAACCATACACATAAGGTGGCATTAACCAAATCACCCTCCCCTACACGTACGGTTGCATTAACATACCCTCCCACCCATACACTTACGGTGGCATTAACCCGCCCGCCCACCCATACACGTATGGTGGCATCTACCCTCCCACCCACCTATACACGTATGGTGGAATTAACCAACCCACCCACCCATACACGCACCCGCCCATCCCTAGACGTACAGTGGTAATGTCCCACCAGCCCACCCCTACACGTACAGTGGTAATGTCACACCCGCCCACCCTACACGTACAGTGGTAATGTCCCACCCGCCCACCCCTACACGTACAGTGTTATTGACCCACCCGCCCGCCCACACACGTACAGTGTTATTGACCCACCCGCCCGCCCATGCACGTACAATGTTATTGACCCACCCGCCCGCCCATACACGTACAATGTTATTGATTACAAGGGTGGGTCAATAACACAGTAAGTGTATGGGTGGGCAGGTGGGTCAATACTACAGTACGTGTATGGTTTGGGCGGGTGGGTCAATACCACTATGTGTATGAGTGGGCGGGTGGGTCAATACCACAGTACGTGTATGGGTGGGCGGGTGGGTCAATACCATTGTACGTGTATGGGTGGGCGGGTGGTGGGTCAATACCACTGTATGTGTATGGGTACAGTTTTGGAGTTTTTCTGAATCCTGGTACAATATCACCAACAAAATCCTGGTAGTAAACACAGTAGCTTATTTCTAAACATATTTTTAGTTTTTGCTAGTTTTATTTCAAGGGGTAACTTATTGTATAATTTAATTCCTATGTAGTAAACATTATTAGCAAAATGGCCAGTTTTGTGAATGGGATAATTTTAAAAGGGTTCATGTCTTAATTTATAGTTACAAATGGGTTGTCCAGAGAAATATGTCATATGTTTATTTACAAATAAAAGAAGTCGAAATGCGTTTCCGTGTTCTTAACACATGGAACAGTTAAAATATTGTGTTTCTAGAAAATTTGTTTACATGATGAATCAGAAGGAACTTTAGCTATAATTCTAACTATTCTTTTTTGAATTCTGAATATTTTTTTTATTTCTGTGGCAATACTTCAAAATTCAATACAGTATATTAAATTAGAATAAATACTAAATAGAAATAGAATAAATTCAATACCACTAGTTGTATATGGGTGGGTGGGTGGGTCAATACCATTGTCTATGTATGGTTGGGTGGATGGGTCAATACCACTGTCTGTATTTATAATTTTTATAAATATATTATTAGCTTAAAGCTTAAGAAAATAGTTAATAATTTTTTGTTAATAATGCAAAAAATAATGTATTCTATTCAACGAACGATGTGGAAATTATATAATGAGAAATGCTGCCCATGTATCTTAATTAATGCTTAATGAAAATGAAAAACTCATAAACATAGTGTACTAAAAAAATATATATGCTTAAAAACAGCCTATATATGACACGTGTAAAAAAATGTTTAATGCTTAATGAAAATGAAACAATCATAAAAATTGGAAGAAAAACAGGTTTTTTTTTATTTTGAGTTTTATTATTTTATTTATTTATTATTGAGTTTTATTATTTATGTGGGTAGTAACCCAGACATCCCAAATCATCCAGAAAAGGAATCTTAACAACCTGGCTTCGGCCGGTAAAATATAGTTTTTGTACAAAGTAAAGTTTCAATAGTTTAAACACAGATTTTATATTTATGTAAATAATGCAATGCACAGAGAAAGTTGTTTGGTTAGTTCCCAGCTAGATACAATACAAACTTGTTTTGGTCAAACTCGGTAAATACGTGTGGTAACAAAACCACACAGTGAGAGTGTGGGGCCGGCTCGGTTAGACCTCTGTTATTTGATTATATCTGGAGGCGGGTGAATTCCATATGCGTTCTCATTGTGAAAAACCCCTCTAGGCTATCGTATATCATACTTTGTACTATCGCACTTTGTATTGTTCTGACGTTTGTATTCGTGTTATTAGTATATTGGTTTAAAGATGAAGTGGAGTTAAAAAAGAAAATATGTGATAATAACAAGATATATTATAAAAAATTTTAGGAAATACTAATAGTTGGCAAATAAATTATGTGCACCGAGTTTGAAGGTTAGCTTTTTTATGTGTTTTTCTATGTAGCTAAGAGGCCTACGAAAAATTTAAACACATCATTGTTTTCCTAATTTAACTGTACGTTACAAAATGTGCATTTTAAAATTTTATTACAAATTTTAATAATTTTTATCCTGCTTGGAGCAAAAAAAGTACCTGAATTTTATGTAGTTTTCACTGTACATCAAATTTACACCGTTATTACTAAAAACCCCATTAATGTATCGCAAATACATTTTCGTACATAGTTGATAGGAATGTATTTTATAAGTTTGAATCAATTAGAAATAACTTTAAACAAATTTAAATTGATATAAGCCCACTGCTTTTACTTACACATATGAAAATAATGTATCGTAACCATACATATCATAAGGATTACAACAAGACGACGTAATTAACTATACGACCTCTAGAAGCCGAAAAATTAATGTTTCAGGGAATTAATAACATTTTTTTTTCAAACAGTTAAAATACTAAAATTTATAAAACTTATAGAAAACATTCCTATCAACCACGTATTTAAAAATAAATGCGATACATTAACGGGTTCTTGAGTGGTAACGGTTTGATGTACAATGAAAACTAGTTGAAATTCCGGTACTTTTTTTGTTTCTAGCAGGATAAAAATTATTACAACTTGGTATTGACCCACCCGCTCACCCATACACATGCAGTGGTATTGACCCAAACTGCTCACCCATACACGTGCAGTGGTATTGACCCAACTACCCACCCATACACGTGCAGTGGTATTGACCCAACTTCCCACCCATACACATGCAGTGGTATTGACCCAACTGCCCATCCATACACGTGCAATAGTATTGACCCACCCACCCACCCATACACGTGCAGTGGTATTGACCCACACGCCCACCCATACACTTTCAGTGGTATTGACCCAACAGTCCACCCATACAAATACAGTAGTATTGACGCAACTGCTCACCCATACACGTGCAGTGGTATTGACCCAACTGCCCACCCATACACGTCATGCAATGTTATTGACCCAACTACTCACCCATACATGTGCAGTGGCATTGCTCCAACTGCTCACCCATACACATGCAGTGGTATTGACCCACCCACCCATCCATACACGTGAAATAGTATTGACCCACCCGCCTACCCATACACGTGCAGTAGTATTGACCCACACGCCCACCCATACACTTTCAGTGGTATTGACCCAACAGTCCACCCATACACATGCAGTGGTCAATACTAACGTGTTTTGAAACACTTATGTGGATAGGTGGGTTTAGTAGCACTTTACGCGAATAAATGGGCGGTGGTAACTATAACTGTACGTGTATGGGTGGGTGGATATAATTCGGGTCTTTACCACGATAAAAAGAACTATGACCAAACTACAGTTAAACAGGAAAACAACGCTCTGTTTAGACATTTAGTAGGCCTCTTAGTTACTCAGAAAACAACTTTTAAACTTGGGTTCACGTCATTTCTGCGCGGACATTATTTTTTCACCTTTGCTTATGAATTAAAGTTTGAACAGTACTTTTACTATTTGATCTATGGAAAATTTATGGTTTGTGTTGAGCTGGAGAGTGGCTTACTTAAAATATTAATTATTCAAAGAGCCTAGACATATCTTCATGGGTAGGCTTCCACCCAAATCAATTTATTATGGTTTTGTCCCGTGACAGTATGTAAAACATCCTAAAAAAGGATGTTAACAACAATCAATTTCAGGAGATAATGGTTGAAGTAAAAGTGAGGAGATGTTGAGTTGATCTCTACTTCCGTTTCAGGGATCTCGGACAGTCGAACAATAAGTCAACTTCTACAGGAACATAAATTCCTTGGTGATGCAGTTTCACAAGTAGTTTGTCCGCTAGTGCTTGTGGATAAAAGGCTCTGTAGTTTGGTTGTTGGAATCATTCTGATGATAATCATGGCCGAGGTCAACCGAAATAGATTTACGAGTTTGAAGATCAGCAAACACACAACAAACTTGCAGAGGTCAAATGTTGAATTGCTTCATCAAACTCTCGACAGGAACAAAAGGCTTTGTCAAAGTCCACCAACCAAACGACTAGTTACTTACAAATATTCAGAAATTACGAAATAAAGTAATTGGAATAATTTATGTCAGTATTAAAATAATTAAAGGTTGTGAAGTCATGAATACATACTCAAAGAGTGAGGAAAACTTAAAAACCTTATAGCTTGTAAGGTAAACATTTTCAATTCTAGCATAAAACGTTTTTGTGTCATGGGTAAAAAAATAAAATAAAATCATGAAACAACTAAATATCATTGTATAAGGTAATTTTATAGTAAGTGGACTGGTTTTAATTTGTAAAATTGTGTGAAATATAATTAAAAACTACTGTAGTATCCATATTTTATATAAATAAACACAGTTTGGTGATTGGAAAAATTACAGTCATTATTTTCGTTTCGTAAAAGATTTGATAACATTTACACATATATTTTATGATAAAGGGCATAATATTGAAGTCAACAGAATAATACCAAATAAATGAAATTTTAATAAAATGTACAAACATTATTCAACACCTTATAAAGGGTTTTCTGCCAATGCAAAACTTAATATCCTGAATATATATATATATATATATATATATATATATATATATATATATATATGTATATATATATATATATATGTATATATATTTCATTTTTAATTTCTCCCATATGCGTTAGCATAGAGAAGGCATTGTGATCGTAAAAAAAATGTTTTACAAGTTGGTCTAAAAATCCATTTTAGGGCCTCCTGCACCAAAAAAGTTGTTTTTTTTCGAAACAAAATTTCTTTTTGGTATCTGTCCGTATGAGTGTCTGTCTGTGTGCATATGCAGTTGCCTGGAGACCAAACGAATGGATCAACTTTGATGAAATTTGGTATGTATGTGTATATAACCAATATATCCAACTTTTTTAAACTTTTTTGAAATTTTAGTTTTTATTTTATATTTTTATGGAAAAAAACATACAAAACTGGAATTTTCTCAAAAATGGCTCTTATAATTTTGATTAAATTTTAAAAAAAATATGAAATTATAATTAAAAATATTTTAGTAAAAATTCCATGTCTCTAATCTAACTAGTTTTGAGCTATGGCATTAAAACCTATTTTGGAATCAAACTGGTAACTTTTAAAGTTTTGGTTTTGTAGTGTTTAATATTAGGGAATGTTTGTGCCAAATCTATTGAACCATTTATTTTGTTACTTTTCTTCTGAAATAAAAACAATCTGTCTCAAAAGTATCTTCTTTTTAATAATCTGGTATTAGTATAAATAAATACGCTTAAATTGGCAACTATATACCATATTTATCACATATACATTTTCCATATTGGTGTTCTAAAGGGTGTAATGTTATGGCCTGATAACATGGCGTGTCCCTTGTCCCTTGAGAGAAGGCAGCTTAGTGCGTGACGTAAAGCTCTGTCAAGTACCTTGTGTATGAGAACTCTGTTTCATCTGATACTTTAAGCCTCTTTTCACGGTGATAGTACACTCGTGATGTGCTCTCATGACATTCGCCTCGATAGTTAGGTTGTGCGAGATTAGTATCTGCATGGTCAGAGTTGTTAGTGTGATGATAGTTAGTATTGCCGAACACAAAAAAAAGACTACAACGAATCGTGCTAATTATCACATGAAAGATATTTGCAGTATATAACTGTTTGTTGATGTCACGACAATTGTTGGCATTCAACTAAAGGTCTCGGCAATCATAGAACTGTTAAAACTGCGAGTAAAGGTCTCAGTAATGATAGAAATCTTAGTAGAGGCCACAGCAATATTAGAACTGCGAGTAAAGGTTTCAGTAATGATAGAAACCTTAGTAGACGTCACAGCAATATTATAACTGAGAGTAAAAGTCTCAGTAATGATAGAAACCTTAGTAGAGGTCACAGCAATATTAGAACTGCGAGTAAAGGTCTCAGTAATGATAGAAACCTTAGTAGAGGTCACAGCAATATTAGAACTGCGAGTAAAGGTCTCAGTAATGATAGAAACCTTAGTAGAGGTCACAGCAATATTAGAACTGCGAGTAAAGGTCTCAGTAATGATAGAAACCTTAGTAGAGGTCACAGCAATATTATAACTGAGAGTAAAGGTCTCAGTAATGATAGAAACCTTAGTAGAGGTCACAACAATATTAGAACTGCGAGTCAAGGTCTCAGTATTGATATAAATCTTAGTAGAGGTCACAGCAATATTAGAACTGCGAGTCAAGGTCGAGTAATGATATAAATCTTAGTAGAGGTCACAGCAATATTAGAACTGCGAGTAAAGGTCTGAGTAATGATATAAATCTTAGTAGAGGTCACAGCAATATTAGAACTGCGAGTAAAGGTTTATGCAACGATACAACTCCTAGCGCATGTCATGGAAATATTAATACTCCGAGTCAGATAATGCGAGTACAGGCGAAGATTGTGATAGACCTCCGAGAAATAAACAATGTGTGAAAGACACGTCTATTTTAATAATACGATGTAATTACTTGGCCTTAAAAACATGCCAAAACATTTTCATTTTCATTTCAGTAACGTTAAGCTCATTCCAGAAATATTTTTAGACTAAATATATTTAATAAATAAATTCATCTTAGCCCAAGGATCGTGTTTTGACTATTTTATTAATTAAATACCTTCGTCAGCGATCCTTCAATGGTCATTTAACCGACCGGTTTCGCTACTATTGTAGCATCTTCAGGGGGAGTTGAAATTTCTTTATCTTGCGATATTTCGTCAGATAAAACATAAATAAATACTAAAACACAGTAAAAGTACATTGTTACACTTAACCTAATTGTTATGTCACTTTCTCTCTCCCTTTTCTGTTATCAGCTGTTCCTTGGGTATCTGGCTTATTTAGTAGACAGTTGTATAGGATGTGGGATTTGAACTGTAGTTTTTCATTCATTAGATTAGGGTAGTTTTTGGTTGATTTGTAAATTTCAAATTCTTCTAAGCAGTTAAAAAGTTGTCTATTTCGGCAATAATGTAAAATGTCCATGTTTTTTTTAATTGAATCTAATGAATGGTTTTTATCAATGAAATGCTGGGCAACAGTGGATTTTTGGTTTTCGAGCTTTGGGTCAGGGTGGTGTTCTTTAAATCTATTGTGGAAAGGTCTGCGGGTCTGTCCAATGTAATTGCCAGGGCAATTAATTGTCACAAGTGATCTTGTATACTCCCGTTTTTTCATATTTATCCAAAGAGTTTTTGTCTGAATTCAAGAGATTTTGTATTTCGTTTGTAGTTCGGAAAGTTAGTTTTATGTCGTGACGTTTCAATTCGTTCTTAAGGTAGTGCTCAATTGACTGGTTGTATTCTATAGATATGAATTTTTTTAAATTTTTCTATTGAATATATTTCAACAACTTATGTATAGCTGATCAGGTTGTTAAGCTGATGTGTACTGTACAAATATTCAGGTTATGTTTCATATTTACTAAAAGAGTATATGAATTAAGTTACCGTCTGATTATATTCTTGCTCAAAAAGATCGTTACTTTTTTTTTAATTGTGATTTGAAATCTGTATTTTATCCGAGCGAAATAGTGACAAATTTTACTCCATCGTAATACTGTAATATTATGTAATATTTGACAAATCTGTGCACGTGGTAATTGTTTAACTGTCACCATTCTTTTCACTTATCATTTTGAAATAGTAATGTCCAGTTTCTAGTATTAGTTAATCAATCCCACTTTTATTTTTTATGTTAGGTTTTGCGAGCGTTTGTTGTTTATTCAAAGGAAATAGTGTATGATTATATCTTTGATTTTAATCAAATCTGTTCAAGTTTCGATTTGAGTTTAGTATTAAAACCGTTTGTTGTAATTCGGAATCGATGATGACTCAATTTGATCATTTTCCTTTCGTACACTGCACGTGTCGTACATATCTTCGTTCTACAACACAGCTATTCTACAAAGTGATACGATATTGGGGGGGGGGGGGGGTTATGGCTCCCTTTCCCAATATGCTTGTGTCACAAACTGCTTTATCTCAAGTTGTTAAACTTCACACTCGTGTAAGCATAAGCAGCCTGAGTGCGTGATAGTTTCCTGATTGTTTTCAAATAGACAATAAAAACATTCTAATAACCAAACTTAACTTTTATTAGTAGTTAAATTAATACCATGTTATAAAAAGCCTTACACGTCTTATAACAGGTACATCCTGATGTGATAGTTTTTAAACGGTTCTAAATGCTACGTCATAAATATAAATTATGAAAAAATAAGCCATCTGTAGAGTAGTTTCTATTGATGTTTTATAATTTGTTTTAATTTTTGCAGTTTTAAAAACACTATAAAATATTTTTGCAATCTATCTGAGTATTTTTCAATCAATTTAAAATATAGGATTTACTATTACTAATAAAACACAATGCATATTTAAAGAACAAATTAATTTTATTCTGACGAAGCCTAAGTAAACATTTATTGCATTTCAGATGGTCTGCTAAATTAGACAATTAAAACGTTTATAAGTAAAAATCATCAACACTAAGTTTTAATTGTTGTAGCAATTATAAATTAAATTTAACATTTTAGCTAATAAATTAAAATAAATGCATTATGACATTGTTTAGAGTTTACTAAGAATTGATTGATTAGGGTTGGAACTATTGGTGTAGTGATGTAACCCAACTACTTGGAAACAAAGTGCTGTGGAGGTTGAAGGTGATAGGTTATATACTCGGTCCTCTTAATACTGACATGGCATCCGATCGATAGTTGCTTTCGACGTGGACACTACTAGAGAAGTCTGGAGTGTACGTGTTGAGTGGTAGTCAGTGTTCGGATGTTATGTAGGGTAGATAATTGAGTATCAGTCTTGTCAATTGGTTGACCTTTAACTACTTGGTTCGGATTCCACGTAAAGCTATAGTTCCCATGGATATTGGGTTATTAATGAATTGCCCTTTCTGAGCATCAGTCGAACTCAGTTAGTAAACAGAAAAAAAAACTATCATCACTCATTCTGTTACTATTCATATTCACCTTAAAATACGCAAAAAGTTGTGCAGGAATCTCAAATTTAAAAATAATAAGTTTTTCACCACAACAAGTGGAAGAAAATCTTACATTTTATAGCATGTATGAAGTTGTGCAATAAAAAAGTGTTTATTAGTAAAAAATAACAGCTGATGATTTTGTGGAATGTTTAAAAATGTTAAATGTAATTTTTAGCATAAATCTAACCTACAATAACTACTGTACAACCTAAAACAGTATTCATTGTTGGTTATATAGCTATTCATTTTAAAATTTAAACACGCCTTTTTTAGTTTCGTACGTAATGCTAATAACAAACATACAGTACATTTTAAATCAATCTGCGAGTTTTTTCTTACACTCTCTAAAATAAACACATAATATAAGGTTCATACCATTAGAGAGCGTACTGATGTAATGACTAGGGATGTTGCGATATCACGTTTTTCCGATACTTAGTATCAAAACCATTTCGGAAAGTTGATATCGATACCAGACCGGTATCGCAACAAAAGTTTCGATACCATTAGTAGTATATCGATTCTATACTTTTGCTTCTTTTAACTGAAAACACCAAAAGGGTTTTAATGAAAATGCAAATAATTATGAACACATTTTTAATACACTTAACATTAAAATACTAAAATTAATTAAAACCATTAGTGTTGATTTGACTAAAACAAATAGTATGTGTAACTGATGTTATATAAAACTCCTTCAGTTTGCAGATCAAGTTTGCACTAAAATACTAATCAGACCAGTTTTTTCGGGCAAACTCTAAAAAAAAAAGTTTTTTTCTAGTAGTATTGAAACAAAAGTGCCATCCGGTATCGGTAGCATTGCATTCCTAGTAATAAACAAACATTCAACAAAGCACATTAGAATCTTTTGAAAGTGAAATAACACGTGTTCTAGATGCCATTATACCCCTCTTTAAAATAATATTCTACAAATATTCTGTGATTGTGACAGAACTCATATAATATAATGGGAAAAACATTGTATTATAATCTTAGATGTATTTCTAAGTTGCACATAAATTACATTGAAAAAGAGCACGGATGAGTTTTTTCATTACCATAACTTTACCAAATTATAAATCTAGTAAAACATTTTGTTGTGCCTGACTGACGTGACACTGTTAAATCTTATATGTAATATTTAGATGAAATTTTGTCAACTTGAGCTTTCTTCACTTGAATTAAATTCGATAAAAGATTGATTATTATTAGCACCATTACAAATTGGCTGTTCGAAATACGATTGCTAAACAAGTATTAATTTCTTAAAGTTATCCAATAATTACATACTATAATTGTTAAATAAAAAAACATTAATGACTAGATTATTGTTTCACAAGATCATTGTGAACTTTTCAGTATGTTTATAGTGTTTGACACATAAAATCTCTAAAGTGGAAAGAGACCTTCTAGGCTTCCTAATGAACTTAGTTACAGTTTGTTAACTAAACTCTGTAACTAATGTAACACTTTCATGTAATTATCTTACACGACATTCTAAATTGTTGTAGGCTAAAGGGAGACTAAAGGATCAATTAGTTAATAAAGTAAAAAATAGTTTTTACACAAACCAAAGGGCTAGAATTATTTTATATTGATTGTGAGGTGCCCTTGCTGGATTATTATGTGAAAATGGAAATAATATATTATAAAAAATATTGTAAAGAAGTTAGTAGTAGGGAGATTAATAATAATACCCTTTACCACTTTACGTGTAGGTGTGGGTGGGTGGTCAGTACCAATGTACGTGTAGGGGTGGGTGGGTGGTCAGTACCAATGTACGTGTAGGGGTGGGTGGTCAGTACCACTGTACGTGTAGGTGTGGGTGGGTGGTCAGTACCACTTTACGTGTAGGTGTGGGTGGGTGGTCAGTACCAATGTACGTGTAGGGGTGGGTGGGTGGTCAGTACCAATGTACGTGTAGGGGTGGGTGGTCAGTACCACTGTACGTGTAGGTGTGGGTGGGTGGTCAGTACCAATGTACGTGTAGGGGTGGGTGGTCAGTACCACTGTACGTGTAGGTGTGGGTGGGTTGTCAGTACCACTGTACGTGTAGGTGTGGGTGGGTGGTCAGTACCACTGTACGTGTAGGTGTGGGTGGGTGGTCAGTACCACTGTACATGTAGGGGTGGGTGGTCAGTACCAATGTACGTGTAGGGGTGGGTGGGTGATCAGTACCAATGTACGTGTAAGGGTGGGTGGAGTGGTCAGTACCAATTTACGTGTAGGGATAGGTGGGGTGGTCAGTACCCGATTCGGGGACACATATTAGAGAATCTTTACAATTAGTTAGAAATAAGCTACGAAATAAAGTACAAACTATCAATTGAATAAAAAGATTAATACAATATTAAGCTGTTTATGTATTGACGGATAAATATCAAATAATTTTTATTTATATTATCTGTTATTTAAAATTATAACAATTAATTACTCTTTAATCAGTAATATTTAAAATATGTTATTGGTTTTTTTTTTTTAGGATAAGACGATCTCTTCTTAACCTTACGCTGCAAATTCCCCATGGACTATTATGGAATTTGTGCGAAGGACTTATTTAGACAGAGTAAGGGGGCGAGTCAGTACAGTAGAAGGTGAATATTACTGATAAATATTTTAGTTTAATCCAGGTTCGAACCAGTGCTATCTCTAACCCAAGTTCAAAGTTTTGACGTCTTAGACCGCTCAGCCACTGGCTCACCCAACTTTATTTTTTATTAAAAAAATAATAATATGGTTATAGTAGTAAATTAAAAAATCATATATATACATCACTATATCAATTGTATTACAATATCTATAAAAATAAAAGTCAGATACTAATGACAGACTGATCACTATTTCTCAAAAGGTAGAACGCTATGACCCTTGGGACAAATATTGTTTATATGCTCTAGATGCAAACTAAGAAAGTATTTTATCTCAATTAGCAAAGAGATAAAATAAGATCTATAACCAACACCGTGATCGACTTGGGTGGGCTTCACTGGGCGTTTGGAATGTTGTACATAATGGAACATCCACGCGGTTAGTCATAATGTAACTACAACAATGTACAAGTTGAATACTACACAATTTACAACCAATACTAAATACTAAGTAGAATGGCTCTCTATAGCCAGATAATTCACGAAAATATTTTATTTTTTATGAAGATCTCTGTTTCAAGAAGGGTAAATGGTCAAAGAAAATAAATAACATAGAAATCATTTGTCAGTTTTCCTCATATTGCAGTAATTGTTTTTGCGATATTTACCTGTTGCTAATTTCTAACAAGACATTATATGGTAAATAAGAAGTTATTAAGTAAACGTAGCAGGGTGGAAAAAATACGGAAACGCTTTCACAACAACGTTATTTTCACCAATATATATTTGATTTGTTGTTGTTGATGTTAATAATTAATTGTGTTTCATTAGGTATAATTTATGATCAGAATAGTTTACTTAAAACCATTAAATAGGGTAGAAATAATATTGTTCAAATTCGTTACTTTAAAATTCAAATGACCGCAACTCTGAAAAGGATAAAGCTTTCAAAGTCCGGTTTGCGGCGATTCATTTCTCCTGAGTAGACCTTTCATTTTATGTCAAACTCGACCTAGGCTTACGTTGAAGATTTTTGTTCAAGTCCTCGTGGGCTGTCCCCTTGAAAAGATGAAACATTACTAATGGTTTCAAAAAGTATGTTATTTGTAACCATGATCATGAACAAGATTTGACTTTTACGAGTGAAGTCATACAAAAAATGTGACTGCGTTTCCATGTTTTATTTCCCACCTTGTATATAACCTACATCAAAATGTGTGTGATGTATATATATCACATGTAATAAACCATTATTTTATCTATAATATAAAATCTGTAAGTCCTGGATCATTACAATTTTCATGACATTTTATTATCATGCAGCATTTTATTTATTATTATACATTTTATTACTATACAGCATATTTAAAACGTATAAATAAAATTTTCTGTTGGTAAAATTGTAATGTTCACAGTTTGGCAACAATATTTTTTAATTTTCTAGAATATAACTAAGTGAAATTATACTTGGATTTGAGTGTACCCTACCATATACACATAAAATGGGAATTTTACAGCCTAAAAATTAGATTGCGATCTTATTTATTTTGATTTCCTTAATATCTTAACTTATGATACAACATTAGTTGACTGCATTTTATTGTACTTTTTAATATTTTCTTAAAGAAAGTATTATATTTTAAAACAAATTGAAGGTTCATCACACCCCAAATTGATGTCATTACCTAAATTCAATACAAAGTAAAGTTAGTGGATTGGATCAGAGTATAGAGCGAAGAGAATTGCCTGAGGATGCCCGACAACTCCGTCTGGCTCTTCACACACAAGCACTTTGATGTACGAAATGCTTTCAAGTAACTCTATTTTATAGATCTAAGGACCTTTCTTACGTTTGGTTATAAGGAATATTTTAGTCAACGATTACTCTAAATTAATCACACTGTATAGAAGTTATAAACTCAGTTTAAATATAAACGAAAAGGTTACATTTAGAAAAATATCTCTATTATAAGTTATTTTGAATTATTTGTTTTATTGTGTTGTATTTAACCATATTATAGTTAAATACTCGAATTTACTTCAAAAGGACTGTTTATATTAAGCGTTTAACCATTTACTATAGATATAATTTTTTTTAATATCACGCATTGTCACGAGGCTGCCTACTTAAGCTTAAGAGATAATTAACGTCTTTAATTTACGTATAGAATAAAAATAATTGTATACTGATACTGGCAGAGTAAATTATTGTTATATCCTTATATAATATAAATGTTCGTTGAATGTGTAATACAAGTATAGATTGTGTAAACATAAGAGATTTTTAAAAATTAGTTCCACTAAAATAAATAACATGTAAACTGATAAAAGTATAAGTTGTAAGTTTATTGTACTCTGCAAAAATAAATCAAAATTTAATTAACTTGTTTACGTTTTAAAGAAGTTTTTACAATATATAAAAATTAATCGTGTAAAGATGCGATCTTTAAATGTGCCATATTTTTTTATTTATTTGTTTGGTATATAACCAAAAATGTTTTAAGAAACTTCACAAATATTCACTTAAAACTTGTAAATGAGGTCGAAATAAAACAAAATACAACAATCTTAACTATTTAGATTCTCTTAATTAATGTGTAAGACTTAATCCTTTAAAAGCGCAAAATATGTCATAAATCAGTAAAATACTACAAACATAAGGAATTCATCAATAAGAACTACAAAGTAATTTAACTCAAATTGAAGTTTTGAAAAATGATATTTGAAGACAGTGTTTGGTTACTAGAATATGTTTCACTTGTTATGAAAACATTATGGAACTATTATTTATTTATTGAGACTTGACTTCAGATCGGTTTTACAGAAAATTCTGCAACTAAAAGGATTTTGTGAACCAATGGCGTGACGATGTTCCATCTGCAACTATAGCAAACCCTTTTCGTCTTGCATTGTTACCACGTTTCAGTTCTCTAAATTGTTTACGACTTAATTGTTTGATATTGTAAATTTATTTTACTATAGTGGACTTTCTTTTTGTTTGTATTGTCTTTTTAGCTTTTGTTTTTTACAGTTTTAATATTACTATTATCACATAATTTATAGGTCTATTGTTCTATTGTGTTACTTTGTGAAATCAGTTACAAATATTGAAGCTAATTTCTTCTTCAACAAATAATTACTGTGTCGCATGTCAAACTCAGTACCCTTGGCATCATCATGAGTTAGAGCTACAATCAAATGCCACTAAGCGTTCATGTTAATTCGGGAGATTTATTAAACAAAGTATTGCCTGAACGTCACATTGTAGAAACTTTCACGAGTGTAAAGTTTAATAATTGGAGATAAAGCAGTCTGTGCACATTGAGAAATGTGTGAAATAAAGCTCCCCTCCTCCCCTTAGAACCATCGTACGTGTATTGATGGTTGGATAGGTCAGTAATCAGCTCTTTCGGGCGAGTGGTATCCTCACACTACCCAGCCTTTTAATATTTGAGGTGGTGGTATATGTTTTTAAAAATAAAATCAAATGCCCTATCCATAATCATAACTACAATACTGAATGTAAAAACAATTTTACCAATGAAAAATACAATCTGGATCTTTTAAAAGATTCTGTTTTTAATTTTGGCCCTAAATATTTTAATCTTCTCCCTCAAAATATAAAAACAACCAATAGTTTATCTCAGCTGAAAACATGTTTGATAAGCCATTTGGTCAGGAGGGCTTTTTATATTATCGATGAGGCTCTAATGCAGCCTTAAGGGGTGATGTTGGCTGTTTTATTTTTTATTTAACTACCTTAAATATTTTTCTTATTGTAGCTTACTGAAATAAAATAAATGTCAATATTGGCTTAAGTGTAGGCTATAGTGAAATATTGTCTTAGAATTAATTTACTTATGATGGTATTTGTGTATTATTTTATGTTCTTGAATAATGATGTTATTTTTGTATTATGACTTGCATAGAAAACTGTAACAGTTCATATTATGTCAGTAAATTAATCTTGAATCTTAATACTGTACTCGTATGGATGGGTGGATAGGTCAGTACTACTGTACGCATATGGATTGGCGGACGGGTCAGTACACCGTACGTATATGGATGGTTGGATAGGACAGTACTACTGTACGCTATGGATGGGCGGATAGGTCAATACTACTGTACGTATATGGATGGGCGGACGGGTCAGTACACCGTACGTATATGGATGGTTGGATAGGACAGTACTACTGTACGCGTATGGATGGGTGGGTTGGTCAGTACCACCATTAGTTTATGGATGGTTGGTCGGGTCAGTACTACTGTACGTGTATGGATGGGCGGGCAGATCAGTACCACCGCAGTACTTATATGGATGGGTGGATGGGTAAGTACCACATTGCCAGTATGTGTAGGCGTGTGGATGAGTACCCCTGTACGTGTATGGATGGATTTAAGGCGTTAGTACCACAGTACAAGTATTTCAGTGAGGAGGCAGAAAATGGGGACCTGAGCTGAGCAAGTCTGTGTCACTACTCTATATTAATTCATGACTGTGTCATAAACTAATAGTTATACTGGGAATTAGTAGCATTATACTTAGAGTTATGTTTAGTGAGGCATCACAAGTAAAAATACTGTCAACATTCTCGATAATTCCACGTCACATTGTACGAACTATCTTTGTACTCCCTGAAGATATTTTGACATCAACGTGACAGTTTAGAAAACATGTGACAAGTTTATTTTTGATTCTGAGCTCCTGGAACAAGACACGAACAGCTTCTTGAAAATGTATATCCAGTTTAACAAGAGAATACATTAAGAATTCCCTTGGAACAATATTTTTAAACAACAAAGTATGAATTACTTTGTTTTAAACTAAATGCTATTATTGTACTTCAATGGAACAAGACATGACTAGCTTCCAGGAAATGTATATCCAGTTTAACAAGAGAATACATTGAGAATTCCCTTGAACAATATTTTTAAACAACTAAGTATGAACTACTTTGTTTTAAACGAAATGCTATTATTGTACTTCAATGGAACAAGACATGACTAGCTTCTAGGAAATGTATATCCAGTTTAACAAGAGAATACATTGAGAATTCCCTTGAACAATATTTTTAAACAACAAAGTATGAATTACTTTATTTTAAACAAAATGCTATTATTGTACTTCAATGGAACAAGATATGACTAGCTTATAGAAAATGTATATCCAGTTTAACAAGAGAATACATTGATAATTCCTTTGAACAATATTTTTAAACAACAATGTATGAATTATTTTGTTTTAAACGAAATGCTATTATTATACTTCTATTAATTTTTAAAACTATTTATGTAAAAATCAATCTAAAGACAGTTCGTATTGGATTTTGTGAACTATAAACATATCAATGACATACTACTATATTAAGGATGATAGGTGAAACTTTTTTTGAAATAATTTTGAATAAAAGTATTAATACTTTTATAGGTAGTAAATATATCAATGTTTTAAAAAGAAATTTATTATTTGCAAAAATGTTCTTTACTCTATATTCGTATAGTTTAGATTTTTAAAGATTTGAGATATATTACGTAATTATATCAATTTCGACTTTTAAAATGTCACTGATTTTTTTGTTTGAAAGTTATTTAGTAGCATTGGATTGTTTATGATATGTAGGTAATATTTGGAGGTTTGCAATGCTTTGAGTGTTTAAGAAACAAACACAACGTTTTGACAAGTATAACAAACTTCTGTCGTCTTCAGGTGAACTTACTAACTTAGCCTACATCTAAAACAATGTTTTCCTTTTTTTTCCTTAACTCATACTAAATCAGAAAAGACTTAATACTACATGCTAGATACTAAAGATTACTATTGAAAGTCAAAAGTTCTTAAAAAACTATCTCACATAACATAACCATACAAAATATAATACACAATATGAAATAGAAAAGAAATGCAAAATTCGAAATCAGTCAACAAAACACAGAGCAAGTTATTAAATAGACCAAATACTCAATGACATACAAAAATAAATGCTAAATATGAAAAAATCAACAGAGCATAAACCAGGTAATTAAACAGACAAAATATTCAATGAGACACGAAATAAATTCGAAAATATGAAAAAAAATAACAAAACATAGAGCAGGTTATTAAATAGGAAAATATTTAACTTACCTAACCAGCTTCCAATTCCACTGAGGCGGAGAGAAGGAATCCTTGCACCACTACATTCACGAGATGAACTCACCACAACCATCAAAGACGAACAGAATCCTTGCGGTAAGCCGATCCGTGACGAATGGTGGGGGTAGCCCCCTAGGCTCTTTGATATAATTGAGGATTTATCCCTCAATTATATCAAGGGATTTGTGTGGATAAAAGAGTAGTTGTTTTTTATATAGTAATATAAATATATAACAGATTTATGTGTTTTATACATTTATTTAAAGTGGTAATTTATATTATCAATTAGTTATGATAATAAAAACTTTAGATATCTCATTAATTAACTAATTTTATTATACGGTACAAATTCATGAACAATTCAGATTAAAATATAATGTGTACTTTGTACAATAAGTTATTATTTTAATTGTTCCTTATTCAGAGTTAACTGTCAAAATATATTAGAGTTCTTTAGTATTTAATAAATATTTTGAACTTAATGACGCTGCTACAAATAAACATTAAACTTTTTTATTTAACTTCTAAAATTTCACTCTCTAATTTCAGCAATCCTGTTAAATACAAAATCACACTAAAAACATTAAACGTATGCAACAAACGTTTTTAATACAAGCTGTTATAAAAACATCAGTTATTTATAACTCCACTGAAAATTTATTAAACCCTTATCCAGCATTCTTGAGTGAAAAATCATTTACAAAACAATGTATTAAACTAAAATAAATTCTCTTTATCACATGTCTTCTGAAGTGTTCACAGGAGTTGGATTTTCTCCGTACCCAGTTAAATTAAAACCCATACATAAAAAACTTTTAAATAGGATAAATGTGACATTTAGTTATGCACTCTTAGACGATAATATATATATAATTTTGGTAGCGTTTTTTGTATGTACTGTTATATATTCTTGGAAATTTGCAATTTTCTGATTTTATTTGTAAAGTTACACATTTAAAATATTTCCAAATATAGTTTGCAACAAAAAAGTGTATTTGTTGAATCCAAGAACATTTATAGAATCAAAGAAAAACTATATTTATAGAATCCACTGCGAGGACTCCTTCCCCCGCCTCAGTGGAATTGGAAGCTGGTTGGATAAGTTGAATATTTTGTTTATTTAATAACCTCCTCTATGTTTTGTTGAATTTTTTCATATCTTTGCATTTATTTCGTGTCTCATTGAATATTTTGTCTGATTAATAACCTCCTCTATGCTCTGTTAATTTTTTCATGTTTTGCATTAATTTTTGTATGTAATTGAGTATTTGGTCTATTTAATAACATGCTCTGTGTTTTGTTGACTGATTTCATTCATGCATTTCTTTTGTATTTCATATTGTGTATTATATCTTGTATAGTTATGTTATGTGTGATAGTTTTTTAAGAATTTTTAACTTTCAACAGTAATCTTTAGTATCTAGCTTGTAGTATTAAGTCTGTTCTGATTTAGTATGGTTTATGGGGAAAAAAATGTTTTAGATGTAGGCTAAGTTAGTAAGTACATCTGAAGACGGCAGGAGTTTGTTGTACCTATATATATTGAACCAGAAAATAGATCATTCATGTGTGTTTCCCACAACACAACCCTTAATAAAGCAATCAGAAAAACCTTTAAAAAAGAAAAATTAAACATTTTTTTAAGACAAATAACAACGCATTTAACCTAATACAAAAGAAATCCACCTCAAAATTACATAAAAACCAAGAAATATTTGACAAATCAGGAATTTACAAAATTGAATGTTCAGACTGCCCAAACTATTTTATTGGACAAACAGGACTATCATTTAAACGCAGATTTAATGAACACATACAAGCTCTAAAATCAAGCAACATAACTTCAATGAAATCTTCTTTTTCAGAACACTTACTAAACAATATTACATTTGTTTTTTGTGTTTAACATAAACAAACAATAATCACATACTAAACAATGATCATGTGTAGTTACAAAAATATGAAAACCAACATAAAAATTCTAAAATTTGGTTAAAAAAGCAAAAATCTAGATTCTCAAGAAGAACTTAAAATTAATAAACACAACCAAAAAATCCCAACAATTTAATCAACACCATGTTAATATAAAAAAGAATCCCAATACTCGAAATAATTATACATATAAGAAACAACTCACACAATGACAACTAATTACCAAATTACAAATATTTACCAATTTAATATATGTTTTCTTTATAATAATTGTTTATTTAATTTTTATAATAATTGAATGCTGAAACCAGTCAGTATTAATTCAATAAAATGTTTAAGGGTGCTCAATTGTTATTTTATATTATAACTTTAATATATATTTATATACCTTACATACCCGATTTGTAGTACAGGGGTTTAAATTTTTATTCGAAGGCTTTTTAAACAAAGGGATTTATAAAAAGAAAAACACACATATTCATTTGGTTTGTACAAAAATTTTACTTTATTTTTGTTTTACTTCTAGGATAGAATTTTACGTTAGTAAGCTGGTAATCAATCTTAGTGTTTAACTATTTCTAAAAGTAACATTTATTTACCTAAGAAACTCATAAAAAATTAATTTAGTTGAAAAGATTACAAAGTGATTAATCTATTAAAATCTATTGTTCAGGGCATGGTGTGTACATTATTAAAATAAAAAGCCAAAACATATTTGCTACTCACTTAATCTTGGAACAATCAGGTTTTAAATATGTTTCAAACCAAATTATAGGTTCCCAGATCCTACTATATTAGGAATTCCTAATTTAATACATCAGAAAGGATACACTCTTCAAGAAATGTGAGCAATTTTACTACATTTTCTGATAACAAAATATTTTTTAAGCCTTCTTATATTGTATATAAATGAAATAATTTTCTGACAATAATAGAACATTTTGTGTTGAAAATTAAGATAAAAAGTAAAAGTAGCTTTTGAATTCCTGAAATAAATTCACTAATGGAAAATAGTGATGCAATATAAAATACTTATAATTCAAATAAACTACTAATATTTTGACCAATACATTTTAATAAATTTGAAAAATAATTATGTTAAATTGTATAGAATATTTGCTGTGAGAAATATGTTTGAAGCCTTAAAAATTAATTTCAACGGAAGAGCGATTATCCGACGCATATCAAAATACAAGATTAATGTTTATATTTGCTATTTAATCCTTAACATGCAAGTTTAGGCTTACGTCTACATTAAAGAGTTGTGTTTTCAGTGGAAACACGTATAAAGCAATTGATTAAAGGGTTCCAAACCAATCCTGAATTCCAATACAAAACCACATACTAGTGGAATTCCAAATACAATCAATTTAAAGAGATATATACGTTAAAAAATATCCAATATTTTTAAGTTTCCGATTAAGTACTACCTTTAAATGTTAATTTCGTTTTGATATAAGCTTGTAATTTATTTTATACTATATATTTGAATATTTTGTAATTGGTAGTGTGATAAAATTCGTATGATACTAATAGATCAACTATCGAAACGAACTCTTATTTGATATATATTATGAATAATATATTTTTAATATCTGAGTAACACTATTATTCTATACATTTAACTGTCGTAAATTAACTTAAAAGTGTTTAAAATTTGCAACACAAGGTATGTGCGCAAGATAGAGGTTTAAAGGACTGTATATAAGTAGAAAAGGTAAATAAAATAAAGTAGTGAAATATAGTAATGATTAAGTTTTGAATACACCAGAATAAAACAAGCGAGAAACTTAAAACTTAAGTAAGCTAAAATACCTTACTTTACCAACTTAATTTAAATAACATAATTCCAACAAATATTTGTAAATTTACTTGTGAAGTAAAAAAAGTTATAAGTATCGATGTTGAAATCGATATTGAATCACGATTATTGTTATGTAAAAGAAAAATTATTCATATAAATGAATAACATGTTAAGTTATAAAATACTATTGTGAAAGTCAACTCTTCAATTTAACTTAAAACCCTCAACAAACTTACGCTATCAGAGCTTTCTAGAGACGTCCAACGATATCAACAAGGGTTGCTAACCCCATTCTGAATTTCGTTCTATTTAAAGCTATCAGTATTCCTATCCACTACATATTTCCCTCTCTTTTTCTTACCTCTCCTCCCCTCAACAAACGTTCACTATCAGAGCTCTCTAGAGACGTCCCACGATGTCAACAAGGGTTGCTACCCCCAATCTGAATCTCGTCCTATCTATAGCTATGAGTAATCCTATCCACTACTTCTTTCCCTCTCTCGTTCTTACCTCTCCTCCCCTCATCAAACGTTCACTATCAGAGCTCTCTAGAGACGTCCCACGATGTCAACAAGGGTTGCTACCCCCAATCTGAATCTCGTCCTATCTATAGCTATGAGTAATCCTATCCACTACTTCTTTCCCTCTCTCATTCTTACCTCTCCTCCCCTCAACAAAAGTTTACTATCAGAGCTCTCTAGAGACGTCCCACGATGTCAACAAGAGTTGCTACCCCCCAATCTTAATCTTGTCCTATCTATAGCTATGAGTATTCCTATCCACTACATCTTTCCCTCTCTCATTCTTACCTCTCCTCCCCTCATCAAACGTTCAGTATCAGAGCTCTCTAGAGACGTCCCACGATGTCAACAAGGGTTGCTACCCCCAATCTGAATCTCGTCCTATCTATAGCTATGAGTATTCCTATCCACTACTTCTTTCCCTCTCTCATTCTTACCTCTCCTCCCCTCATCAAACGTTCACTATCAGAGCTCTCTAGAGACGTCCCACGATGTCAACAAGAGTTGCTACCTCTATTCTTAATCTTGTCCTATCTATAGCTATGAGTATTCCTATCCACTACTTCTTTCCCTCTCTCATTCTTACCTCTCCTCCCCTCATCAAACGTTCACTATCAGAGCTCTCTAGAGACGTTCCACGATATCAACAAGGGTTGCTACCCCCAATCTGAATCTTGTCGTATCTATAGCTATGAGTATTCCTATCCACTACTTCTTTCCCTCTCTCATTCTTACCTCTCCTCCCCTCATCAAACGTTCAGTATCAGAGCTCTCTAGAGACGTTCCACGATATCAACAAGGGTTGCTAC
The DNA here is from genome assembly GCA_035578905.1 of Stictocephala bisonia. NCBI lineage: Eukaryota > Metazoa > Arthropoda > Insecta > Hemiptera > Membracidae > Stictocephala > Stictocephala bisonia. Next base: position 2,544,534 of record JAQJVL010000036.1, on the reverse strand, counting down.
CCCCAATCTGAATCTCTTCCTATCTATAGCTATGAGTATTCCTATCCACTACATCTTTCCCTCTCTCATTCTTACCTCTCCTTCCCTCAACACACACGCTATCAGAGCTCTCTAGAGACGTCCAACGATGTCAACAAGAGTTGCTACCCCCCAATCTTAATCTTGTCTTATCTTTTACTATAAGTATTTTTATCAACTATATATTTCCCTCTCTTTCGTTCTTACCTCTCCTCGTTCACAGCAAATAATTACCCTTATTATTAATCGTTTCCAATTAAACTTTTGTGCTAAATATAAAATTTGTTATTTTTCAGCACGAAATAAATATTTTAGCGTTTATATCAAATGATATACTCTTTAACCTAATCCTAAGATCCATCAGGGGTTCATTTCCGTTAAAAGACAATCTTGCGTAGTTTTGAAAAACTATATTATTATATATAATTTTACCCTATTAATGTTATGAGTTTTAGGAAAGCAAAGCATTATTATTCTGGATTATTTAAAAATAATTTAGTCATTTATGGTTTTCAGCTTTAATGTTATGTATTTTTTTTTTACTTTTGACATTTTTACAATTTAAAGAATTTTTATTTTATTGGCTTATTGACATGTGTTTCGAAGTTACTTTTTATCCTTTTTGTTTTAATAAACAACTTAAAATAAAACAAAAAAAGTTTCCTCCTCATAATGTAAATAAAAAGTAAGAAAACATGTGTTGTTTCGTGCATCATTATAGAAACACTGATCTCAACTACTCCGCCCCCATTCCAGACACCGTGTATTGAAGGTCGGATCTACGTTAATATTACACAGACCGAGTGCTTCTACAGAGTTAAATGGTAAAGTAACAGCCCAGCCTGAGCTGGATTCCAACTGACGATTTTCAGAACTGTACTTGGCCATGGTACAACGCCTTAGACCACTAGTCTGTTCCTAAAGCGTTTTTTACGTTCCGCTGACTTAAGGCAACGCTGGGCTAATAGGCTACGTTTTAAATCAAATTTAATGATACAAATTTGTGATTGTGGTCCACCTAATCACTCAATACTTATTTTCGGTGTATGGAAGAACAATATATTTATTAACATATTAAACCCTCTCAATTTTTGTTTTCCTCTCAATAAATTTGAGTCGTATACGGTTATTCGTCCGTATGCAACTAAGTTCTGTGGAGTTAAAAAATGTTATATTAGTATATCGAAAAAGTGTACAAGAGTGAATTAAATATGTGTAAATAACTTTTTCACTACACTACTATGAGTTTAGCTGTTTTCGTTATATGTTTACAACCTGCGAAACATCATATTTTCAACAGCTGTCTATTGTTTACTACCGAAAGTAACATTGTTTACAACCGAAAATTTTCCACAGTCAACAATACCTGTTTTTATTCCGTAGTGTAGTGAAAAGTATCGTTCAAAACTCGAGTGAAAGTGTTTTGTTTGTTCTCGACCATTCAAAGTGCTCGACAAGTCTCGCACTTCAAACATATGGTCTCGAACATGCAAAACCCCACTTTCCACTCTTGTTATGAAATATACTATAAAGTAAATCCCTACAACAGTTTTTTCGTTCCTGATGTTACATATATTCGATATTTGGATTGTTTTATCCTGAATAACAGTTTTAAGTACCTGGATTTAAGACGTTGTAACATTGTTATACCACAAAAAGATTCCTTAAAATATCTATATTTAGATAAATAATAACATTTTCACACAGTCATCCAAGTAAATAACAGATTATCTGACAAAATAAAAGCAATACAATTGTGTTTTTATTCTTACTTAATATTTATAAACATAATGTAGTGAACTAGTTGTAAACAGAATAACGCACGCTTCCTTAGTTATAATGGGCAATAAATAACTGGAAATGTGGGAGGCTAATGTAGGTTTAGAAAGGAAAGCACTAGTAGATGCAAACTTGGTAAAAGGCTTTCAGAAGTTTAGTACCAATATTTTGGACTATAGTAATGTATTCTGAACTTGAGGGTGTTAGTGAGCAGAAACTAATTAAAAAGTATCTTTCATGATAAAAAGTAAACAGCTGTTAAAATAAACCAACTAATTAACTATATACATCCAATATAATCCTTCAATACTTACTCAGGTATTCCAAAACATCTCTTTGAGTGAAATTCAGGTTTATTTTCTATCTTCTCTCACATTTAAACTTATTGCAAACGGTTAGTATATTCGTCTACGGAAAATAGAAGTTGTATTTGCATGCTTATATAAATATGAGAAATAATAATATATTTGTTCTCGTTTTTTCGCTATATATATCTTATAGTTTTCAACAACAACAGCTACAGAAAACAAAAGTATAAGTACAATTAAAAATTTCATCGACAGTTAAAAATGTAATTATAAATAAATTAAAATTCTTGATGTGTGTCTATAACATCAAGGTTGAAATAGTAAACAAGGACTAGCTCATAAAATAATATTAATATACTAATAAAATTATATTAAATTAAAAATATATATAATATTATACTTTAAATGCATAATCTTATATTCAATACAAAATAATCTGTAAATGTTAATTTTGAGATGTAAATAGGTACAACTCTCGTTTGGTTTAGAATTTATTATTTTGTTTGAAACATCATAAATAAAAATAGATTCACTGTGAAAGAACGAAAATACATAATACTTTATTGAACGAAGTAAAATCTGTGTCCTTGAGAAATAAGTAGGTATTTAATTGTTTAAGGTTTGCTAACTAAAGTCTCCCTAATATTTTTAATTATTTTTTAATAAGATGAATAAGAATATGGAATAAATAAAGTACATCTATGAAATATATGTGTAATCTATTTTAAAAATATTATAATTTATTTGTTTACCAAGGTGTATTTTTATTTTGCTAGTTATAAATAACATTATTTTCAAGCTCCACGTAGTTCCATCATTTGCCGTTTGACCTCTCTGAAATAAAGTCGGGAAATTTAATAAACAAACATGAATAAAAAAAAAGAAAATAATAATCCAATATCTAGATGTTAAGTTAAAAATGCCCTTGTCACTAGAAACATTATATTTACTCACCAACTTGTATTGTTTCACAAATTAATTTCATAAATGAGACAATACTACTTATGATAAATGATGTTCCTCTCTTTTTGTCACCGAGAAAAACTGAAGATTAAAATTATAATATGAATAAGGGATCACAATTACTAAATATCTATAAATTAGAAGGGCATCAAATACATGTTCCCATGGAACAACATCATACATGGAACTAGTAACTTCTACAGATTATATTTCCTTCATCACTAAAACAATTCTAATAACTGTTATTATTATAAAGTGGTATATATATAAGATAACTTTAATCACATTAATGTATATATTTATTTATTTATTTACGTATGCTCATACAGTAAATGATGGAACTACGTGGAGTTAGAAAATCTGTTAACAGGTTATAATACACTTATTTTATATTGTGAGTTTATACCGTGATCATGAGCTATTTTACTGTTTATGTTGCCTTTTAAACTTTTGAATCCGATTGTTTAAATATTATTCTTATAGCATATTTCTACGAGTGCAGTGTTCTATTGTTTTTTGTGTGAACAAATTAAAAACCACCTCAAGCGGATTTCTTCCTCAACCAGTTCTAATTGTTGTCTGTTGTATTTCAAAAGGCGTATTTTTGGCAACAGAACGGGTCAGAGGTAAACTAAAATGCCACCAAACACACGTGATATTTGTTTAGTATATGTTGTTATAATATAATTCATTTTATCAGCTTTGAAATCTAAACTAAATATGAATTTTTAAATTTTTGTTTTACAAGTCTATGTTTTTATTTGGTAAAAGGTGTAAAGTGAATTGTTCAATCATAATTGCTTTATTTAAAATATTTTCGTCCTGTAACAGTTTTGTCTTCAATAAACCAAACTAACCTATTTTATCCAGTCGAACATTTACATGGAAGGTAGTCAATAAGCGATGATTATCAGGTTATGGACCTTGCCAAATAGTTGGAATTACTGAGCTGTTACTCAGCTTTGATCTTGTCAGCAGATAACTTCAATAATTAACTTGACCCAAATGGTATGAAAGGTATTGCTAATTGTCTAGTTGAAATTCCTCTCTTTACATAGTCTTATTTACAAAGGACATTTGTACTTCCGTTTCGTATTTAATATTTTCAAATTATTTATTTACTTACTTCATAAGCTGTTTTTGTTCGTTACATTCTTGATATGTTAATATAAATGAAATACAAATATGAAGATTAACATTTTTTTAAAAACTTAGTTTATTTCATAAGGAGTGTCATTGATTTTATAAACTAATAGATTTCCCATTTAATGTTAAATTTTGAATCTCAAAATATCAGCTGTTTTTTTTTTTTTTTTTTTTTTTTTTTTTTTTTTGTGGAGCGCAGTGTAGTCCCATGTAAATGTAATGCAGTTTAGACCAGCTGTGGTTGAGGGCCACACTAAAAAAATTACTGCCAAAAATATTCCTATTAGATGGTTTATCAATTAATTGTAGGTTTAGATAATCAATGGTAGTGTACTATATAAATATAGTTAAATTTCTATCAAAATTTCAATTAAAAAAATTACACCACTGATATTAAGAACATATGCATAGAATAATTTGTGTATCTAAGATAAGAGTATATATTTTAAAGTCTTCACAATACTATTTTTCCTTCAAACATTTTAATACAATAATTAAAGAAATTATTTATCGGTACAAATTAAAACATTTCAATCGCACGGCACTTTTTCAGTCTTGTATATAATTTAATATAAATTCAGCATATTATTATCGAATTTTGAATGTGATCAAATACAAAATTATTTGAATAATGCAATTTATCACAAATATAAAATAGTTAATACAGATTGTCAACGTATCACACTTCGTCCAACAGCCTATTCTCGGTTACATGAAGCGCAGACTCAGTGCGAGGTAATGAAGCGAGAGGAAGCTATTGCCTTTCACCACATTTCAATTCACACAATTTGGGAGAGCTCTCACATTTTCACACAATAATGGTCGGACGGATCAAGCATGAATAGAGCTTCGATTTAGAGTGGGGGGGGGGGAATAAAAAACGTAACGTCCCTATTGTAAATAAGTAGGGATAAATATCATATTTATCCAATAAATCTTTATATAATAATAAAATACATTTATTCCATCTATTCATGTTACACTACATTAAAGTTTCCATTATGTTGCTAGAAGTAAAAAATAACAATAATAAATAAATAAAAAATAAAATACTAAACTACTTACATGCAAAAATACCCAAATAAACGTACGCATATGTACGTATAACATAAAATAGTATTATCATTAGAATGAATTACCAGTACAAATTTACTAGTTGTAACTACCACACTAATATACTAATTATACATATATGTACAGGGTGGAAAAAATGGAAACGCTTTCACAACTGTTGTATGACTTCACTCGTAAAAGTGATATCTTGTACACGATCATGTTTACAAAGGAAATACTTTTTGACGCCATCAGCGATATTTCATCTATTCAGGGGGACGACCCACGAGGAGGTGAACGAAAATCTTCAACGTAAGTCTAAGTCGAGTTTGGTATTAAATCAAAGGTCTATTCAATATAAATTAATTGCCGCAAACCGGACTTCGAAAGGTTTATCCTTTCAATAGTATCGGTCATTTGAATTTCAAAGTAACTAATTTGAAAAATATTAAATCTCCGCTATTTAACAGTTTTAAGTAAATTATTCTGATCAAAAGTTATAGTTTATGGAACATAATTATTGAAAATTAAGTTATAAAATTATCTATGGAAAAATTAACTTTGTCATGAAAGCGTTTCCATATTTTTTCCACACTGTACACATAAAAATATACACTCTATTACACAAGTATATTACAAACTACTCGATGTATTAGATACTCTTTTGTAATTTACAATTCACTTACATAACCTATTCTACATAGGTTGAGAAATTCACGAGCATTAAAATACATATATTCACACACATGTATATAATTTAATACAATCTCATGCATATATATACATGGACAGTTACATTGCATAAATACATTTTGCACCGATCAATAATTAATTCTTATGCCTCACTGATAAAGCGTTAAAAATAACGTAAATTATGATACAAACCATATTGCCTTACATACATTTTTTAATTCGAAATTAAAACTTCACTCAGCAGCTCAAAAGTCTGCAGGCAGCTGTGCTTCCTTTATTCAAAGACTGAAGTACCGCCATCTGAGTTGGTGATTCGAACCTCTCTCTCGAAGCCTCGACGAGCTACGACGACTATTTGTCACCCGCCCACCCCTACACGTACAGCAGTATCCACCCACCTATATACGTACAGTCGTAAAATAGTGCATCACAGTATAATTGTATATAACTCTTTAAATATTTAACTATTTCATAATATTACTTTACATATAAAATATGTTTAATGCTTAGTTAATATTTTAAAGTTATCAAACCGTATGAAAGAAATATTTTGATTTTTGATTTTATAATATTTTTTAGGATAAAGACATGTTCATGATATGAAGATTATATTTGGAGGTTTCCAATGCTTTGAGTGTTTAAGAGACAAATACAACGTTTTGACAAGTATAACAAACTCCTACCGTCTTTAGGTGTACTTACTAACTTAGCCTACATCTAAAATAATTAATTTTTTTCCTTACCTATACTAAATCAGAAAAGACTTAATACTGCATGCTATATACTAAATATTACTGTTGAAAGTAAAAAGTTCTTAAAAAAAACTATCACAAATAACATAACTATACAAAATATAATAAACAATATGAAATACAAAAGGTATGCAAAATACGAAATCAGTCAACAAAACACAGAGCAAGTTATTAAGTAGACAAAATACTTAATGACATACAAAAATAAATGCAAAATATGAAAAAATCAACAGAGCATAGATCAGGTTATTAAACAGACAAAATATTCAATGACACAGGAAATAAAAACAAAAATATGAAAAATTTCAACGAAACATAGAGCAGGTTATTAAATAGACAAAATATTTAACTTACCTAACCAACTTCCAATTCCACTGACAAGGGGTGAAGGAGAACTCCCACCACTACCCTCACGAGATCAACTCACCACGACCGTCAAAGACGAATTTAATCCTTGTGGTAAGCCGATCCATGACGAGTGGTGGGGGGTAGCCCCCTAGGCTCCTTGATATAATTGAGAATATATCCCTCAATTATATCAAAGGATTTGATAAAAAACTACCACACATCATAATTGTACAAAATATAATACACAATACTAAATACCAAATAAATACAAAATATGAAAAAATCTACATATCACAGATCAGGTTATTAAACAGATAAAGTATTCAATGAGACACGAAATAAATGCAAAAATATTAAACAATTCAATAAAACATAGAGCAGGTTATTAAACAGACAAAATATTCAACTTATCCAACAAGCTTTCGATTCCACTGAGGCGGGGGAAGGAGTCCTCTCAGTGGATATTATAAATATAGTTTTTATTGGATTCTATAAATGTTCTTGGATTCTATAAATATCCTTTTTCGCAAACAAAATTTCCAAAAATATAAACAATATAGCAGTACATACAAAAATACGCTACCAAATTTACATACATTTTATTGCCTAAGAGTGCATTACTAAATGTCACATTTATCCTATTAAAAGTGTTTTATAAATGGGTTTCAATTTAACTGGGTATGGAGAAAATCCAACTCCTGTGAACACTTCAGAAGACATGTGATCAAGAGAATTTATTTTAGTTTAATAAATTGTTTTGTAAGTAATTTTTCACTCAAGAATGCTGAATAAGGGTTTAATACATTTTCGGTATAGTTATAATGTACTGATGTCTTTATAACAGCATGACTTAAAAACGTATGCTGCGTAAGTTTAATGTTTTATAGTGTGATTTTGTATTTAATATGATTGCTAGAATTAGAGAGTGAAATTTTAGAGGTTAAATAAAATAAAAAAACAATTAAGGATAAATTGTAGCACCGTCATTAAGTTCAAAATACTCAGTAAATGCTAAAGAACTATAATATATATTTGACAGTTAAATCTGAATAAGTAAGAATTAAAATAATAACTTATTGTACAAAGTACACATTATATTTTAACCTGAAGTATTCATGAATTTGTACCGTAAAATTAAATTAGTAATTAATGATATTTCAAAAATGTTTGCTATCATAACTAATTGTTCTTTGATAATATAAATTGTCACTTTAAATAAGTATATAAAAAACATAAAAGAAACATCTACTCTATTATCCACACAAATTGATATAATTGGGCCGGTAGAAAACGACATATAGGGGTTACAGCAGCGGAGGGGAAACGTTCAATGAGTGGTCGTCGTTGGCATGAGTGGCCGTGTTTGGAGTGCGGACAGTGAATTAATGAATGAATGTCTTTATTTAAAGGTGGAGTTAGGACTTCGAAGTCCTCTCTTCCACTCAACCTTGTGTAAAACCATACAAACAACATAAAATATAATTTCAAACTAAAATCAAACAAAACTTAATTTACAAAGCGTAAACTACTAATCAAAGCCAATAAAAAACGAAAAAATTATAAACATGGAACTAATACAATTTAATAGCTACAATAATCTAACATACTTACAAATTAAAATAATAAATTTCATTCTCACAGACTCATTCGCTCAGGTAATCAGCCATGAAAACAGTGCCCCCACACCCCTATCACCCCCGCGAGGTCCGCAAAAACAGGTCCTTCAAGTCAGCCCTAAAACCAACGCTATCATCCATATTTCTCAAGATGTCAGGAAGGGACAGTGGACATTTTTAAAAATTTCATATGCAGTAATATGTTGCCAAATCCTTATGTAAGCAGATGTACATACTATTTCAATTTGAAGGTAGGTCACTCAGAAATTTAATTACATTATAAGTATTTTAAATATACTATAGTAAAAGAACAATAATATAGCAAATTAAATTATGATGTAACCTGAATGTAACTTGATAATGACAAAAACCACCTTTTATCAGCTGATTCCTCACTCAAATTACATATACGTTTTCCCCTTATGCCATGTTCAAGCTGTGCTAGATTTCAGGCCCCACCTCGTGCCTGGCCCACCAATAGTCTCTTAGCACAATGACGTCATAGGAGGGGCTTGCTACTGCGTATCTACGAGGACAAAATGTTAAAATGGTACAGTGGCACATTAATCCAGTGGAGGGAGAAGAGTAATTTTTTCTCTCACTTTTACGACTAACTTCATCTCTTTTTCACATGTTCTTTCGTTAGGTCGCAATCAGAGCAGCCAAACTGTAGTATTATATCCTTTAAATGGCGTAGATGTGTGGATTAACCTAGTAATTTGAGATAAGATTTGTTATGAAGTGCCTAATGAAATTCAATATTCGAAAAAAAGATGCAGTCAACCACTAAATTAAGCCAGCAGATCCCTAAACCAAGTTACCACCCCTTGACATCATCACGTGACTGTCCTGATTTGATTTTATGAATTTGAATATTCTGGTGAAGGAAGTGAAACGACCATCCCAGATTTTAATAATTTGCATTTTAATTTATATTTGTTTGGATAATGAAATACTAAGTTGTTAATTATCTTTTAGTAAATAGTCAATATGTTTCTCCAGGTTCGGTTGGATATTAATTTTTACAAGACAAAGCAATGTTACTTCGAACTCTGAATAAATTCATGAGAGCATAGTTAGCTATAATATATCATTCAACCATAATAAAGAGAAAACACCTTTTAACAAGTTTATAGACATTTCATTTAGTAGTTGGCAATAAAAGCTTACCACAATACTTTCACAGTATCCTATGCTATAGTGCAAATATGACCATAGCTTCCTTAGAACAGACATGTTTGGTGTTCATTAACACTGATAGTAATGAATATAAATCCTCATAAATGTATTTAAAAAAATAAGATTTTTTAAATTCATTTTATTTTATTTTTAAAATTAATTAATATAAATCTTTGCTTTCCCCTCCAATTTCCTTTTGTTACCATGTGTACAATAACAAATAGTACAGTATATGAAGTAGCATTTTTTATCTAAATTAATACACCGTGTCCCTAAATTCATACACTATGTCTCTAAATTATTGTTATGTGTCCCTAAACTATTAAGCTGTGACCCAGAATTAATACACTGTGTCCCTAAACTAATACAATGTGTCCCTAAATTAATACACTGTGTCACTAATCTAATACACTGTGTCCCTAAATGAATCCACTGTGTCCCTAAATTAATAAACTGTGACCCTTAATTAATACACCGTGTCCCTAAACTAATACAATGTGTCCCTAAATTAATACACTGTGTCTCTAAATTAATACACTGTGTCCCTAAACTAATACACTGTGCCCCTAAATTAATACACTGTGTCTCTAAATTAATACACCGTGTCCCTAAACTAATACACTGTGTCCCTAAATTAATCTACTGTGTCCCTAAATTAATACACTGTGACCCTTAATTAATACACTGTGTCCCTATACTAATACAACGTGTCAATAAATTAATGCACAGTGTCCCTAAACTAATACACTTTTTCCCTAAACTAATGCAATGTGTCTCTTAACTAATTCACTGTGTCCCTAAACTAATACACTGTGTCCCTAAATTAATACACTGTTTCCCTAAACTAATACACTGTGTTCCTAAATTAATACACTGTTTCCCTAAACTAATACACTGTGTTCCTAAATTAATACACTGGTTCCCTAAACTAATACACTGTGCCCGTAAATTAATACACTGTGCCCCTAAACTAATACACTGTGCCCCTAAATTAATACACTGTGTCCCTAAATTAATACACTGTGCCCCTAAATTAATACACTGTGCCCCTAAACTAATACACTGTGTCCCTAAATTAATACACTGTGCCCCTAAATTAATACACTGTGTCCCTAAACTAATACACTGTGTCCCTAAACTAATACACTGTGTCCCTAAATTAATACACTGTTTCCCTAAACTAATACACTGTGTCCCTAAATTAATACACTGTGTCCCTAAACTAATACACTGTGTCCCTAAATTAATACACTGTGTCCCTAAATTAATACACTGTGTCCCTAAACTAATACAATGTGTCCCTAAATTAATACACTGTGTCCCTAAACTAATACACTGTGTCCCTAAATTAATACACTGTGTCCCTAAATTAATACACTGTGTCCCTAAACTAATACACTGTGTCCCTAAACTAATACACTGTGTCCCTAAATTAATACACTGTGTCCCTAAACTAATACACTGTGTCCCTAAATTAATACACTGTGTCCCTAAACTAATACACTGTGTCCCTAAACTAATACACTGTGTCCCTAAATTAATACACTGTGTCTCTAAATTAATACACTGTGTCCCTAAACTAATACACTGTGTCCCTAAATTAATACACTGTGTCCCTAAACTAATACAATGTGTCCCTAAATTAATACACTGTGTCCCTAAACTAATACACTGTGTCCCTAAACTAATACAATGTGTCCCTAAACTAATACAATGTGTCCCTAAATTAATACACTGTGTCCCTAAACTAATACAATGTGTCCCTAAATTATTACACTGTGTCCCTAAACTAATACAATGTGTCCCTAAACTAATACACTGTGTCCCTAAACTAATACACTGTGTCCCTAAATTAATACACTGTGTCCCTAAATTAATACACTGTGATTCTAAATTAATACACTGTGTCCCTAAACTAATACACTGTGTCCCTAAATTAATACACTGTGTCCCTAAACTAATACACTGTGTCCCTAAATTAATACACTGTTTCCCTAAACTAATACACTGTGTCCCTAAATTAATACACTGTGTCCCTAAACTAATACAATGTGTCCCTAAATTATTACACTGGTTCCCTAAACTAATACACTGTGTCCCCAAAATAATACACTGTGTCCCTAAACTAATACACTGTGTCCCTAAATTAATACACTGTTTCCCTAAACTAATACACTGTGTCCCTAAACTAATACACTGTTTCCCTAAACTAATACACTGTGTCCCTAAATTAATACACTGTTTCCCTAAACTAATACACTGTGTCCCTAAATTAATACACTGTTTCCCTAAACTAATACACTGTGTCCCTAAATTAATACACTGGTTCCCTAAACTAATACACTGTGTCCCTAAATTAATACACTGGTTCCCTAAACTAATACACTGTGTCCCTAAATTAATACACTGGTTCCCTAAACTAATACAATGTGTCCCTAAATTAATGCATTGTGTCCCTAAACTAATACAATGTGTCCCTAAATTAATACACTGGTTCCCTAAACTAATACACTGTGTCCCTAAATTAATACACTGTTTCCCTAAACTAATACACTGTGTCCCTAAATTAATGCATTGTGTCCCTAAACTAATACACTGTTTCCCTAAACTAATACACTGTGTCCCTAAATTAATACACTGGTTCCCTAAACTAATACACTGTGTCCCTAAATTAATACACTGGTTCCCTAAACTAATACAATGTGTCCCTAAATTAATGCATTGTGTCCCTAAACTAATACACTGTGTCCCTAAATTAATACACTGGTTCCCTAAACTAATACACTGTGTCCCTAAATTAATACACTGTTTCCCTAAACTAATACACTGTGTCCCTAAATTAATACACTGTTTCCCTAAACTAATACACTGTGTCCCTAAATTAATACACTGGTTCCTTAAACTAATACAATGTGTCCCTAAATTAATACACTGGTTCCCTAAACTAATACACTGTGTTCCTAAATTAATGCATTGTGTCCCTAAACTAATACAATGTGTCCCTAAATTAATACACTGGTTCCCTAAACTAATACAATGTGTCCCTAAATTAATGCATTGTGTCCCTAATTTAATACAATGTGTCCCTAAATTAATACACTGGTTCCCTAAACTAATACAATGTGTCCCTAAATTAATACACTGGTTCCCTAAACTAATACAATGTGTTCCTAAATTAATGCATTGTTTCCCTAAACTAATACAATGTGTCCCTAAATTAATACACTGGTTCCTTAAACTAATACAATGTGTCCCTAAATTAATACACTGGTTCCCTAAACTAATACACTGTGTTCCTAAATTAATACACTGGTTCCCTAAACTAATACACTGTGTTCCTAAATTAATGCATTGTGTCCCTAAACTAATACAATGTGTCCCTAAATTAATACACTGGTTCCCTAAACTAATACAATGTGTCCCTAAATTAATACACTGGTTCCCTAAACTAATACACTGTGTCCCTAAATTAATACACTGGTTCCTTAAACTAATACAATGTGTCCCTAAATTAATACACTGGTTCCCTAAACTAATACACTGTGTCCCTAAATTAATACACTGGTTCCTTAAACTAATACAATGTGTCCCTAAATTAATACACTGGTTCCCTAAACTAATACACTGTGTTCCTAAATTAATGCATTGTGTCCCTAAACTAATACAATGTGTCCCTAAATTAATACACTGGTTCCCTAAACTAATACAATGTGTCCCTAAATTCATGCATTGTGTCCCTAAACTAATACAATGTGTCCCTAAATTAATACACTGGTTCCCTAAACTAATACAATGTGTCCCTAAATTAATACACTGGTTCCCTAAACTAATACAATGTGTTCCTAAATTAATGCATTGTTTCCCTAAACTAATACAATGTGTCCCTAAATTAATACACTGGTTCCTTAAACTAATACAATGTGTCCCTAAATTAATACACTGGTTCCCTAAACTAATACACTGTGTTCCTAAATTAATGCATTGTGTCCCTAAACTAATACAATGTGTCCCTAAATTAATACACTGGTTCCCTAAACTAATACAATGTGTCCCTAAATTAATGCATTGTGTCCCTAAACTAATACAATGTGTTCCTAAATTAATGCATTGTGTCCCTAAACTAATACAATGTGTCCCTAAACTAATATAATGTGTCCCTAAATTAATGCACTGTGTCCCTAAATGATACCTTTTTTGTAAACAATAGCAAAGTGCAAATGTTTTATTTCTATGATTTGAGTTAGTTATGTATATGGTTGGCCTTAAACGTATGTTTAAGTGCCAGAGTAAATATGACATTGATGCTGTTATATTATATTTCTGTCCAAATAAAGTGTGTTTTGAGTTTGTGGAAAAAGTGAGCTTCTGGTCTCCTAAAATGTTACATAATTACCTCTTATTACTGATTACAGTAAGAGGTAATTAGTATTATACAAATATTCGTCATAAGATCTTTTTTAAACCTCTTATTCATGCTTATTTTATTTTTTGGAGCTAGCTGTAGTACGTAATTTACTGTACTGATGTATTCAATTGATAATGTACATTATTCATTAAGTATTATTATTATTATTATTATTATTATTCATGTGAAATCATGCAGATAATGTATATACCTTCAAGCCACAGGTACTTGTTGTATTATACAGATGCACTGGATATGGCCAGTGGTAAATAATTTAATATACTATATTCTACATATAAATAATAATATATTATGTCATTCGGAGACTGGCATACATAGTGTAATAAATTCGATAATAGATAACTATTTGTACTTTTATTGATTGACATGTTTACTAGTAAAAATTGGCATTATATTTAAATTTATCTAATATGAAGGAATTCAGTATAAAAAAGTAAACAAGTTCTTATCTAACTTTATCATAATTGCTTATAAATCACACCACATTAAGAATACTTCACAACTATACTATAGAGTACTTGTAAATTTAAGGGGACCATTTCTATTATCAAAAAAAATATTCATCGATTACACAATATAAGCATTAAATACAAGGATGTTATGTTTGAAATGTCCTATAAAAAACAGTTTACTATTTTTAGACCAAGGAATCTTTGCTACAAATTAAATAATATACTATATTTTCTTGAAAATCAGGTTTAAGGAGGGGGGGAGGGAAATATACTGATTTAACAAAGTATTTTAGAGAATTTGGGCAGTAAAGATGTCCAACAACAGTCAGTTTGTGCTGTCAAACAATTTATACTTAACAATTTATCTTGAAATTTTGTAGAATTTTAAAATTAAAAAGGTAACACTTTACATGCATGACACTTTATTTTTTTTATTTTTCAAAAAAATTTACTCGCCAGTTGACTGGTAAAAGTTAGATGTTTTTTATTACCTACTTAATTAATTAATTACCTATATAAAAAATAATTACCTACCTAACTAATTCTACTTAAAGAATTAATTCATTTTAAATCGAAGCTTTTTATAGTTAATAAAAAATTGCTATTTATTAAATATTACCTTATGTCGTTATATTTTGGTAAATATAGTTTTTTTCGATTAAACGTACATGAACCAATAAATAACGAAAAGTTATTTTAAAATATGTATAAGTGCAACTAAATTTATTACGTATACATTTAAAACTAGTTATATTTTATTTGAATATTGTAGTGCATATAACTTGTTTTTGAATAGACAATTTTCCACAGTAAACTAAAAAAATTATTAATTCTAAGTATATATATTATAAATTGTAATCTCTAAGGATATATATAAACGTAAAAAAAAATAGAAATTAGAGTGACGGAATTTGACGAGCTATATTTAACTCTTTCTTACAACTGGTCCTCAGTAATCCTCCCTACGGGTCTTGAGTTGGTGTTTTGCCAGAAAGACCACTATTTGTCACCACATGGTCACACTGACTGAGTAAATCAATGTTTGGGCACATGTACTACAAGCGTCTGAATAACCAAGATCTGCACGTATTAACGAAGCAATCATTCTATTAACTTTGTCAAACAAAGGCACCATGATGTATGTGAAGTAGAATATTGACTGTCAATGTTATTACTTGTTGGTTCTAGGGATTTTATAGGTGGGAGTAAGGGGGGAGGGGATTTAGTATAAATTACACGAAAGAGGTCCTTAATTGGTGGTGCAATCAGTTTCCGGTGAGCTAATTATTTTCCAACTGTATAGTCAAAATTAGTTAATGTACCTTCCCGTAAGACAGAAAAAGTATATGAAAAAAATTTTAAACACTGCATTAGAACTTGTGGCCATATGAAGTGGTTATTTAATTGAATTTAAATCAGAATTTAGACAAAACCGTTTGAACTTAAAATTAAATTTGTTATAACTATGTTTTTTACAAATGACTTTAAGGGATTAAGATGTTTTTAATTTTTAAAAAATTACAAATATTTATAATTTTAAAGTTAAAAAAGTGTATTTTTACCCTCGAAAATTATAAATATTTAAAAAAATGAAAAAATCTTAATCCCTTAAGTTATATGTAAAAAACGTAGTTATAAAATAATAATTTGTACATTGAATGGTTTTGTTTTAATGTTGATTTAAAAATCAGTAAAATTCACTTCTTCAAAAGGCCACAAGTTCTAATGTAGTGTTTAAAACATTTATTAATATATTTTTCCTGTATCAAAGGAAGGTACATTAACTAATGTTTATTACAACATAGGGAGTTAATGTTTATTGTCTCACAAAAAACCGACTGTACTATATTAACCGTCAGGACTTTGTACCTGAGTAAGATATAGTGCAGGTTCGAATCCTAGCCCTGACTGTTAGTTTTTATCAGTAATATTCACCTTATACTGTACTGGTTCTCCCCCTTACTCAGTATGATACGTTCATCGCATATCTCCACCTATCTCCATTGTGGAAATATGCGAGATAGGTGTATCCATGGTTTTTACATAGGAGATCAGAATCTCCTTAAAAACTAATGAACTATTAAAAAATAAAATTATATTGTCCTTTATTATCTAAAGCCATGAATTTGTTAGTTAACGTAACTGAAAGTATATATCACTAAGATTGACATAGAACCTCTTAAAAATTATCTTATCATACCAAATTATGCTGAGATTATCCTCAAACATGAAAGCCGACATAACTTTTATGTCCTTTTAAGGCAAGGCGAATATGAATGATCTGTTAACAATGGCGAGTGTTGATGATCTGTGTAGTCTCGTTACTAACGGAATTTTACTAATGTTCAAAAAGGGCCATTCATATCCTAATAAACAGGGCAACGAAGGGACCTAGAGCTTTACGTGGAATCCGAACAACGTAGTATTGATAAGATGTACAGCTTACCAACAAACATAAGACCCTCACTCGGTTCTTATCTAAACTTCGTCGTAAATGTAAGCAATTCATTAATTAAAATACATTAATTGATAATAACTTGTAACATTCAAAGCGTGTTCTAGAACCACACAAATAACAGTTATTTTTTAGCCTAGTCATAAATGCTGAGTGAAGGAAATGCTTTCACGTGTACGGTAGAGTGTGGGTGGAAGCAATTAGGGAACCAGTTAGGGAAAGGAACAATATGTGCTTTAAAGTTATACTCACAAATGACACACGCCTGGAACTCAAGCCACTAATGGACATGATACGTGATGTAAAAGAGGGAAATTAACACACAATAACTGTCTCAGGTTTGTGTTTTTACACATTTACAAACATTTACAAACAAAAGGAGATAATTGGAGAGAGAAATGAATACATTAAAGAAGTACTAGCATTATGCATACAGGAGGTCACAACAAATCTTAACAAAGTACTTTTTTAAAAAAAGTCAAAAATTATAAGTCGAAGTGTTTAAAATGTCGCCTCGTGTTTTCGTAGTCCATCATATTTGTAAGGACATTATTATTGTTTTCAAAACTATTTAAGATATTATAATGAACCTTAGCAAAAGCTCAATATATAAAATGTCCTACATTTTGGTTATCTAATCTACCATATTTTGATTGGTGGCTGCTTGGAAAATTTTAAGTCAAATATCGTTAAAATTCATAAAAAGTAACAGGAAAAAAATTGTTGAAATTATAGTTAACACAAATCTAACGATATCTTGTTATTAATGCCAGATCATATAGAACAAGGTTATGGCTATTTTTATTTTTACTAGATCAATTATGATACAAAACAGTTCATAACGAAATAAGAACATTTTGACAAGAGTAGATAGCTATGGAAAATGTTATAACTAAAATAACAATGACCTGCTAAATGGCCTCCATTCTCAGCAATACATTGATCTAATCGTCACCTCATAAACTGTCTCATCCTCTCCAATATTCCGAGTATCCTCCTGATCATATAGCAAATTAATGTCATTATTGCATCCAAATTAATTAATTAAAATTATTTTAGTGAATAGAAAATACCTAAGTAGACAAATGTTGACACTCATTCAAAACTCACATCAAGAATGAACCCAACCTATTTGTAATTGGGTACTGTTCAGTTCTAATGTAAATCTAAGTCACGTAAATTGCTCTCACACGTCTTACGTTAATCATGATACAAGTAAATGTAACTTTTCCACACTTGTACACACATTTTTACTGGTGTGATGTATGGCATACATTATTTAAATACTTAATAATTAAATCATAATTTTACTGTTCAGCATAGTATCTGTGGCTACTAACTATTTCTTTTATTTACATTCACTGATTTACACGATACGAGATTTTTACAAAAATAAATTACTAAAAACTATTATAACAATTCAAATTAAACAACTCTGACTTACATTAATTGTCATCTAAAAAACACTTATTTACATTAAATATCTGTCACTGTTTCTTAACTGACATTATTAAGTAATTATCACTTTACTTTCACTTCCACTTCAGGCTGAAGAATTACACTGCCACTGACACTAACTGAGTGGAAGGTGTCTTTTTATCGCTGCATTCTAGAAGGTTCCGGATGTGTAAAATAGTTCCATCAAGACACCATGGTAGAATCAACTATTAGTACCAAGAGACAAATTAATTTGTATATATGTTACCGGACAAACCCGATTTTAGGACAAACCAGTTTGGACTAGGATGATCTAGTTTTTCCTGACCGCCCTCGATTTTAGGACAAACTAGTTTCGTAACCTAACCTAACCTAGTCCAAACTAGTTTGTCCTAAAATCGGGTTTGTCCGGTAACATATATGTAAAGAAGACATACACAAGTGTTAATTTGACTATTATAACTTAGGTTTTGCCATGCCAATCTATCTACGTACGGGGAAACATTACTGTACTCACCTACATAGATTATGTTAGGTTATGTTTGGTTTGTTTGGTTCGGTTAAGTAAGTGTACGTTAGATCAAGTTTAGTTAGTTTACGATGGGTTTGGTAACGTTTGTTTTCATTTGATATCTTTGGTTAAATTAGGATATATTCTCAAAAGCTCCTCCCACACACTGTAAAAGTATATCCAAGATTAACTTATTTTTAAAATATTCGTATTTATTTCTCTCTCGCCTATCCTTCATAAACTAAACGTCGTACATAATTTTCATCCCGTACTAACACATACGTTAAAAGAGTAATGCTAGACACTAAGCAGCATTATACACATACTTTTAAGGATTAGTGTTCAGCTAGTACTGGCTGCTTACACACTCAGGAGCGAGTTATTATCAAGGTACGAGGCGTTCATTTTCTGATAAACGGTAACAATAACAGTTGTTGGCAAGGACCCAAGTCCTTAAACTCGAGGAATCTATGCTGTACTTACACGTGGCAAGGATAATATCCATACATAACACGCAAAAAATTATAAATCAATGGCGTAAAACTATAATTAGCATAACCAGTAAATTGTTAGCTAACCTTAACTGACTCGTTTGATAATGTGAAATCCATGAAAAGCTTTCATATTTTACAGTAATACTTAGTTATTTTAAAATTATTTTTTTAAATATATATTAAAATAATTTAGGTGTACTTAAATATCGACCAGACTTTTCATTGGTTAACACATCACTTACCCACCCGTACATTTATGAAGATACTACAATTGATTAGTTTGAGACCTAATGAAAGTACTTCTGCGAGTGTGTGAGAGAGATAAAGTTAGTAGTGGAAGTGAGAGGAAGAATTGCTCTTCTCCCACCACTAGACTGACGTGTCATTTTACTATTTTAACATTTCGTTATGGATACGCAGTAGCAAGCCCTCCCTTGACATAATTGTGCCAAGTGACTGTTGGTGGACCAGACACGCGGTGGGGACTGAAATATAGCACAGCTGAAACATGTATGATATAAGGGAAAACGATATGTGGCAGAAGTAAGGAATTAGCTGATTAAAAGGTGGTTTGTTGACATTACAAAGATATATGTTATCTTACAGTTTAATTTGCTATATTGTTGTGATTTTGCTATATTATATTTCAAATATTTATAATTTAACATTATTTTAAATGTGTAATATATTTACTAACAAAATGACAGATACATTGATTAAATTTGATTAATTTGGTTTAGAAAAGTGTTCTAGAAATTTTAAAATAGTTTAACAATTTTGCATATTCGTGTTTTACAATAATGGTTTTAGTTAAGTAGAGAGTTTGTTGGTTGTATTACAGGAATAAAGTAAAAATCCTAATTAAGGAGGAAAGTAATGAGGATTCGCAGATTTTTTCGTAACTCGAGGCTTAACAGCCCATTTAAAGCACTCTAGAGTCTTCTAAAGTGGCAATTTCTTCTGAGATAAAAGTGTACCTAAGACCTTGTTGTTAGCTGTCTTAGCCTTGTTGAAAATAACTTACAGTATATAATTAGTACTAAGTAGATGTTTAACTTTTAATGAACCTATAATAAATTCTGAAGCTTAAAATATTTAGGAGCTTCAAAAAGTAAACTTAAACAATGTTTCAATTCTACTGGATTCTATCGACGCTTTAAGATTTTAGAATATTAATTTGCTAATTTTATTTAAAGTAAACATAGTGAGCTCTCATGATACATTAAATAATAGTGACTATGGTACAACACTGTTACAAAATGACAACAAAGTATATACAAGACAATGCAATAATAAATAAATGACTAATAGCATAGATATTTTATTTAAATTTACACCAAATAGCTGTAAAATACATAATATATTCCGAATCAGCCAACATTTGCACTAGTGTCCAATTATTGAAATAAATTTAACTAAAAATAAATGTACAACAAAAGAGAAAAAATAAAAATGTCATACACCGTAGTAACTTAATTAAAAAGTACCTAAATATTTATTTTTACCCAAATAAATTATTTTCCTCAATATTTCAGGATTGCACACTAGAATAATCGTGGTTTGATATCATTTAAATTTATATAAAACTTATTTTTTGTATTAATATATTTTGTTTGGATACTAACCAGTACATTACATCGAGACAGATAAATTTAATCTATCAAATGTGTTCGTATAACACTTGAAATAATACAAATTCACACTAATTGAATGGGTTCTTTAAGACAATCACCATATAATATGGGCTTTAAGTATTACAGTATTAAATTATAGATTCCTTTGTAAATCCCTTTTTGATTAACACTTTTGTACGCGAGGTAACAGGTAATATTAAGGCCATTACACATTTTATTTCATGCTCTCGTATTTTTTTACAAGTGGCCTTTTCTAATATTGTTCATATTTTAAACTAAATAATCATAAAAAAAACTAGTACTTAAAATGAAGTAAGTATGACACTTGATTATACTATTACTTAAAAATGAATATATGTGGTTCGGATTCCACGTTCTTTAAGTTATATTGTAACAATTGTACTGTGTCTAATAGTTTAAGATCTTAATTTAATTAATTAGAGTAACAAGGCCTGCTGTGACTTCTAATAAAAGTTTCTATAATATTTTAACAAGGCCCAACCACAAGTTAAGAACTCCGCTTCCAGCTTATCATTATCTTAGAAGAAATTGCCACTTAAAACGAACGCCAGCAGCTTTAAATGAACTGTTAAGCCTCGAGTTAAAAACCAAAGTAGACCCCTTTCCTTAATCAAGCAGTATATAAAAATCTTTATTAGCTTTTCACAATAAAATTCTCCATAATATAAAACTTTCCATTGTTATTATGTAAGCAGCATGGAATTTACTACTTCACTTAATCGTTAACGCAGCTACTTGGCACTTGAATAAAGTTGCATAAACATAATTTATGATGTATCATTCCTAAAAATAACCGTGACCAATATTTTTGAACCTATACCAGACTTTTAAAATGTCAAAGGTTCTCTTGTAAAGTATTTTAGACTAAAGTCGAGTTTAACCGTACTGTAAGTAGTGATTCTGAAAAATAAGACTTTTCGTATTGTAATGTATATATTTTCAAAGGTACTTATTTGATAATAAATATCAAAAATTGCTGAAATAATGTAAATAAATCTCAACTAAAACTTACCAAACGTTGTACCAGTAGTAGAGCAATAATCGTAAAATGGGCTACCCATGTGAAGAATAAATAATGAAACAATCTAGAAAGTAACATTTGAAAACTGAGGAAAACATTTTATTTTATAATGTTATTTATAAAAGTGATATACATATCTGTTGCCAGACTTCAAATCATTTATACTCTTTAATATTTTTACTTAATTTTTAGTGTTTTAGATTTTCATATAACAACGTAAATGTTACGTATGATTTTTAAATTCAAGTTTTAACTGGTTATGGAAACATTGTAAAATATGTTTATGGCCAGGTTTACATTATATGAACACTTTATTTCCTAAATAACACTCAGACATCTATTCCCATATATACTTATTTATTAGACCGTTAAATGTATCAGGTCATTGTTTTAATGTTTACATAACCTGACGTAAAGTTTGTGTTGTATTTTTCCTGAAATTAAAAACCCCCTAGTATATATTTTACAAAGTTAAAAAAATCCCTTAAAATATATTACTTTGGGTGACAAGCAATATTATAAGAAAAATTAAACATTTTAATGAGTTATAAACAATATATGAATAGTAAATTTAAATCGTATTTCCAAAAAAAACATTTTTTTACTGTTTTTCTGTGTAAATCATAGATCGAAATCAACTACTTGCAATTTTTACGATTGTTTTGAATTTCCTATTTTAAATTCAATTAATAAAATGGAAGTAATGATTAAAACCATAATCATACTAAAGTTTGCAGATGTAAAAGTCTACGAATAATATATGCATTATATTGAAAAACATTCTACTTTTCAAAGAAAAGGTAGTTTTCCAATAATGTTTAGTAGCGATTTTCTTATGTTTCATATCATTTTGAAAGAAAATGTGTAGTTTTAGGGATTAGTGAAGTCACCATTCGTTGAACCAACCAAAATAAATGATAACGTTTATACATAACTTTAAAATGGAATACATTCTAAAAAAAAAGGATAGAACAACAAGACAAATACTATTCAAGATAAAACACAAAACTGAGAACGTATACATCGACAAAAGCAATCGACTCAGTGAGTGTTGTTTTTCAAGTAAGTCCATTGACATTTCCTGTGTCGGATCTCGCCTTGCTTGAGCAGAGACGGTTCACCGACCCGGCCTTTGTGCTTTCCTCATGTTTGCTCTTGGGTTAGTTTTAATCAAGAAAGAACAAATTGTCTAGCGTTGCCAACAATCTTTGAATTGTAGAAATAAAAGATGATCGAAATTGCTTGGACAGTTCAAGCAAAATAAACAATTTTATTTTTAACTTAGTAATTTTTATTAATTTAACAGCTAATACAGTTAACCTTAATATGATGTTTAATATTGTATGAAAGAGCATTGTTTTGAAAACTTTACTTTCAAATAAAATTGTTGTCATATTATCCTTTAATGAAATAAATGATAAACAATACTTAAATATGACCTCTTCTTACAAGCTCACTGGAAACGATTAATAATTCATATTTTGAAGGATATTAAAAATTATATATTATTAATTTTCTAAAGCCTGTGACATTAAAAAATTTCCATCATCACCATTAATTAAAAAAGTTTAGTTATATTTATTTTCTGACGATTGTAACTTTTTTCTTAAAGCGTCACAAAATGAAATTTAATAATTACATCACTGTTTGATTCATTATACTATTAACAAATAATTTTATATAAGAATTATATTTCAAAACCATGAAAACAATCACTAAATTTACTTTGTAAAATATTTTCAAGGTTAATGTTATAAATAGTTTTTTATAAACAAATAGAGGTATTTCCATAAACTATTTTTTGAAAATAAAATGATAGTTTTTTAAAGGTGCAATAGACAATTTCCATTCATTGTAAAATCACTCTTACCAAAAATATTGCCAAAGAGAAATTTTTAACTATCTTAAGAGCTTGATTAGTTTTAAGTTATGATAACCATATATATAATTTTTAAATATTATAATTGTTATTATGAGGTTAATTTGTCCATTGAGATTTTGTAAATTCCATAAGAATGAAAAATAGGTATTATAGTCGGTTTTTTATGTTTGTTTAGGATGGCAGTCCCGTCCTTGTAGTATGTGCCACACACAACAAATATGTGAATTTTCAGTAAACATCTTTTTTATTACGCAATTGAGACGTCCTCCTTTCAATAATTTAATTTCAATGGAATAAATAACACTAAAACTAGAGGGAGTAATTGGTAAAAAGAGAAAGTTTAGTTTAAGGTAGAATTATTGTATAAAAATAAAAGAATACAGTCAAGTATATGTCAAACAATACAAATTTATTAAAATATAAGCACAAAATGCACAAATATATTACAATACAAGTACAAAATGCATAAATATTATGGTGATCGATTTCGGTGAATCACGCTCACCTTCCTCAGAACAGAGGGATTCACAAAAGAATAGAAAATGGTGTTTAACAACTCACTTTATAGGCCTATGATCACGTGACCCCATTGGCTGGAATAGTCAAAATGGCGGCTGCTGCGATACTATTGATTAATTCCTATTGGCTGTTACTTCTGTTCTTTTAGTCACCGAAAATACATTTTAAAAACAAGAAACCTGAAAGATCTAATGTAGCTAAAAAACCTTCTGAAATATACCCACAGTTTGAATAAAATAGATGAAAACGTAGATATTCTAAAAGTTTGTAAGAAGGGTATTACGAATGCTTGGAAAGAGTTATTTATTTTTAAAGAATAACGTAAGGACCGTGATAAATCAATGAATGAACAGGTTAATTTTGATTCCGAAATAGGTTTTATTAATGTATTTTCAGTGACCTAAAGAACAGAAGTAGCAGCCAATAGGAATTAACCAATAGTATTGCAGTAACCACCATTTTGATGATTCCAGCCAATGGGGTCACGTGATCTTAGGCCTGAGTTGTTGAACGCTATTTTCCATTATTTTGTGAATATCTTTGGTCTGAGCAAGGTGAGTGTGGTTCACCGAAATCTATCACCATAATATTCGTGCATTTTGTACTTGTATTGCAATATATTTGTGTATTTTGTACTTATATTGTAATAAATTTGTGTTGTGTGACGTTTACTTGTACTGTATATGAACCAACACGTAATATGATAAGTAAAAAAATATTTAATAATAGAATATAATATAGCAAAATAATGATTCTTGAGTTTATCATTCTGAAATGAAAATGATGGAGAGAATATCAATATTCTTATAAAATTAGAGAAACTCTATCTGAATGGTTCTAAACTTTAGAGTTAGCTATTGAATGATTTTGACACCTATATACTTCGTGTATAATATTTTATCTAAATATTTTAAATTTTAAAGCAACTATTTTAAAAACCGATTATATTTAAATAATTGATTTGGTTTAAACACACAATTATTTTAATTAGTCTACTTATTTAAAAAAAGGAAGATATATTATATTAATAATAATCTAAAATAAGTGTATACAATTTTAATTTTTACTAAGACTGTAACTATAATATTCTTGTAAATAAGTAACTGATAGTCTATTATAGGTTTATGATGAGAATTACGTTATTATATATTTAACAATACAAACCAACAATTAAAATAAAATTGAAGTCACAATAAAAGTTTGTTGATAAAATTAAAGTAACTGACTAACTTTAACTGAACTAAAGACGACGATTTATGTACATTCATCAGTCAGGCCACTGTGACTTAAAGAGCTCTTGCCGTCTTGAAACTTCCAGTGACAAACAATCATTAATTATTCCATCCACTTTGTCCCCGCTTACACTTAATACCTGAGCCGAAGCTCTCCAACACTACTAGACACGGCTGTATTGAAATTAATTGAAACAAAGAGCATTCAACTTAAAACACAAACATAACAAATTTCCTTCTCTAGTCACACAAAGTATTGTTCACTAAATAAGTAAATTATTTTAAACAAAGTTATCAAAACATTCTTTTCAATGCATTTAAAAACCAAATAAGGCATACAAGTTATAGTTTATTAACTAAATAAATTAATCAAACATAATTTAACTCAATCTTAATAAATTTGCTTTTTAATGTTTACGTTATTTCTACTTTATATTTATACATATAAAGAAACAAACAACAAATCAAGAAGGATTAGTAATTGCTCGTATGCTACCACCTAGATATATACATATTATATTGTTCACTAAATTTCACGTTACTCTACAACAAGAATATAAATATGAATTAATTTTATCTGAATTGTTGGGTTTCTGTTCTATTCAGATTAATTATTATTTATTTGGTTGACACAAATATGGCTTTCATCGATAGTGCCAATAAGGAAATAGAACTTTCCAAAAGTGTAGCAAATACGACCAAATTTTTAAGTTATAAAACCTCTCCTAAAAGTTAATATATGGTTAAATAGGTAAGAGATACAAAAATCATCAATTATTATTCACATGTAAAATATATTATTGATATGATTCTTTTACACTCACTAGGCCATTTAAATAATTTTTTTCTCTCTATTTCTCTGCATTTATCATCGTAATCATAATAACAGAACAACTCACTGACATATACATTATTTCCTGCTATTCACATAATCACTTCACTATTACACCAAATCACTTCACTATCACACCAATTGAATAAAGAACAAAATCACCTTACAATATTGTTTGAGTAACATAATTTTACAAATACAGGTTAATTTAGATTATTTATTGTGTTTCTTTTGTAATTTCATCATTTATTCTAACGGGTTTTTCTTGGAAGAAAAGGTGCACTGAAAGGGACTATTTACCATAATTACAAAGCCTAGATAAACATTGACCCAGAAACGGGCAATCTACCAAGTAATAAATATGACATTAACACATCAAAGACACTGCACTGTTCAATTAAATTTACAAATTAAACATATATTCGTTTTAGAATTCAAATAGTATTTTCAATAGTTAAATTACAGTAAGAAAACACGCTAAGGTTATATCAATAAATATTATTACTATTTAAATAATTGTAATAAAAACCTTTAAAGATTTATACAAAATAGTTTTTATTATAAATCAACTATTAGATGGAGATTGAGTAACTGATAAATAAAACTCTGAAATAAATACGAAACACCCTTATAAATATTTTATTAATATGCCTATGTCCAAGCATTTTCAAAATGTAAATAAAACATCACAATATAGAATCGATAACTATTTTTATTTGAATATTTTGGCTAAAATACAAATAAATGTACTAATATTTTTGCCCGACCCCAAATACAGATAGCCCTGATAGGTGAACAATTTATCTTGCCACGTAAATTTAGAAAACTATTTTATATACTTTGTTTCTTTCCGTTTCAGTTGATAAGCAATATCAGAAATACGTTGACGAGTCAATGTGTTGTGATGCTACTTTTAGACGAAAATGTATGTGTTTAAAAATTGGCATTTTCAAGAAAACCCAAAAATATAAACTCAACGTAGTTTAGAACACAATTGAGTAAATATTTGTGTCATAAACATATATTTGATTTAAAAAAAACTTAAATAAATATTCTATTAAAATGTATAGCTCTGGTGTATCTCAATTTATTTGTCTCTTTACAGTAATTTTATAAATAATAAAATTAGCCCAATGTAATTTGAAAAAAAATCATGTTTTATTAAAGAAAAAAAGATTCAAAGTTGAATTTATGAAAGACATTGTACATTATCAGCTATACAAATCTTTGTAAAGTGATATAACATTCGAAAATGTGACCATAACTTGTGTTTTTTGTTCTGTGTCTTCCTGATCCCCGTGCCTTCACACCCCCTCGATGATTTACGAGGAAGGGTTGTATATGGTAGCAGAGCGTAGTTTTATGGCAGTGCGATGGTGTTTTATCTTTACTATACTGTACAGCAGTTTTTTGTATTCCTTTAAATTATAATTTTGCCAAATAATTTATGTTACTGAATAACTAAATTAGCCAAATAACTAAATTTGTTTGTGTGTCAAAATAGTAAATATCAAACCAGGAATTACCAAATATTACACTTTTGTAGAACTATTTTTAAGGCTATAAAAAAATTATGAAACTTCACAGTGAATACGGAACATGGACTCCGTACGAAGTATAATAATCTGTAAGTTAGTTACGGAGTAGAAGCAAGTGCCTGAGGCCACAAAGTTACAACTGTATCATGTCTTTGGAAGAACTTTGATGAAACAATGTCGTCAAATAACTACCGAGTTCAAGAACTACACTTTCCCTTGATTGCTATAAAATGTAGTTATTGTGAATAGCTTGCACTTTTACATATATATCTTTGAATAACTGTGAAAATTATAAATTTCAAAAACATTTTACTTTACAATAATTTAAAAATCTATGGAGATTATTTATTTCAAAACTTTTTAAAGTCATATAACATAATACAACTGGTGGGTAGTCATCCATTTACAATATAACAAAATATAACTGGTGGGTAGTCATCCATTTACAATATAACAAAATACAACTGGTGGGTAGTCATCCATTTACAATATAACAAAATACAACTGGTGGGTAGTCATCCATTTACAATATAACAAAATACAACTGGTGGAAAGTCATCCATTTACAATATAACAAAATACAACTGGTGGGTAGTCATCCATTTACAATATAACAAAATACAACTGGTGGGTAGTCATCCATTTACAATATAACAAAATACAACTGGTGGGTAGTCATCCATCTACAATATAACAAAATACAACTGGTGGGTAGTCATCCATTTACAATATAACAAAATACAACTGGTGGGTAGTCATCCATTTACAATATAACAAAATACAACTGGTGGGTAGTCATCCATTTACAATATAACAAAATACAACTGGTGGGTAGTCATCCATTTACAATATAACAAAATACAACTAGTGGGTAGTCATCCATTTACAATATAACAAAATACAACTCGTGGATAGTCATCCATTTACAATATAACAAAATACAACTGGTGGGTAGTCATCCATTTACAATATAACAAAATACAACTCGTGGATAGTCATCCATTTACAATATAACAAAATACAACTGGTGGGTAGTCATCCATTTACAATAAAGTTAAACAAAGGTTAATATTGACAGTCTATGTCTACTTAAACATTAAAGAACGTAATTTTTACATGAGTAAAACATATATCCTTGCATATATGAGCTGTATTGTATGCAATCATTGATTTAAAAGAACATATTTTATTGTTTGTATGTATATTAAATTTGTCCAAGTATTACACAATATATTTCATAGCAAAACATACACAATAAAAGAAAAATAAATACATACAAGTTATAAAATATTATATAAGCAAAAAGTATTTAACTTATTCAATTTTAATAGAAAATTACATACACTTTTTGTGGGCTTAAAATGTAGATGCTATAACAATATATTATTATTTAATGATGATATAGTTCAAAATCACATTAATTTATCAATAAAAGGTTTCAAATTACCTGGAAATCAACAATTGATTCGATAATAGTCAGAACGAATCTCTTTAGAACTTGATAATGAAACGATTAGTTTAACTAAACATTTTCAACATTTCATAAATTTAATTTCAAAATTTAATGAAACTAATAGTGGACCACTAGGCAGTATAGTCAATTAAAACTATTTATAAGTATTATTATTTTTTTTTTTTTTTATAAAACATATCGTTTAATGTGTACAAACATGATCATTCTCCCAGTTCAGTGCAAGATGAAATGAACATAGAAATTGGCTTCTTTAAGGAAACATTGATTGATTCAGTTAGTGATTATCAAGGTAATACAGCTAAGATGATCTTAAAACCTTATCATCATATCAAGGTAATACAGCCAAGATGATCATAAAACCTCATCATCATATCAAGGTAATACAGCTAAGATGATCATAAAACCTCATCATCATATCAAGGTAATACAGCTAAGATGATCATAAAACCTCATCATCATATCAAGGTAATACAGCTAAGATGATCTTAAAACCTCATCATCATATCAAGGTAATACAGCCAAGATGATCATAAAACCTCATCATCATATCAAGGTAATACAGCCAAGATGATCATAAAACCTCATCATCATATCAAGGTAATACAGCTAAGATGATCATAAAACCTCATCATCATATCAAGGTAATACAGCTAAGATGATCATAAAACCTCATCATCATATCAAGGTAATACAGCTAAGATGATCTTAAAACCTCATCATCATATCAAGGTAATACAGCTAAGATGATCATAAAACCTCATCATCATATCAAGGTAATACAGCTAAGATGATCATAAAACCTCATCATCATATCAAGGTAATACAGCTAAGATGATCTTAAAACCTCATCATCATATCAAGGTAATACAGCTAAGATGATCTTAAAACCTCATCATCATATCAAGGTAATACAGCTAAGATGATCATAAAACCTCATCATCATATCAAGATAATACAGCTAAGATGATCATAAAACCTCATCATCATATCAAGGTAATACAGCTAAGATGATCATAAAACCTCATCATCATATCAAGGTAATACAGTTAAGATGATCATAAAACCTCATCATCATATCAAGGTAATTCAGCTAAGATGATCATAAAACCTCATCATCATATCAAGGTAATACAGCTAAGATGATCATAAAACCTCATCATCATAAAACCTCATCTTCATATCAAGGTAATACAGCTAAGATGATCATAAAACCTCATCATCATCATATCATGATTTATTTTAAGGAGAAGTATATATCCTTCATAACCTTCTTCTTCCCATCCCCCATCGACTACTGATCTTTGCGTGGAACTTCTCAGAAAGTAAGGGGGAGAACTAGTACAGGACAAGGTGAAAATTACTGTTGAATACTGGTACTTCCAGTACAGGCCGGATTCGAACCTGTGCGTGTAAAATATTCAACGCTTTTTATGTAATATTGCATCTCTCAATAGTCGGTGACTTGCCATGGTTACTTTCGGTGTCGACTGTAAATTGATTTACCGTGTGAAACTTCAGTTTGACTAAGAGATGAATAGTAAAGTTGATTTCATATTATCAGGATTATACAAACACAAATAGAACTACAGAAATAACAATAGTACTTAAGAAGGCAGAAAATATAGCAGCATTAGCTGAAAGTAATTTTACGCGTAATTAAACACTTAGAGAGGCCAGCGTTATAGTAAATAGTCTCTGATAATTTGTGTTGGTAACGTTGTAAACGGTCCGTATCGTCAAAGACTTAAGACAGGTAGAATGTTCTCTTATTAAAAATTGGTTAGAGAGTATATAATATTCGAACCTTCGTACTACATGTGTCTATTTTACTTCCACTATTCGTAAAGTCTCGAATTCGATTTTGTATGTTACATCGAAGAAACACATATAAAATGTGTACATATACTACACCCACCAATGTACGTGTATTCTAGGATGCGTGGGTCAATACTACTGTACATATATGGGTGTGTGGGTGGGTTAATACCACTGTACGTGTACGGATGGATGGGTGGTTAGTACCACTGTACGTGTATGGGTGGGCGGGTGGGTCAATACCAGTTAACGTGTATGGGTGGGTGGGTGGGTCAATACGACTGTACGTGTATGGGTGGGTGTTGAAAATCAACACACTTTTTCATTTTTCATTTTCATAATCAAGCCTCTAGATCGTTGGGAGATGTCTTAAAATGTTTATCAATAAGTCGAGGGCTTTAGCAAGTGTTTTATTAACTGAATAATTAGTATATGATGAAATTTAATACATACAGCGTACATAATATAATTACAGTACAAATAAACGTCACACAACACAAATTTATTACAATATAAGCACAAAATGCACAAATATATTACAATACAAGTACAAAACGCACAAATATTATGGTGATCGATTTTGGTGAACCACGCTCGAATCTTTTGTGAATCCCTCTGGTCTGAGGAAGGTGAGCGTGGTTCACCGAAATCGATCATCATAATATTTGTACATGTTGTATTTGTATTGTAATATATTTGTGCATTTTGTGCACATATTGTAATAAATTTATGTGTGCGACGTTTATTTGTACTGTAAATTTACCAACACTTATTATGCTAATTAAAAAACTATATATAATATAATTTTGAATTTCTTTTCACTTGTTAAGCTAACATTGTAAAAGATCGGTTTCCATCCAACACAACGTTACATTCAAAGACCTTCAGTGCCTCTGCAGTTTGTAGAGGACTTGTAATGAAGCGAACAAGAGAGAGCTACTATCTATTCTCACAACACAGTTGAATAGTTTCCCTCTCACAAACTCTCTCTCTAAATTTTTCCTATTTCAACTCGTTAGAATAGACACAAAGAGCAATAAAACAGTCTTGTTGCTAACTTTGCAAGACTTTGCATATATGAAACTTTAGTTATTCTATAGTTATTTTTTTATAATAGGATACTGACAACAACCATTGTCATTTCAAGGTTGAGTGGAAGAGAGGACTTCATAGTCCTAACTCCACCCTTTAATAAAGATATTAATTCATTCATTTTACATGTATTCTTTGTATAGAACTTACATTTTTCAAAGAATTTTTCTTCGAAGAAATTAGAGTACAATCTCTTCATGGACGTGTTTTTGTATCAATTCTCGTTACTATATTATCTATAAAGTAGTTAAAAAGTTCAAAATTTAGTTAATAAATCAAGTTATATTTATAATTTTACTAAATTCACTCCAAGTCTTTTCAATTTTAAAAATTTTCGCTTTTTAAATAATAATTTTTTTAATTTCGTTAATATTAAAAATCGTTTATGATTAAGAATTTAATTTTTGTTTTATTTACATTTATTTTGCCTCAAAGATGAATGAACATACAATACAAAATACAATGGCATCATTGGAATATTGGAGTAATCTGAACCCACATTTATGTTATATGATGTCGTAGTTTATGTTACAGTATGGTAATAAAAAAAAAGATTCTTTTAAAATTCTCGATGGTCAAATATTTCCGTGATGTATTAATATTTGTTATAATTAGACAAAATGGTAAATATTTTATTCTACTTTAGAATAAAATAACATTCACAACATTCAGAATACGAAATAAAAATATATAAAATTTTATTAACATGAACTTCGATTTACTTCATTCATATTGATCTTAAAGATTATTGATATTAACAAACTATTTATACAAAAGAAAGTTAATTTCACAACACTATTACATCTATGACAAGTTAAGTATGTCTGAAGGCCGACTTTCGATGATTATAAGCTACTCATTGTTGAAAAAGAGAGAGTGACTAAACTCTTACCGACGGTCATGCTCTATGCTTGTCGACCAAACAGCAAAGTGGCTGCAGTTACCTGGCCTGTGACGTCGTAAATGTAAACAGACACCATATTGGTTCATAAATAGTAGTAAGGCCACCTTTTTGTAAGGTAAATAATAAATTAAATTCGTACACAGTTGATTAAACATTTGTTAATAAATAACAACTGCATCAAAAAGCAAACTAACCTCATTTGTTATCGTCTCTTGAAGATGGGTTCGAAATATTTAGTGTGTTTTTAATTATTGATGCGAACATTTGTTGGGAATTCATTACTTTTGCTTACTATAGAGATAATTAGTTATCCTACCTTTTTGTAAGTTTAACAAATTGAATTTTAGGGCCTACTAAAAAGGCTTGTTATTTTCATTTTTGAAAATAAATTCTATACCTATAAAAAGCAAATACCACTGACTCATTTACTCATCGCTGTAATTAAAAAGTTACTGAGCCTACGAGGCTGAAATTCTGTAGAGTCAAAGGTCTTATGTTGTAGATGTGCAATAATAGGGTATTTTGAAAAATTCTTAGTAAATCGAAGATGGCAACCTTTTTAGTACCAAAAATTGTAAATGACAAAAACAGCGTTTCTCTAATTAAACTGTACCGGCTAAATAAACGGTTCTACAGCAAAACTAACACTATTTTATGCGCCTGATTTGAGATGATCTACAACTTTGGTCCTATGAATTTTTGCTCTATCTCACTTCCTTCATCCTTAAGTAGAGCTAGATTTTCAATTTGTGGTGTAAATCAAATCGGTTAATTTACGGCCCCTAAGAATATGGTTACAGATTTTTCTAGACTGTGAAACTTTGTTATCTAGGAGAACATACTGTATTCAATGGGAAAATATACAATTTAATCTGGACACATTTATATCCAGGTCATGACATGGCTAAACATGGCTAGAAACATGATATTTCACTGATTCAGAGTCAATTAACGTGCTTTGCCCCCTCTTGCAGATTTGTCTAGACATTGACACTTTTTTATCTAAGAGAACAAACTGATTTTAATTGTAAAATTTACAATTTAATTTGACCAAATGCACAGGCAGTTCACAGGATATGGCTAAATATGTCGAGGAACCCGACATTTCACATCTTCACTAACATGTGAAAGCGAATTAATTGTTAGTTTTCTCATTCTATGAAATATTTTATAAATGCTAAAGCCACTAAAAGAATCTAGAGTAAGAAGAGGAGGTGCCATCTACTTCATATTAGTCAGAATATCTTTACATAAACTTTTGGTACAACGTAGGGAGCATAATTCAGTCGTAAATTTATTTTGGCAAAGTCGGAGTGACCAGCAGAGTCGTGAAATCAGAAAGAAACATCATTCAAATTACAACAGTTCGTTACTTAGTGGAGCACGGACATTTAAATCTCTTTAAGCCTTTTAAACGACTGATAACCATCGGCCTGATAACGTAGTTATGAGATTTCCGCATTCCAAGCAAGGTCGTGGCCTTCCCCCTCTCTGACGCCTGGTCTGCGATAACCAGTGACTGATGACCTAGTTACGAGATTTCCGCATTCCAAGCAAGGTCGCGGCCTTCCTCTCCCCTCTCCCCGGTTCCTAGTCACGTGCCAACAATGTATGACGATTAGAGTATCGGTTAGTTTGCAGGCGCTGAGCTTTTGTCTTTATTGTGACGGAACGCTGTACTGTATTTACAAAATTCATATAACTATGCAATTTGATACACATATCCAATGGGTTTGACCGATTACTTTCTTGCGTATTCACTTTACTGCAAAGTTTGTATTATGAGATGTTATTAGTATTTTTTTAATTAAAAAATATCATGTTTATATTTTTCATCTCTTAGTGCAGCTCCAATTTCAGTTAATTTCGGGTTACACGTAAACGTTAAAAACCAATATTTTATTTGCTTATAGCATTCAAATCTATATACATATAAAAGTCATTTACCACTCATCACGATTTCTTCAAAACTATACGTTCAATTGAGTTGAACTTGTGCACATAAGTTTATCCTGGCCCTTGGGGCTTACTAAGAAAGGATTTTCCTCTCCGACCTTAGGACTCCGTCGCACTAGCCTCCAAAATTCCCATGGTATTCTTATGTAGCTATATTATTTGATTAACAGCTGTTAAATAAAAACAAACTGGATACAATTGTGGTAGGCTAAACTTTTAAAACTAAAAGTAATTGAGTACAATAGTAGTAAATTAATTATACATAACATCAGATGTACTGAATTGGATATAAACTGGATACAGTGTAAACTGAAAACTTGCTACACACTTCGATTATATATTTAAACTCAATATTATGACCAGCGAAGTGGGCAGGTACACCTAGTTATTCATAACTGTGGTCTTTAAATATTACAAAAGTAGAAATGTTTGTTCTGTTAGCTGTAAATATTCTGTAATTGTAAAAATCTTAAATAATGACAATAATATATATTTCTATATTTACTTCCATAATTAGAGTATTCATACAGTATTGATGACCGGAATCGCCCACTCCCAACTCAACTGTGAGTGACAGGCTAAAAATAATCATAAATCTTATCAAACTTAAAAACTTAAAAGTACTCAAATGACCAATTTGGGTTCATATAAAAAATAATAATAATAACAATAATATACTGTATTTAATAACGACGAAACGAGTGCAATACAAGAAACGGTATAGAAACTAAACAAACTTCTTTTTATCTTTTTTTAACAAAAATTACTGTCCTTATTTAATTAAATTGCCTGCCATACCACTGTACGTGTATGGGTGGGCGGGTGGGTCAGTACCTCTGTACGTGTATGGGTGGGTGATTCAATTTGCTAGTGTACTTGTTGATATGATGGTTTACATTAGTTTAATTTCTTCCAAATTCAATGCAGTTCAACTATCACATTACAAAGGTCCATGTTGTTTCATGAACATGCATTCACGTGTACCTTATCCTGGTAGCATAGAGAGTATGTAAACAGTTAGACAACGATGTTGACATTGGTACAGTGTACGCTGCGAGCGCTGCGAGCGGCTAATGTAAACTATTCACATTGATAAATGGGAACGTTACACCATACCATTGGTAAAATCCTATTACAAGCTGTACTGTTTCTTAGAGTAAAAGTTCCCTGAATGAGACTGTTGTTTAAGGTGAACAAGTATCTTTACTATGATTTCGACAACAATTAATGATACATAAATCTGTGGTGGATGCCAAGCGGTCTGCGCATGCGCGTTTTATCTACAATAGTATGTAAAAAACTGTACACTAAAACCATATAATTTCAATCATAACGTGTATAAAATAATGATTTCCATGGTTTTAAATCGTAAATTTAATTGAACATATTAAACATAATATACAAAAGTTACAAGTCATAATTTTTCTGAATTATTTTAAAATAGATTCAAATCATCGCACGACATTTACTTTCAGTTGTAATATACATAA
Source organism: Stictocephala bisonia (assembly GCA_035578905.1). NCBI lineage: Eukaryota > Metazoa > Arthropoda > Insecta > Hemiptera > Membracidae > Stictocephala > Stictocephala bisonia. The sequence goes on along the minus strand of JAQJVL010000036.1, from coordinate 2,507,494 downwards.
TGTAAGCTGTTAATGAAACTAGTGATACTCTTATATTTTAGTTGATTATTACAGTATAATGATCGTTAATTTCAGTGAAATATTCAAGTTTGTTTGAAGTATTATTTGTAGATAATTAATATTTATTTTTTTTGTATTTGCCTTTAAGAAATAAGATGATCAAGCAAATATTGCTTACTCTAGAGCCCCATTTATTTTTGAGGTCATCATCACTAAATTCAGACCAAATTAGATAGTATCTCCCAGCAATGCACAGCCACAGGGGTATCTAAAAAAAGATAAATTATTTTAAAGATCCTTTTAATTAAATAAATCACTCTTGTATCGTAGCCGAACGACGATGAATAAATCTTAAATGAATATCTAATGAACATTTTTAAATTTACTTTAAACATTAAAGTTCTTTTAAAAAAAGTTTAAATCAAATATTTAAAATGTTTTATCTTTAATTTTCTACGTAAAACCAAAGGTGACTTTTATACTATTGGAATACATTTATATTTTAAACTTAACAAACATATGCTGACAAAAGAAACCTCTAAATGTTTCACATTATACTACCGCTTCGAATAGTATTAAAAAATCCTTTATACAAACAGAAGTAGTATATCTATTATTAGAACATGTATGACGGACCCTCAGTTAAATAATAACCAAACGAAAGTGAATAACATTAATTAAATAATTTATCAATCAGTGTAGAAAATAATCATTTTTAACATTTCCTAACATTAGTTATATGCAATCCTTACAAATTTATATACTATCATGATTTTCTTATAAAAGACAATGATAATACCACATGTATAAATGGCTAAACACTAAATCTATTTTTTTAATGCCGGTATTATTTTTTTTTAATTTACGTATTTTTAAAACGCCGATCGTAAACTTATGGGCAAATATGGATTTCGAATGAGTGTGATGAGTGTTTATGAGCGAATGTAGTTATTGTTATAAGCTAAGGCCGACTATTCCTTAGAAATATAATTAATGAATAGCGCAATGGCAAATGAACAGCCGGTGGTTATCAGCTGATCCCTTTCAAAATGTGTTACGACCCTGATTTGGATCGAACTAAGAACCTTTAGCACATGAAGCTGGGATTTAACCAACTAAGCTACTTAATAATAATACATAAAAAATATATACTTAAATAGACACGAGGTGCTGACACATATTTGTGTGTACATTAAGGCGAATATGAATGATTATTTTAGTGTAGGATGAGTGTGGATGACATGTGTAGTCTGGTTACTAACTGAGTTCGAAAAATTCTCAGAAAGGGCCATTTTCTAAAATCCCGATAGCCAGGGCATCCGAACCACCACATTGGTCTAATTTTGTCTGATACTCAGTTTTCTCGCCTACAAAACATCCAGACACTGACTACCACTGCACTTTTATGGGTGGGCGGGTGGGTCATTACCACTTTTAGTGTATTGGTAGGCGGATGGGTCATTACCACTGCATGTGTATGGATGGGCGGATGGGTCATTACCACTTTAAGTGTATGGGTGGGCGGATGGGTCATTACCACTGCACGTGTATGGGTGGACGGGTGGGTCATTATCACTGCAAGTGTATGGGTGGGCGGGTGGAACATTACCACTGCAAGTGTATGGGTGGGTGGATGGGTCATTACCATTGCACATGTATAGATGGGCCGGTGGGTCATTAGAACTGCAAGTGTATGGGTGGGCGGATGGGTCATTACTACTGCACGTGTATTGGTGGGTCGGTGGTTCATTAGCACTTTAAGTGTATGGGTGGGCGGATGGGTCATTACCCTTGCACGTGTATGGGTGGGTGGGTGGGTCATTACCACTGCACGTGTATGGGTGGGCCAATGGGTCATTACCACTGCATGTGTATGGGTGGGCGGGTGGGTTCCCCCATAGTTCATAAGTTTAAAAACATTTATGAAACATTCCCCCATAGTTAATAAGTTTAATAATAGCTCCTGGGGTAAAATGATTAAACTACAGAAGGTGGAAAAATTGGAAACGCTTTTACAGGAGAGTAAATTTTTGTCCATATATAAGTTGATAATTTAATAATTTAATTTTTTTTTGTCTAATTGTGTTCCATTAAGTATCATTTTTGATCATAATAATTTACTTGAAACTGTTAAATAGTGGCAAAATAATATTGTTCAAATTAGTTACTTTTGAAAACCTTAAGCTTAAGCGGACGCCATGTCAGCATTAAGAGGAAAGACCATAGAACCTAACGCCTACAATCTCCACAACACCTTTTTCCTAAGTATTAGGATTAAAGCAGTGCACCTTTAATGCCGAAATTATTTTTGTCAACTGAAAAAGAAACCAATGAAGTTGTAATATTACAAATAATTCCTTTTGACTGGAGGTTGAAAGCACTTAAAATACATTATCAAATTTAATTACACTCATATAAATTTGTAAGAAATCCTTTTATCTGTATCCCGTGATGATGCCACATTCGATCAACATGTCTACTAAAGTATCCTAATGACAATAGAAAGCGTAAAAATTAGCTAAAAAAATTTTCTTCATTAACGGTAACAATCGGTTAAGTGGAATATTTAGAGCCCACTTTAGTGCATTGTTTAGGATTTTTAAAAGATGCTTTTAACTTTAGGTACAATTTAAAGAAGACTATCGGCTTCCTCTAGCGGAGAAAGTGAAGATATATAGGCCCCATTTACTAAATGTCACCTTAGGTACACAGATGAGTGTCTGAATTTTTCATACACACACTGATCTATATTTGTCATTCTACCCAATTCACGACATTCTAGCATCTTTAAGAACATGGTATTGCATAAAATTCAGTATTACGTCATAAATTTAAGAATTAATTATCGTTTGTATTTTTCAAAAATGTTTTTAAATAACTGGGGAAACATTTGCACACTTTACGTGTCAATCCCGTCACTTATTTCATTACTTACATGTATATGTAAAACTATCAGACGCCCCTGTATTTCTCTCATGCCAACCCGGACATTCACTACGCTGAGTACGTTGCATAGTTTTTAATTTTTTCTTTTTATTGCGCGCTTACAATCTTGAAGCGCCTCTTATGTGGCAAGTTGCAACGTGCTAAGTTCTATAATTCATACGGTAACTTTAACGGTTACGGTAACTGTAATGGTAACGGTTAAGGTAACAGTTACGGTAACTTTAATGGTAACGGTTAAGGTAACAGTTACAGTAACTGTAACGGTTATGGTAATTGTAACGGTAACGGTAACGATTAGGTAACAGTTACGGTTACGGTAATGGCGTCGTTCGAATTTTTAAATTCGTTCACCATTTTCTAATATGGTGGTCAACATTAAAATTTTTTATGGGAACTACTATTTTTTATGGTGGATTTAGATTTATCTAGGGATTTTAAGAATCTTTTATCCTAGATATTATTTTGATATACTTAATGGTTTTACCACTAGGAGCGCTGAAAGTTTCAGCAATATAAACAGTTTATTAAGAGACGTGTTCTGCCATTACAAATATAAAGCATCGCTCATGATGCATTATTTTTGTTTAAGTCAATGTTCAAAAGCTGTTGAAGTTTCACAAATACATATTTCTAAAAAAAAATTATTACAAAAAAAATTATACAAAATGCAACAATTTTGTAATGTGTAAGTACAAGTATAGCATAATAAGTAATAGATGAATACAGTATAAAATAATATCACATGCTTTTGTTGTTAGGCGATGATTAGCTGTTTCATTGTTGCAATTTTCACTTTGGTTTTATCTTATCTAACTTATTAATTGGTCTGTTACTGGAATCACAACCATTAATTAACTGTCGTCTGTATTAGTTTTTAATAATAAATAAATTAGTTTTGCTTCTTTAAGTTCATGTCTACTTAAAATATTGTTGTATAACTGTTTTATTTTTAAATAAATAATGGCTGCTTTATTTAAATATGGAGTTTACTAACACCGAAAAAGTGGACATGTTTGAAGTGTAAATCAATATAAGAATTACTGAAACTTTCACTGCTCCTAACAGTTAAGTAGATTTTAAAAATCTTAGAATCACTGTTAAAATCTAAACCCATAATTAAAAATTCGGGTTAAAATAAGTCATTTCAAAGTTGCCCGCTAATTGGAAAATGGTGATGGAGTTTTAAAATTTGAACTACGTTATTTTAATAAACATAAAAATTAAGGTAAAGTTTCTCATTTTAAGTTGCTGTAGTACTACTTGAGATCCCAATGTTTACATACTGTTTATGAATATGACCTTTCGTATATTTTTGTCGCTTTTCAAATAATAGCATTTATTTGTGATTACTGGGTTATCTTCCAGTTTGGTTCCTGTCATTGTAGATAGTAACAATCACATATTTTACTGATTTCTTTTTTGTAATGAAATACCCTTCATGAATACTCGTACTTTTTGTAATAAATTACAGTCGCAATAATTACGGGTTTAAAAATATATTAAAAAAACAACAAATAGATCCAGTTAGAATAGCAGACTAAAATAAATTGCTTGTACTGTATGCACTTAGGTGAAATGTTTAGTAGAACTGCTTTGGTTGAATTTAACAGTAAAAGTTTTTTACTACTATAGATACCATTTTAGGATGAAATTTTTCTTTCATATATATATTTTTTGGAATAAAAACAAAATGATCAAAGATATTTTACGAAAGCCTCAATCATGATGTATTCAAATAGATGATATATTAAAAATATTATACTTTAAAATTATTAAAAAAGGAAGACAAAAATAGTTTACGTTATCTCTTACTAGCTCTAAATATAAAAATGTCAGGAAGTTTTTATAAAAATTTTACTTTTTACAAATGTGTGGGTTTAAAAAAATGTATTTTTAATAAAATAGAAACATTGATTGATTAATTTACTGATACGATTTTCTACTAATTATGAGTTGCACATGATTTTATGAAACCTATTACATTTTATGTCGACGTAAAATGTAGGAACGAGGAAATAAAACAGCGTTCGAGCACTGTTTCACAATTATAAACTAAATTATAACATTTATAACGTAACAATTAAAACTTATTTGCACTAAACTATTCATTATGGTCTGTGAAATGTTAACTAACGCTAATCTAAATTTAAAAAATACATTATCCTAACTTTACCTACAGTAAATTTCAGTTCCATGATCTATTTATCTCAAATTTATCGTGCATATACGTCTATATAAAAGGAATTATCGAGCATTTTTAATACGTAATACTTTTGAAAAAGTAACTGATGCAACAATGATTTTAATTCATAAAATTTACTTTACATATAAACTTATGTCTTAACAATAGATTTTGCTTGTGATATGTGTTGAGGAAAGATATTAGTCTGTCGTAACAGATGGTAAAACTTGGTTATAGAACTCTAGAGCAAGTGATTGTCGTCTTTCGCTCAGTTACCTCGTTCTTCTTCAGCAACAAAACACCTGTGAATCCTGCCCCCCCCCCACTACCCTCCTCATCTGGTAAACACTGTATCACAACAATGTAACCAAGACTTCAAGACTCAAAGTTAAGTTAGAGAAGTAGTTTAAATCAGGTTTTACTTACTGGTAAGGAGAATTAATAACAAGTTTAAAATCAGTTAATTTTGAATATAATGAGTTAAATATTTATGAATAAAATATTAGTATATTTTTACTGATATATTGGTTTTGTATACATGAGTAGTAACATGCACTTGATGACAGTTCTAGGGTCACGACTAAATGTGACGATGATTTCATCGATACATTTAAGTTAATTGTGCATATACGTTTTGTACTGGTCTAAAGTCACATCAGTGAGTAGCAATATCAAGAATACATTCTATATAATCGTGTGCATCCATTCAATACTGTTCTAAGACTAAAAAAATTTGTTACGTTGATTTCAACAACTTTCAAACTAATCTTACATATTAGTGGCGATGATTTAAAAAATATGTTCAGTTAAGGAAGCACTTGCCTTAGGTCACAGTTCTTAGGTTACAGGTAGACATCCACTCACCTGCTTAAACGATCCAAACTTTCATTTTGTAGGTTCGTTGGACCAACGGCCTAACGTAATTTCTAAACCACAAATTAAGTAATTTTGGTTGATTATACAGGGTGAATAGTACGTGGTGTTTAAAAATTTAAGGGCTTAAACTACATGCTTGGGGCTACTTAAAAACGCAAATTTCAGTTTTATATGCCAAATGGTTAGTGTGGTATGTTCAAATTAAGATTTTTTTAAATCGTGGACCTAACCATACAAATGCTTTATTACTTACTCAAAAGATCATATTTTTTAAACTGTGACACCATTTTTGAAATTTACATTAAATTTTCAACAAGAATAATGAGCTAGTAAGATGCGTAAATTAAGGTTGGTATTTAAAATTATGCGTTAAAGTAAAAAAATAATGTTTTTGTAAAGTTTTAAACAATGTTTTACGCGTAGTTAATAAATTATGGTAACTGACATAATGTGTCAAACCATACAGAAAACTGCGTAATTTAATGTTCTTTTCAATGGTATAATTGTGATTTTAATTATTTTGTTTCGTCATCGAAAACGTTAGGTTAAACTGAATTAAAACACGGTTTGCAGAAAACTTAAAGCTTTGACTATTTATTACAAGAAAGATTATAATACTTTGATTTGACATAACATACTAATTACACTCGTAAAAATAATTGAAAAAAATTTCAACTTAAAAGAATAAGATTTAAAAATGTTATTCTAACTGCCTTCCTCCATTTCTGATACAGGCCTGTGCTCTCTTGCGCATTTGTTGAACTGTCACTTTTGTAGAGACTTCTTGGCGCACTACTTCAGCAGCCGCAGTTATTCTCTCCCTCAGTTCTTGTTCTGTGTTGATAGGTGCAGAATAACATTTTGTGTTTCATCCATCCCCATACACAGAAATCCATGGGACTAAGGTCCGGCGATCTAGCTGGCCACGGTACAGGCCCACCTCGTCCAAGCCATGTAGGATAATTGAGCTTCAACCAATGACGCACTCCTGCGGTGAAATGCGGTGTAGCTCCATCTTGTTGGAAAATGAGACTGTCTCTTTTTTCTTGGTTGAGATGGTCTAGCAGCAAAGGGAGACTGTGCTGTAAAAAGTCCAAAAAGCGTTCCCTGTTAAGGTTTCCCTCGAAAAAATATGGGCCAATAAGCGTTTCACCTACTACCCCAACCCATACCATAATGTGAAATCTCTGAAACGATCGTTCTTTGGTTGCTCTTGGGTTATCTTCCGCCCACATGTGCATATTATATGTATTAAAGATTCCTTGTCTTGTAAACATGGCCTCATCTGTCCAAAGGATCTTTTTGAAGAAATGATACTGCTCAATATCGCTATTGAGCAACCATCTACAGAACTGAACACGAGGAGCGAAGTCTTGAGCTTCAAGTGCTTGTACAGGCGTGAAGTGGTATAGATGAAACTTGTTTCTATGAAGAATATCCAACACTTTCCACTGTGAAACATTTAGTTGAGCCACAATTGCCCTACTACTACTCTCTGGGTTTTCTTGAAAGGTATATAGAATCAATTCTTCAACACCTACATCATAATTAACTGGACCTACCTCAGAAGACTTTCTTTGAACCTTTCCACTTTCCCCTAACCTCTGGTGAAGTCTAGTGAACACCTGTGGGCTGGGAGTTTTTCGATCTGGGTACCTTAAACTGTACTCTCTTTGAGCAGCAAGTGCATTGCCATTGCAAAATCCATAAACAAAATGCATTTCTGCATATTCTCTTGTAGTGAACTCCATGATGCTACAGAACTGAATAGCTTATACACAGACCCGGTCTAAAGAGTAAACAGATAATGGATTCCAGTTTTCCTCGTGATAAGTTTGCTTTAAAAGAAACTAATTTTTGGGTTAAACAAAAGCGGGTGGGGGAATTTTTCCCCCAGCCCTTTAAAGGGGTAACAGAAAAAAACTATTGAAAAGGGGTTTTGGGGGTTTATGGGGGGGTCAAAGAATTGGGGGGTAAAACCTTCATTCGCCCCCGTTTTAAACATGTGTTTTTAATCACAAAACGTTATTTGAATGCCCCGTCCTATTGCGGGCTATAGATTTCTTAAAAATTTTTAAACCCACTTTTTTTTTTTTCTTTCTATTCAAATAAAATAAAAAAAATAAAACATTGTACGTAATACAACAAAAGCATACCCCGGGGAAAGAATTTTCAATTATGAGTTTTTTTGTATGGTTGACCATTATAAACCGTTACCATAATTTTGTAACTACGCGTCCCAAAAATTGTATTTAAAAAATTTCAAAAAAAAAGGAATTTTTTTCCCTTTAAAAAACTTAAATTTTTAAATACCCAACCTTAATTTTTCAAAGGGTACTTCTCATTTTTTCTTTTAACAATTTTTAAAGTAATTTTCAAAAAAGGTGTCATAGTTTTAAAAAAAATATTTTTTTTAGATTTAAAAAAGTTTTTTTTTTATGGTTAGGTCACGTTTTTTAAAAAAGGAAAACTTTTTTTGGGAAAATTTCCACCTTTAAACCCTTTGGCATATAAAAAAATGAAATTTTTTCGTTTTTTTAAATAGCCCAAGCATGTGGTTTAAGCTCTTTAAATTTTTAAAAAACCCCTTCCTTTTACCCCGTATTTATTCCGTTAAAGAAAGTTATGGATAAATCTAATATGTTAGACAATATTGTACGGGTTTTAATTGAAACCCAAATCAGGGCACTTCCCGTAATTATACCAAAGAACATATAGGGCCCACCAACAAAATGGTTTACGGGCAAACCAGCAAAAATGTCTTACATTCTTGGAGTGGAAGCGATTTAAACTACTTTCTAACCCGGATTAAAACTACTAAGTGATTATTACTAAAATAACCAATTATTACTAACAAAACGGTTTAAACTCTAACAAACGATTATTACTTTGCAATTATTTGAAAAAAACTAAGGGGATTATCGAATAACTAAGCGATTATCGAATAACTAAGCGATTATCTACTAACCAAGTGACTATCTACTAACAAAGCAATTATCTACTAACCAAGCGATTGTCTACTAACCAAGCGATTGTCTACTAACTAAGCGATTATCTACTAACCAAACGATTATCTACTAAAAATAAACGATTATTACTAACCCAAACGATTTTTACCTAACTAAGCGTTATTTTCCCAACTAAGCGTTATCTACTAACCAAGCGATTTACTAAAACAAAAGGGTTATCTAAATAACCCAAAAGATTATCTATAACCAAACGATTTTCTATTTTAAATAAGGGATTATCTTCCAAAACCAAACGATTATCTACTAACCAAACGATTATCTACTAACCAAACGATTATCTAATAACCAAAAGATTTTTTCTAAAGAACAAGCGATTTTCTACTAAACCCGGTTTTGAATTTTCTACTAACAAAAAAAATTATCTTAACCCAAAAACCAAAAACTATTATCTTTTTTCTAACCCAAAAATTATCTAATAACCAAGCATTGTTACTAACCCAAAAGGGTTGTCTTTCTAACCAAAACGATTATCTATAACCAAAAAGATTATTCTACTAACCAAAACGATTGTTTACTTAAACCCAAACGATTGTTAAATAACCAAGCGATTATCTACTAACCAAAAGATTTTCCTTTCTTAAACCAAAAAGTTATCCTAACCCAAAGGTGATTTACTAAACCCAAACGATTTTTTACTAAATAACGATTAAACTACTTAAAACCCAAATGACTATCTACTAAAAAAAAGCAATTATCTTTCTAATAAAACGATTGGGCTTTCAACCAAAACGATTGGTTCCCACTTTAACCCAAAACGATTATCTACTAACCAAAAAGATTATCTAAATAACCAAGCAATTTTTACTAACCCAAACGATTGTTTTACTAACCAAAACGATTATCACTAACCCAAAAAGATTTCCTACTAACCAAGCGATTATCTAATAACCAATCGTTTATCTACTAAACCAAAAGATTTCTAATTAAATAAACGAAATTTTCTACTAACCAATTTTACTATCTACTAACCAAGCGATTATCTACTAACCAAACGATTATCCTACTAACCAAACGATTATCTACTAACCAAACGATGATCTACTAACCAAACGATTATCTAATAACCAAGCGATTATCTACTAACCAAGTGACTATCTACTAACCAAACGATTATCTACTAACCAAACGATTATCAAATAAACCCAAAAGATGATCTAAAACCAAACGTTTATAATAAAATAACGATTATCTACTAACCCAAATATATATACTAACAAAGCCCTTTTTCTAAATAACCCAAACGATTGGGTTTTCTAAACCAAGCGATTTTTCTACAACTAAGCGATTTATTACTAAAACCAAAAAAGATTAAACCCACTAACCAAAAAAGATTATCTACTAACCAAAAGATGATCAAATAACCAAACATTATCTAATAAAAAAAGCGATTTTTCTACTAACCAAGCAATTTTTCTACAACCAAACAATTTTCTACTAACCAAAAAAATTGTCTACTAACCCAAACGATTTTCACTTAAAAACCCAAAACGGATTGTCTACTAAACCAAAAAATTTTTCCTACAACCCCAAAAGATTATTTTCCCAACCAATCGAAAATTCAACTTTAAAAAACCAAATAATTTTCCTACTAAAAAAAATTTTCTACTAACCAACGATTGTCTTTCTAACCAAAAGATTATCTATTAACCAAAAAGATTTATCTAAATAACCAAAACGATTTCCTACAACAAAGCAAAATTTTACTAACCCCAAACGATTGTTTACTAAAACCCAAAAATTATTCCTTTCTAACCAAACGATTATCTACTAACCAAACGATGATCTATAAACCCAAAAGGGTTTTCCCCTAACCCAAAACAAAATTATTTAACCCAAAAAAAAAATTGTCTACTAAAAAAAGCGATTGTCTACTAAAACCAAGCGATTATCTACTAACCAATCGTTTTTCTACTAACCAAGCGATTGTCTACTAACCAAGGGGATTGTTACTAAAATAAGCGATTTTTCTACTAAAAACCCAAAAGATTGTCCCACTAACAAAGGGGATTTAAACTACAACGCTTTGTTAGAAAATACTTTTTGGGGCCACGGCAAACTATAGTACAACAACTATAGTTGGTGTGTTATTCAATATTTATTACTAAGAAACTGATGTAGAGATAAATTTGGGGTTTCATGAGGAGCGAAAGAAACGAGTATGAAAAGAACGAATTTCAGTTATTGTTACTTTGTAAGGGGCAACCCGTTCTCAAAAAATAGCAATTTAATAATTTGTTTTTTTTATTTTTTTTAGGGTAAGACACCCACCCTTTTCGTTGAAAACCCAAACCCCGAAATATTGGCTTTCCCTTTTCCCGGGTATTTTTACAACTTTATAGTCAGTTGTCTTACCGTCTTTTCATTCTGACTCCGACTTCTACCCAACATGGACACCCTAGACCTCTCTTGAAGTGTCTGCGGCGATTCCATACCGGTATTGAGAGGACCTAACGTTCTATGTTCTCCACAACACTGGCTCCAAGTAGCTGGATTACAGCACTATGCCTTATAACAAAAATTTAAAGTGATAATTTTCCCATGTAACAAATTTGGGGTTAAACCCTTTTAATTTTAAAAAAATGGTTCCCTTCCCTTTTCGAATAGCAAATTTTTTGTTTCTTTTTAGCGTTCTTTTTTATGTTTGATTTAAATTTAATTTTATAACCAAACGCTTTTTTAAAGTAAAAAAAAAAAAAAAAAAAAAATATAATATATATATATATATAACCCTATAAAACGTTTTGAAAGGTTTTAAAAAACTCCATTTGTCTTGGCGTATTTTTTTAACTATTTATTCTTCAGATACCATTCGTCAAGCTATCGGCTATTATACATTTCGAATGAGTGTGATGATTGTGGTGAATGAGCGATTGTTCGAATTCGCTAAACTAATGCCAACTATTCCTTATAAAGGATCATTATTAAGAGGGTTTAAATTTAAAAAAAATTTAAAAAAAAAAACGCATAGCCCAAATGTTTCCCCCTTTAAAAGTTTGTTTATAACTGTGTTTTATAAACGGAAAGAGGACCTTCAAACAAAGTCAAGCTATTTTTAAAGCTCCTTTTCCCAAACTTCATAGGAAACTTTTCTTCCCTTTATTAATCCATATAATGGATTTAAGGTTGACATTGATATAATGCTATCCTTACTTTTTTAGTGGCTAAAGTATTTTGTTATGACAACGACGCAATAATATTTAAATGATATTATTTCGATGATTGTAAAGTAAATTTATATTTAGTCACCGCTTTTTAAATAGGTATTTTTACTTAAAATACAAATGTAAACAAAAAGTGAGGAAGTAAATTTAAAATGAAGCTCAACGAATGCGAAAGGTTCCCTTTTAAAAATGAGGGAGGGTGGATTCAAGAGGGGGTTTAACTGGCCCTCAAAAATTGACCCCGCGAGATATTGTGCCTACCCTTTTCACAAAACAACTTTCCGGGCTGGGTGGAAAACGCTATTAGTTCTATTTTAAAACACTTTTTGACTTTTAAAAGCTTACAAATACACGTAACCCAAAGGGCCCATTGTAATTCCATTAAAATTTAAATTTCACCCTAATTACTGCCAATGCAGTTCATAAAATGAATAATAAAATGTGCCAATTAAAAAACATTTTGAGATATTTCACATTTAAAAAATATTTTCAACATCTGACTCACGTACTGGATAAAAATTTAATAAAATTTTACCCTTTCTTTCGGGAATAAAGGATCCAACGATAAATTTTATTTTTTAGGGGAGGGTCCCCAAAAGGTCATAGAAAGACAAAAACATGGGAAAAATCACGAAACACTCATCTATTACATTCTGAGGACGAAATGTGCATTTAAAAGTGGTGGGCCAAAATTTTACCCCAATTTGCAATTTTGATTTTCAAAAAAAAACCTTTAAAAAAACGGGTAGCTTTTTTAGGGTAATTTTTTTATTTTAAATAATTTTTAAAGGGTTCCTTTTGGGGTATCCCCTTTTAAAACAATAAAAGATTAAAAATACCTTTTTAAATTTCATTTTAAAAAAAATGCAAATAACTACAAAGTTTTTTCTTATTTTTTTTTTGTTTTTAAAAAGAATTTAAAAATTAAATTTCCAAATCTTTTGCCCCCCAAAATCATATTTGGTTTCAGTGTGATGTGTCCCTGTATGAAAATTTTAAAAATTTTTATTTTAAAAACCTATAATAATATTTCATTTAAACATGCTGGAAAGTAAATTTTTTTGAGTTTAAAGGGATATGGTTTTTCCAAACTGACTTTAATCTACAACTAAATCTCCATAAATATTAATTTAAAATAAAGCTAAACAAAAATTTCCCAAAATTTGGGGGAGGAAAAAGGGTCCCTTGGGATTGGCCCTCTAAATTTAAAAAAAACTTTGAGATCTAAAAAAAAAAATGAGGATAATGCTCAAATTAAAAAGTTGGGTTATGACTTCTATTAAAAATTTTAATTAAGCTTTATCGTTAAGAAAAATTTTTACGCTTTCATTTATCTTAAGAAATTTAGCACTTGGGGGCAAATTTTACAAATTATATTCACAAAGATAATTTTTCATTTAAAGATTTTTTTTTTGGCATTTAAATTGATTGGGCGGGTATTTGGCAAAATTTTAACCAGCTGTATTTTTAGCCCCAATTACTTTAAACAGTTTTTACATTATAATTTTGTACTCTTATGAAATTTGTGAATTTGGGGAAAAACTTCCCCCTTTAAAACCTAAATTCAATAAACCTTTATTACCGTGCAACTTTAAATATTGTTTACTTTATAATTATTTAAAAACAAACACAAAACATCTTATATTACTCATTTCTATATTCTTCTAATATTTTTTTTTAACTTTTTCAAATAAAAAATTGAAAATACAGTTTGCGAAATAACTTCATAAAAAAAAAACGAGAAAGGAAGATAACCAAAGAGAAAGAAAATAAATATGATTTTTTTTCATTATATTGACGTACCGAATTTAAATCTTTGGTCTAACATAGACTCATCCTAATCCACATAAATTAATTAAAGAAACGTCAAAATAATAGAATAGAGTACATAGTTAAAACTTCACATACAGGGCGAATCTACAATGTGCGGACATGTTTTAGTAACTGATTTTATGGACCAAAATAAAGAAAAACTTTCCTATAAGTGTATTTACCAAGACGTTTCTTTTCCCAGATATCAGCTATTTTGTGTTTTACTAAATAGTTTATAACTTTAGAACGACTAAAATGTTCAGTTGATATCTCTCATAGTATTTATCATTGGAAATATAAATTTTACAAAAATATTGAATTGATTACTTAATTCCGTTTCAAAATTGTTTTGAACTAAACGCCATATTAGTTTTAAAATGGTAATTACTCACAAACCATACATTTTTGTAAAGTTAAACTAGGTTAATTTTCATATTCAATATTGCCTTTTTTAAATGTTATTATTGAAAAAGCTAACAATTTAGAACATTAAAAATCAATAAGAATACTTTAAAAGTGACACAGTTGGTTTGGAAATTAAAATTCTACAAACATTCTAAATGAATTTTATAAAAAAAGTAAACTTTTTTATTTATTTTCATTAATAAAATAAATTTGAAGCGGGAAAAATTAACAAGTTGTATAATTTTTGGAACATTTGTATTTATTTGTATCCACAATTAGTATACGAGATAACAACTCAACCGTTTAAGTCGTTCTAAAGTTATCATCAAACTCAATTACTAGAATGAAAATAACTAAACCACTCTAGTACTTAAACATTATTTTCCCTTTTTTATAATTGTATTACATGCCTTTAATTTTATGAAGTCATATACTTCATTTTGACTTCATACTTTACTTATTTTTAAGATACACATTTTAAAATGATATACAAATTCTAAAGTTGATGGTAATCCGGTGGATAACTCAACAAAAATGATAAGTTGTTTGGTACAAAAGTTAAGTTTTTCTGAGATAAGTTAACTGTATTTATCTGTTCATCAAATTAGATGACATTTTACAATTTCCAAACAATGTAACCAAATCTAGGGAAAGTAACGTACATTATGGCTTTAGGGAATTTTGCAACCTATACTCGGAACACTTTTAGCAAAGCTTATAAGTTTTAAGCAATATTCTATAAGAAATATCAAAATATGCTCTTGTAAGGAAGTATGTAATTTATAAAGAAATGTAAAAAATAAACAAATATAAGATACTTTTAGAAGTTAATATTATTTAAAATAATTAAAAAGGGTAAATAAATGTAATGAGAATATTTTACTAGTTTTTAAACTTTACAACATGAATCAGCCAATTAAGTTTTGATATAATCTTAGTTTAATACGGTCCAAATTAAAATTAAGCTGTAAATTAATATGGTGGTTGGAAAAATTTTTGTTGTTTTATGTATATATTTTTAATAAATGGAACTGGATATACGAGGGGGAGTTTGCTTTCCCTTTTTTTAATACAGTTTTATCTTCTCCTTCTATCAGTAACCATTTTAGAAACATAAATTAGCAAAGTTGTTTAATCTGCCAAGGAACGTGTGCAGAAATTGGAGTAATTTAATATACTTGTTAATGATAATCATACCCTGAAGGATGTATAAAATACTCCTTAAGGACACCAACGTGTTCTCTGGATGACACGTTTAGAGAATCTATTTCGTCGGGAGACGCCCAAGGTTCGATCGTTCCCTAAAAGACTGGCGTCAGCCCAAGTGACGAGATGACCCATGAATACAAATGCGCCCACTGAAGTTTACACTACGTAAAAATCACTTTTATTCCTGAACATAAAAAATATTAGTTGTCTTTAAACATAATTTTAATATGAAATCATCTTCGTTTATTAAGTTGATTTACTGGTATCCATAAGTCACACTAAAAACAAATCATACGTACAGTTTTTCCTTTCAATGGCAGTGGCATTTTTTACTATTATTCCAACCTTGTTATGGGACAACTGTCTTAACCCATGCAGCTAAATTTAGTTGGACCTCTCCGTATTTGAACCCTCAAGTCCTATCAGTAAAGTCAAAAGTGGTAACCATTGGGCTAGCTTGAGTACAAATCATGTTTAGTAATTGGAAAAAAAATTTACATAGTATTTGTTTAGGGTAAAAAATAAATAAATTATTATAAATTAAAACCGTACCAAATGATGAACCCATAATTACATTTTGTAGGATACCAATTTATGTGAGTTAATAAATGTTTTGGCAGGGACTTTACAATCACTCAGTTAAGTAGACATTTTTCGTATCCATATGAACTAAATTATATGAAAATAAAACTGCGATAAGAACACATTGTTTATAGATTTTAATCACATCAGCCAATGAGACGAAAAGTAAAGTCAATTTAATGTAAAGTTGTAGTATTTCGAAGGCCTCGTGAATCGTATAACATTCTTCTGAAAGTAAATATATGGATTAGATCTTTATAATACTGAATATATCATTCTCATTAACACGAATAATTTACTTATCCTATAGATTCAAAAGAAGGTTAATTTAAGAAAACATTATTTTATGATTCTTCGAAGTTTATCTAAAACCATTTTATCTAAAAAAAGAACAGTTATTGTCTTGTAATAATAATTTGTAATATTTTATTCTCTTTGTCATTATTTATTGCTTTGTTATGTTTTTATAGTGATGGTATTGGAGATATTCATTGAACCAGAATACGTTGATTTTGTATAGTTTATTCTTTGTTAATATTTATTGTTACCTTTCGCTTTATATTTAATTCACTTTGTTATATTATTGTTGTTGTTGTACTTTGTTATATGATTGTTATTTACTGTTTAGTTATTATTGTTCATAGTTATTTCAGTTCCTGTTTTACATTCATTATAAGTTAAATTTTGTTTTGTTTTGGACGATTGTAAAGTTTTTATCTTTTTCTTCTGTTGAATTGTGGTCTCTTAATGCATGTTAGTTTCGGGTTCTCTCCATGGTTATTAGTGCTGCATTTAATGTAGTTTAATTTATTAATGCATATTGTAATTAAGTATGTTTACCTGTTATGTTGCATTATCATTATTATTATTGAAATTATTAAAATGATTGAAAAGTTTATTAAAGAGTTTCAAATAAGCGAACATTCACAAGTTAGGTAATATACAAATTAAACACAGCGGAGGAAAAAAAATTCAAAAGCGATACAGTCCTTATGATCCAATCAACGAATAATTGTGATGTATATACAAAATACAATATTATTAAAAAGTAAACAAAAATAATAAAAGTCCAAATTCTGTTATTATTTATATGGGCTGCATATAAGGAATGGAGGTATATAAAATCTGCCAGTGCAGGGTTGACACTTGCAGATGAGTCCCATGACCTTGACTTAGGTATAACCTTTCATAAATCATATGCTTCATTTTGGCTTCAAACTTTACTTATTTTGAAGCACCAACTTTAAAAGAAAATTAAATGTTTTAAAAATACTTGATACTGAAAACAATAGGAATAACCTTTTAAAATGTTTTAAAATTAATCTACTGTCATAAATGAAATTAAAAATGTGTGTACTATGTAAAAAAAATTTAAATGAATGGACAAGTTAGGAATAATGGTTTTGTCATACTTTTCCAGATTAAAAAAAATATGTAGCTGGTTCAGTAGCAAAATTTGATTGTTACATTTTATTTATTACTATACACGTAATATTAGGTCGGCACTAGTGGCACAGTGTTGTAACCCAGATACTCGGAGCAAAGTTTTTTAGAGATTGTAGGCGATAGGCTATATGCTCGGTCCTCTTATGCGGACACGGAGTCCGTTCAATGGTTGCCATTGACGTGGATATTGCTTTAGAAGTCTAGAGTGTCCATGTTGGATGTTAGTTAAGATTCAGATGTGTAAGGAGGATAACTGAGTGTCAGTTAGCTGAAAATCAGACCTAAAGTACGTGGTTCAAATTCCACGTAAACCTGTAGGTTCCTTAGTTACCCTGGGCTACTGATAAATAGCTCTTTCTGACGAACAGTCGACCTTAGTTAGTAACAATGACTACACTCGTTCATTTTCACTCATCACATTCATTCACCCCTCATATTCGTCCTTGACGATCGGTGTATTATTAATGAATAATGACTTGACATAAAAGTCATAAATTTGGATCACATGAGAAACATACATCGTTTGTAACTTAAATTAGTCTCAAGTAGTATATTCTTGTGGATGTACATTTCTTACTGTCAACTTTAATTTTATTTAGTTTGTTTGTTATTTTATTTTAGTCATTTCCAAACACAATACGGGCAATTTTAAGAACTCTTTTTTTATTAATTTTCCTTTGTGCCTTTAATTTTAATTTTTCATTTAATTGAATGAATTTTACATTAAAATAAATACGGTGGAATGCCATACGTATTTGTTAAACACGAAGAGTAATATTTTTTGAAAAATGAAGATATAATTTGAGCTATTTAATAAATAAATAAATAATTTATTTATTGCATGATATAATCAACAATTGTATTGCAAAAGTCACAATTTAGTCTAGCCTAAACACTCACACAAAATCTGACACATTCATACATACATTTTGCACGTACATCCTACATTCACACACTTGACACCAGAATTGCATGATTGGGAGTTTACTGATTGTCCCAGCTGCTTTGAAAGAATTCTTGAACTGAAAAAAAGCATTTTCCACCAAAAGGTGTTTAAAACGTCTTTTGAACAAATTCAGGTTTTGATTTTTAATTTGTTCATGGAGCAAATTGGTTATGTTTACACCCACTTGCGATTGCAGACGCTCAAAAGCTGCGTTTCTAGTATATAAATAAATCCATTAACCTTAATATATATATATTTTCTAGATGATTGTAAAAACAACATAACTAGTATTTAAGAGCCTGCTTCATAGAGATACAAAACTGAAAACATCCAGTTTCTGAAATAAGCAGTGTTATCTCCAAGTCCAAAGCGACAAGTAAATGTAATTTAGTTTGTTTCATTCTGGAACTAACCAGCTTTTTATTGGTTAAGCTTGTATTATAATGGTGTTTGTTCTCGATTCTATAAAGCAATACTGAAAATTGTGTTTATAAATTGAGTAAGATTTATTATGAAGTAGAAACCCTAAATGGATATCTATTGTAATATTGACGTTCCAAAATAACGAGAAAATTACGTTCTTCACGTGAGTGTATTCGTACCCATAGCCTCGCATTGTCAAGTAGATAATTACCTGATATTCACATTCCAACTTGATTTTGATATGAACTTTGGAAAAACATACCTTAGTTAAACATGTATATTAAGCAACATTTATGACACAACATTATTTTTCGTAATTATAATAGTTCCATAAAATTCTAACGCCATTATTGTTATAAACTAACTCATAAATAGTTTTATCTGTAAAATAAAGTTTGTGTCTTATGTATACAATATGGAAAAAAATATGGAAATACTTTCATAACTTTTGTACAACTTAAATTGTGTGTACATCATCTTGGCTATAAAGAACACACTTTTAACACCATTAGTGGATTTCATCTTTTCAGGGTGACGGCCCACGAGAAGTTGAACGAAATTTAAGCCTAGGTCGAGATTGGTATCATATGAAAGGTCTATTCAAGGGAAATTTATTTCCAAAAACCGGTCTTCAAAAGGTTTATGAGTTCCAGAGTAACGGTAATTTTAATTTAAAAGTAACTAATTTGAACAATATTATTTCTCCGCTATTTAACGGTTTCAAGTAAATTGTTATGATGAGAAATGAAATTTAAGAGCAAAATTATTTTAAAACATTAATTATCAAATTATCTATAGAAAAAAAAGTTTTGTTGTGAAAGCATTTCCATATATTTTCCACTCTGTATATGGATTTATTGTTAATAGATAAACTGTGTTATAGTTAGTTGGTTTTATACTTCAGAAAAGAAAATATTTGCTATAAAGTTTTGTAAGTAAGAAATATACAGGATTTTTACATAATAATATTCGTAAGAAAAATAATAAGTGTTTATACTTTTTCTTTTAATGAATTCGTTTAGGCTGGTTATTCAGGTTTATTGGCAAAGTAGGGAGTTTTATATTACTATATTATCTGTGAGAATATATTTTCGTTTGTTTTATGGTTTTATTCGTCATAAAATGCTCACGTTATTAATGCGACATTATATATATATGAGAAAAATGAAATTTGTTATTTGTTTTATCCACAATAGGAAATTTTCGTTTTTTATATAAATAGAAGACAAATGTAACAAAACTTTATTTTTATGTAATACTAGCCGTGAGAGAGACTACGCTTATATGTAGTTGCATCTTTAGCAAAAATAAACCACGAGTCTTACAGTTTTTTCGATTAGAAAGATTCTGCGCTACATATTTACTACGCTAAATACATAGTTTACCACTTCTTAAATTCGGAAGTTAAGAAGCGACCATCGTGATAAGCTTAAGTGAGCTAAAGCACAGGCTATCGTAAACTCCTTTCGGCAAGATAGAAATCCTTGTAAAGCAGCCTGGAATTTTGCCAATAAGAATATTTCTGGGAAGTCTGTATCAGAATCAGAGTCAATACGTTTTGAGAAGGATCAGCTGATAATCACTGGCTGTTCATTTGTCATTGGGCTATTAATTAATGACACTTTCTAAGGAATAGTTGGCCTTAGTTTGTAAAAATGACTACATCGCTCATCTACACTCATCACACTCATTCCAAATCCATATTTGCCCATATATTGACGATCGACGTCTCATGAATAAATAAATAAACAAATAAAAGACTTTGCTACGGCCGTGTTTAATATTTTCTTTGTAAATTATGTAAATAATATTCTGAATGATAGGACCAGTTCACAATAAACGGATTTCGGGCGGAGACGTGGCACGACATATGTCCCTTATGAACTCTACCATGTAAACAAATAGACCAAAGGGGCGTGGCAGTGGCGCCACCCTTCCACCACGTCTCTTCGTCGAAGCTAAAATTTCAAAATGGCGGCTAGTATAAAACGTTGGTGTAAAATTTCATAAAAACTACTCACTTTATAGTTATATAGTTGTTAAATTTGTAAGACATATACAATGTTCTTACATTTTTATAATTATGTCTTATTTATTTGTTACATACACTTGTGTAGTACTAGAAAATAAAAACTTTTACGATGTCAAAGCGATAAAAATATATTAATTTCATATTTCGTATTTTAAATATGAATAACATTTTCAATAGGAAAACAATAAATTTACGACATTCTGAAAATTTTAGTACAATATTGTTCTTCAAGTTGTTTATTACATTTCTAAGTTGTTGCACAATTTAGTACGCTTCTAAGCATATGATTAATGTAAACTTACTTTATATTCTTTATCAACAAGTAACGCCATGTTTTAGAAACAGTAACTCTACCCACTCCTGTAAGTTAACTCAAATCTGACGACATTTACAGAGCCTGGGTAGTTACGACTTCGTGTCAGGAGAGTTCACTGGTTTTACGACCAACTCGATTTATGATCTATAAATTACCAAAATACCTTAAAGATTTAGCTTTTCGGAGACTCTAAATCCACACAAATCTTAAGTTGGAGCTAGCGAAGTGTGGTATTTTTATAAAACACTGTATTGCTATTTTTTTGTACTATTTTATATAGTATATAAAATAACATATATATATATATATATATAAATATATGTATAAAACATTGAATTATGGTCCTAACATGTTTTTTCTAGACGTTGAGTGATTTTATACTTTTATTGTGTGTTTATAACAACTATATATTATGTATAATTTTGTTTTATTTTATTATTTAGTATTGCTATATGTTTCCTGATATTTAATTTATTGTTATTATTGTTATTTCGCAATTTTGTGGTAGGTATTATTATTTGACGTACGATTACCTGGTTTAATATGGTAGTTTGATTGATATTTAAACACATTACGAGTAAATTCTTTATTTTAGAAAAATATTGTCATCATTTGTACTTTAAAAAAATGTTTATGACATCATATTTAAAGTTCTGTACTTAATACAAACTGAAAATATGTTTTATTTATTGTTTGGAAAAAAAACGACAAACAGTCCAGTTTTTGGTTGAATAATTTTCTTCAATTAATTGTTTGAATTTAATTGAATGATCGCTTATTTGAATGATTATTTGAAATGAAACTTAACTTGTTCTATTTAAACTTTATTTAGACATATTTTGCATTAACGTTTTAATGCTTATATAGCAATATCGTGGATAATAGCTTTATTGTTCTTAATAAAGTTAATTATTGAATAAACCATCCAAGTATTTCCGACTAACTCATTTCCATCACCATATCGAGTACACCGTAAAATAATCTAAGTTTATGTATCAGGCAAGAAATAGTTAATAATATAAATATATATATATATATATATATATATATATATATATATATATATTACTATTTTTATTATAATACGTAACTTTGCTTTATAGTTTTATCTAACTTATTTTTGTTAGATCGTAAAATTATTTTATTCTTTTATTCCGTATTTGTCATAGCATCATAGCAAATTATGTACTATTAATCATATATTATATATATTATATATTATTTTGTTTTAACTTCATACTGCTATATTATATAGGCTTGTTATGCGTTATTTCATATTTATTTTACTGCTATTATTGTTGTTTTGGAATTAGTTTGTGTGCATTA
This sequence comes from Stictocephala bisonia, assembly GCA_035578905.1. Taxonomy (NCBI): domain Eukaryota; kingdom Metazoa; phylum Arthropoda; class Insecta; order Hemiptera; family Membracidae; genus Stictocephala; species Stictocephala bisonia. The sequence continues at coordinate 2,484,803 of JAQJVL010000036.1, read as the reverse complement.
ATACTTGGCATGCATTAAAATATGCCTGCCTGGTTAGATAGGGCTGTTTTATTTATATATTAACACAAATAGTAAATTCTTTATAAGAGTAAAATATTATTATATTTTTACTTTGTATTAGAACATTGTTTATTGTATGTTTACACACTCAAAGATTCAGCTTAGATTTCTAAAATAGCCCGTAGTTAGAGAGGAAAATATATAGCTGCAATGTAAAAGAAATAAGGAAAAAATGTAAATACAAAGCAGAAACTATATTATATTAACTATTGGAAGAAAATCACTGCTAATAGTGTACTTTTTGCATCTATAACTTTTTTTAACCATTTGAATTATATGGTTGCCTGATTTTATTTTAATTACTACACATTTGTTAATTAAATACTACACTTCTTGTGTTTAAGCGTAATTTAGAAATTGTCCCCGAAATACGTTAATTATATAATGTTTATTGAGCAATATTATCGTACATAATAATATTACATATTCCCAATAAAGTAAGCCGTTAAATATGCCATTTATATATGTAACCTTTCGTTTCGTTATATATATATATATATATATATATATATATATAACCTAACATTTATAAATATGCCATTTCGGACCAGAACATATATAACCATATATATATATATATATATATATATATATATATATATATATAGGGTTAAATACCAGGTAAAAATTTATTTTTATAGAATATATTAGGAGTCACTTAAAATGGGCTGGTTTATTATTGCAGACTCAAAATGAGTTCTTTTGAAGTATAAATACCTGTAAATATTTTAAATTGTCACGTTAACCAGCCATTTTCTTAGTGAGGCTTCGAAGAACTAAAACTATAGAATATATCTGACATAGTAATAAAGCCCATTTGCAAGAACGCTGCTTGGCCACGACCCAACATGGATAAAGAAATCGATTCCTTGTAAGACAAGACAGAAAAATACATTTGAAACAGAACGAGTGATTCTAACCCTTATCCCGCTGACACGTACTTAAACTCTGCCTACGATCTATATATTTATATAAAAACATTATACAAGAAACTTTTTAAATTTGAGGATTTATTATAAAAATCATGTAATACAATTGAACCATTGTAAAAAAAATCAACTAAACATTACAATTTATATAAAGTTACGGGAATCTGTAGTTAAGTAAAATACAAGGTATTTATGCACTTTCTTGCCACCTCTGAAAATAAGATTTTATGTTGAAAAAGTGGTGAAATATGAGTGTATACCTCTTGAGGAGTTTGATTTCATCCGCGGAAAACTCGTTTTTTACCGAACAATCGAAAAACTAGTTTTTTATCTGATAGTGAAAAATCTAACTTTTTAAAACTCGTTATTTTTCGAAAACTTTTTCTTATTTCTCGTGTTTTTTTTATGCTGAACACAAATTTAAAACTGTTTTTGTAGTAAAATTAATTTTTCTTCTCGAAAAATGCATTTTTTACTGACATAATGAAACATTACCTAACGTATCCTAACTGTTTTAGTTTTTCTCAAGAACAAAAAAAATTGTAATTTACGTTAAATTCGAGTGTTTGGCCTCCGTGACGGTCTGCCGGCCGTCAATCCGGCGGGAATATCGGTGAATTCGGTTTTTGTGATTAATAGTTGTTGTGTATATTGATCGCGTAATGGCCGCTAATTGTGATTCACCGCGATAGTAGTTTTTTTGTTATAACTCGAGAAATATTCGAAAATAGTTTTCAAATTTGTATTCAGAGCAAAAAAAAAAACAAAAAAAATACATCCAAATAAAAAAGATGAATAAAATACTATTTATATTAACGGAAATATGACAAAAATACTTAAAGTTGTGATATTGGTTTTTTGGAATTTTTCGGTAAAATACGGTATTTCCGCAGAATAAACAGCATATCTCGTGAAAATACAGCCAATTCTAAACTCATTTCAAGCAAAATGTTCCAAATTTGTTTGGAGGCAAGAAACTGCATAAAAACCAAATATAATATAAATAATTGATGTGAAATGGTAAAATATTTCTAAAATATATAATATTATAATAATGAAGTATAATTATTGTACAACCTCAAAATTTGTGATCTGGATTTTACCTATCATAATCAGTATTTTTTTAAATTATTTTTTATATATTTTCTTTTACTCAACATTATACATAGAAATCTATATGTATTTTAACTCACTTCTTCAACGACATTTTAGGCATTTCTTACAATATGGACAGTATTTAAAAGTAAAACAGCTAAGTTTGAGGATTATAGCATTTTAGGAAAGTAAAGAACCAAGTAACTCTTTTTTCAGAAAGTTCTAAATTTTTTTTTTTTTTTTTTTTTTTTAAGGAGAGGCCAACCTCCTTCTTAACGTATTATGATTGTACATGAAGACTTTGTTTTTTTTATTTGTTTTTGTTTTTAAACAACAGCAAACTCACTGTTACTATAAATAGAAATTATTTTAATACCAGTGTCATCGGCTTGAACCTTTAGAGAATACGCCTCTCTCTATATATATATATATATATGCAAAAACAGTTCAGCAGTTTTACCTATAGCATAAAATCAATCGCTCGCACAAAGTTGCATTGGTATAGAAATAAATAGTTTTTAATTGGAAAATGTTAATGAGATTAATGATTATTTTAGTGATAAGATAACTTAACGTTGAGTATACTGCATGTGCCAATGTAATTTAGGTAATAGTTTTCTTTTTTTTTCTTGGTATAATTTTCCACTAACTGACAAGTCTGACACTCAGTTCTCTTCCCTACACAACATCTGAACCTTGACTACCATCCAACATGGATACCCTAGCTTTATCTTGTAGTACCCAGGTTGATGGCAACCATTGAGCGGATATCGTGGTGGTATTAGGAGGACCGGGCATAGAACTTATCGCGTACAATATCCTCAACACTTTGTTGTATTTAAATGTCCCAAAAATATTAATGTTTTTAACAGGCCAGAAGGCATAGCGTTGAATAAAAACAAACAGCAAATGTAGATTTTGTTGTTACATGAGGATTTTGACGTAAGTGTAAAATTTATTTTTACTGTAAATTTTACCGAAAATGAGTGACTCCTCCTTACTATAAATACTTTGGATAGTGAAAATGCGCCATTAAGTGCATTAATAAAGAGGTTACCAATATTTTTTATGTCAAAAACCTAAAATAAAGTTGATGGTTAATTTTGAATGAGAGCCTTTGTTATCATTCATCGTACGGATGGGAAAACCTACGGCAGTGCAACTTATCATAAGAGGTTATTCTTTGAAGAACAAATCTGTAACATTAAGAAAAAAAAACACTTAAGTGAAGTGACACGAGGTTATGTGTTGAGAGAAGTAACGTGCGAAGTGGTACAGGGGTAATAATAATAATAATGGCTTTATTGTACAAAAGTGTTTTATACAATTGGCGAACTTAGGACTAATAAGTCCTCTCTTACAGTTAACCCTTTTATGTTAAAGTAGTAAATATAAAAGACCTAATATATGGAAATACAGAACTAAACTAAAGAAAAATAATAATAATTAAATTACAAAGAAGCAAATAATACAAATTAAATGAACTACTAATATATTATCAATTTTACCATTCTCTCACTCATAAATTCATTCGACCCTAATCCCAGACCCCATCCCCAGCTACCATGACAGACTAATCAGCTCAAAAAGAAAGGCTTTCAATGATGCTGTGACCCGAGCCCGACTGTCATATCTCTTTAAATATGGAAAAAGTTTATTCCATTCTCTGCAGGCAGTAACTGAAAAGGAATTTGTGTAGAAAGATGTTCTATGAAGAGGAATACGTAATATTGACGAGGCTGAGCGTGTCTCCTTTGCACCAATTTTGGAGTTATACTGAAAGTTATCAGAGAGGTATTTAGGATTCCCATCATTAAGTACCAAAAACAAAATATTCAATATTTTCAATAATATAAGGTCGGCCAATTTAAGAATGGCATTTTGGTAAGAATATAGTATTGAGAGATATTATCATTATATTTTAAATTAACAACAAATATAATACAATCATTTTGACAAACCCTCTAGTTATGGTAACTAGAGTGGTGTCCTCTAGTTATTCATAAAAATTAAGGAGCAATATTGGGGGTGAAACTAAGGATTTTTTTCAATTTAGTTTTAAAGCCTCTCTTTGACGGTCCTTCTTCACACTCTAAATTTCTTCTTTTAAAGAAAACATTATATACGGTAGCAAAAAATAAATAAATAAATAAATAAATAAATAAAAATAGTTTGTTGTTTGTGGCTGTTGTCTCATTTACCACATAACCTCTGCGGTGTGGTTTGTCCGGCATTGATCAGTTATCACTAATGAATGCAGATTTTATCATAATGGAAAAATTACATTATAAAAATTACCACCAAATCCCCGAATATGACATAAACCACAATAATGTAGGCTAACTAAATTAATCATTAGGAACCATTGCATATGCTGAAGGTAACTTTTGGCCTCAAAGCCTAAAAATAATCACTGATTAAAGTAATGGTTGGTAACCATTTGTCTGAAAAGATGACATCGTTACGTTTACTATTTTTAATTCTTCCAAAGGGATGTTGTTGTAAATGGGTTTACCAAAATAATAAAGGGAATACATTAGAGCTGTGTTTGCCCACCCCCTCCCATTTAATGTACATCAGCTGTTTGTATCACGGAAGGACATTATTACCTATTATACCTGTAGGAGCACCCATTGTTCTATACTCAGCTGGTTGGAATACTCGTCTGACCGTTATACACGTAGATGTATTATATATTATTAGCACAAACTGCTGCCTTCATGATAGCTAGTTGTAAATTATTCACTATTTCTTAATTATATTGACTTTAATAAATATGGAATATATCGGATATTTTTCAACTTTGCAACATTATTTAGATAACATTGATTATATTTCATGAAATTTGTGAAAAAAAAACACTTAGCAATATTTAAGAATAATTATGTGTTTCGCAAATAATATTAAATATTTAAAGCAATCAATGGCTAAACATTTCAAACTATAATTTGTTTAACCCTCAAGCTGGCTAGTTTGCATACATTTATTATTAAGTTAATGAAAATTAGCTTCTTACTATAAGCCTACTTATATTTAGTATCAATATTCCCATAAATATATAAGCTATCATATAATATACAAAATATAACAAAAAAGGTTTTATTTTTTTCGTGGAGTGTAACATTTACAACTTTATTTTCACTAACCACAAAAATTAAAGGGTACCCCATTGAAAAATATTTAAATGAAATAAAAATGGGAGATAGTAATAATATTATGCATTTTGTCTTGTGTCTGGAAATGTCTACATTATATATTATAAAGGCAAAAATATTACTATACAAAAACTGCTTTCAGTACACAAAAATGAACATCTGTTACTATGGAAATTATAAATTGATAAATTACCGAAATATTTTCTACAAACACTACAGAATTCATTTCTATAGCAAAACGTAGCTACAAATACATATTTGTTGAATGTTTATAATGGTGTCTATAGGTGTTAATTAATTCATTATTCATTCATTCATTATTCGTCTCTAAGACATCGATCGTAGAGATATGGGCGAATATGAGGAATGACTGAGTGTGATGGTTGTAGATGAACGAGTGTAGTTATTGTTACTATCTAAGTTCGACTTAGCTCAGAAAGGACTATTTATTAAAAGCCCAATAGCCAGGGCAACTATGGGACCTACAGCTTTACGTGGAATCCGAACCACGTAGTGTTGGTCTGATTTTCAGCTAACTGACAAGTCTGGCACTCATTTCTCTCCCCTACACAACATCTGAATCTTGACTACCATTCAACACGGACACTCCAGACTTCTTTAGTAGTGTCTCCGTTGATGGCAACCATTGAGCGGACGCCGTGTCGGTATTAAGAGAACCGAGCATGGAACCTATCGCCTACAATCTCCCAAGCACTTTGTCCCCAAGTACAGTAGCTGGGTTACAGCACTGCGCCACCAGTAAAGACTTATAACATATTAAAGTGAACGGAGAACATCTTTTATTTTGATCGTGATGAAATACACGTTGCATTATGGTAGAAATGTATGGAATTATGTAAAGAAATGCCTATTTGGATAGGCATGAAGAAAGTGTTAAATTAGGAGTCAAAATAATCATAAAAAATAGCTATCTTCAGAAAAAAATTAGTCACTTTCACTTTTTGGATTAATATAGAAATGTACTTTTTCGGAGGTACTATGTGGAATCGAAGTCAATAAATGTTGCATATTTATGTAACTAGCAAACAACGTAGAGTTCGTAGGTACCCTAAATGATCTGTTAGCTTATTAGATGTGAACTAGAATGAGAGCTTTTGCGGGCGGGTCTAGACCATGTCGGCGCCGCGGCTTACATCCGCCGTCCACCAGCAAAAGACTTCTTGTTTCATGTAAAAGTCTTTTTACTTTATTGTAGCTCGTTCTGCCTGGCTCGAAGTAACAGAAGGAAAGAAAACCCAATAGTTGCAGGTGGAAGCTTAAATTTCCAAAATATGAGTAAAAGTGGAGTATTTCTCGTTAGTAATAGGCTACTAAATCTAAAAAATACTATATATGACAAAAATATCATGCGGAATTTTCAGGTCTATTTTAGTTAGGATGTTGGAAAATTTTGCAAAGTTGGCAAACTCTTTAGATTGATTTTTCTAACTAATTTATAACTTAACTTTAAAATTCAGAAATGTATGGTTATTATTTTGTTCATATTTGAGATGTCAACACACCTTGTGAATAATATAAGGAAAAAATCAATGATTACTTGTTCGTAGGTCGAGTATAGATGACCTTTGTAGTCATGTTACTAACTGAATTCTTAGCTCTGGAAGGACCATTTATAGCCAGAGCAACTAAGAGACCAACAGTTTTACGTGGAAACTAAACCACGTAGTATTGAACTAATTAATCTAATTGACAAGTCTGTTACTGATTTATATTCTCTTAACAATATCCGGACCCTGACTATTCCAAGATTATCCCAAAATGGATACGCCAGACTTCTCTAGCAGTGTACACGTCGATGGCAACCATTAAGCGGACGTCACGTCGGCATTAAGGGGATCGAGCATAAATCCTATCACCTACAATCTCCATAACACTTTGTCCCGAAGTGGCTGAGTTGCAGCACTGCACTACTTGTTCCGACAATGTTGTTTTAATAATTAATTGTGCTCTGTTACTGTTTTTTTCTTTTTTTTCTAATAACAAGCCTTTTATTATCTTCTATTGGTTGAAATATTGTTAGTAAATAATATTTTATCACTTATTATTGAATTCTCTAAGAATTTTTACGAAATTCAAAATTTTTTTATTAATGTTGCATTTTTATAAACGGATTTATAATTAATGTTTACTAATGAAAACATGGTATAACGATACTCTGTTTAAAAGTTAACTACAAAAATATTGTGCTCAAATAACTAAGTTTTAATTTAGTAAAGGGAGACGTTTAACCTATTTTCTGTACTAAAGTGAATAAAAAACTAGAGAGAGGCCGTACGCTGAAGGGCTAAGATGGTACTTGACTTGCAGCAGGTCTGGGTTCGATTCCCGGTGTGAGCATTTTAGATTTTATCCCTTTGCCATTTCCATCGCTCGGAAGTTATGCTAAGCCGGTGTATCAACGAGGTCACAGAACAAAAATAGGTTTGTCTAAGCAGGTGAGGAGAACTGTTTGTTGATTTGGGAATTCTCCCCACTAAAAGCCATACGAAATTTAAATTTATTTTTAAATTATTGATTTTTAAATTATTGATCAAGCGGAATATAATGTATATTAACATGTTTGTTAAGATTATGCATTAAAATATTATTGTGTCATTCAATTTGTGTGTGGATAAAGGTTTAAATACTTAGGTGTTATTTTTATTTTCTAAATAAGTTTAATCGTTGAAGGTAATTAAATTGGCAATACATCATACTCGCCTTACGTGAAATTCTGTTTAGTCAGGGGACTCAGAAGTAACGGTTTATGAGCCCCATCAGTCTAACGACCCCCCTGAGAGAAGAGAACAACCTACTCTCCCTACTTAGCCCTCTTCAGTTTAAAGACCGTTCGGGGGCAGTTTACTGTGGGACTTTATCGCTTAGGCCCAGGTGTGACGTCTATATCCTCCTTAATACAGGCTTCTGCAGTGTCCTGCTGGCGAGGAGAAGGGGAAAGGGGTTAAACATACGTGTCAGCCTAGATAATAGTAAATTGATGTATAATGACAACTATTGAGCGGAAATAATAATTAAATTTAGCTTCTACAGTTAGAAATAAGGTTTTGTTCCAGCACTTTTTATTAATGGATGCATGGTTCAGATAAACATTTCAAAAACTCATATTCAGGACGATATCTCCTAATAATGATATTGTACAAAGTTAATTTTATTTTAAATATTTTATTAATATATATATATATATATATATATATATATATATATATATATATATTTCTTACTTAATATTTTCTCGAATACGAAATATCAATTTCCATAGAAGTTTTAAATAAATAAAGTTATTTAAATAATATATCAAGGAAAAAGTAAAAATTAAGTATTTATTAAATTCGTAGCTTAACATTATTGATGTTGGGAAATATTTATAAATGAGAGATATGTATTATATCGTATATATACACTTGGGGAATTGGTCTGTAACATTTACTGTGAAAATATTACTTTGACTCCCGTCAAAAAAGAAAAAACTTCATAAACATGGTATTTCTAAGCTTATAATACGATTATGTACCTCTTAATTATTGACTTATTTATTATGATACATATTTCGGTAGCCTGCCATAACTATGCACCACTACGAAAACTAAAAATATTTACGTCTAGGAATATATCATATATTTCGTCATATGAGGAGTTAAGAAAAAAACAGGGCTGGTATGATTGATTCTGTATTATATATTACATATTGTACATTATTATTGGTAATATAAATCTTTTCATTGTTCTTTTATGTAACGGGTATTTACAAAAAAGTAACTTAAATATAATAGTTTTTTAACAACTATCAATTATTTTTCAAAAAGTCCTTTTTGCACTTATTCATCAGTACATTTGTACTTTCTTATCAACATCCGATCGAAAAACAACTATCAACAAAAGCACCATAGAAGTAATTGTTCAACCAAACAATCTCTGCCCAACCGAACTGGGTTCCAGAACTGGAAAATAAAAGATATTTGCTAGAAAACAACGCCAGCTAAGACAACTACTGCTAGTGTTTATATTAGGGAGTTCATTTTTCCGTTTGACACACTAATGTATAGTTTGTATTTACTTAATTAATATTTTTAATGAAAACCCCTTTTATATGCATAAATACGTGATTTCTAATATGGGTTTCTATATTTAAAGAATAACACAGATACTGTCGGTGGAGAAATTATGTGCACACAAGTTTGAAGGTTGTTATTTAGGGAACTAAGAGTTCTACAAAGAATTTAATAACACCGTTGTTTTTATCGTTTAATTGTACGTTATGTTATGTAAACTTTTAAATATTATTAAAAGTTTAAGTAATGTTATCCCAGTTGGAACAAAATAAGTACCGGGATGTTAACTAGTTTTCACTGTAAATCAAATGTACACATATGTTACTAAATCAAACCGTTCATATATTGCATTTATAAACACTGTTTCGGGGAATTGATAAGAATTTTTTCTTTCGATAAGATAAAATTATAAAATTGATAAAACTTATAAAACACATTCCTATCAACCAGGTATTAAAATATAATACCAGGTACCTTCAAACTTGGGAGCAAATTTATGCGCCGAAAGTAGTTTGTTACTTTCACCACTTATATCTAAGACTGGAATGAAAAAAAAACTGTTACGTGGTTTACAGGAAATTATTCGAATATTTTTTTCACACGTTGGTACCAGAGTGAAAGCACCCTTTAAAATAGAGCACATTTCGATCCTTGGGCAATTTCCTACCTACTGTTAAAATTTCAAGTCAATCAATGCATTTTAACAAATGTTCAAGGTCAAAATCTTCCATTCCTAAACATCTAAAATTTTTGCAAACGTTTGAATTGAATTAGGTAACTATTCCAATTACTCATTTTAATTTAATATATATATTAATTAAGATCAATAGTACAATTTTCATTTAAAAAGTATATTTCCTAAAATTCTGGAAGTTTACATTCCAACTCCGATTCTGCATATGAACACAATTAAAACTATAAATTATACATAATTAGAACACATGAAGCAATAAGTCCATGAAATATACACCTGGGGTTTGTTTCACGAAAGTTACAAGTTACGTATTCACCAGTAAATTGTTACAAACCTGTAAAAATATCAGTTACAGGTGTCTCACAACACAAAGTTACAGGTCTAGTAGTAACCAGTAATAATTTACTGATTCACAAGTACAATTTCACCAATGCACTACTGTGTTTTTTACATTGTTACAAGTTACATGTCTACACTTGTTAAATGTAAAGATATTTTTAACCCATACTGCCAATTATTTGAGCGTTCATGAAACAAACACAACGTTTCGACAGGTATAAAACAAACTCGTGCCGTCTTCAGGTGTATTTACTAACTTAGCCTATTTAAAACAATTTGTTTCCCTTAATCCGTACTAAATCAGAAAAGACTTAATCTACATATCATGAACAATCCAATGATAATAAATAACTTTAAAACAACTATACTGCAATATAGGTAAATTTTATAAGAGAATTTGTGCTTAGTTTATTTTTTTATTATTATTTTTTTTTTTATCAAGTATTGTTGAATTACTTAATTTCTTTGCTTTATCACATTTTGTCCAGATAAGCTGCAATTCTCACTATACAAAGGTGTTTCACGACAACCCTCACAAACTTTGGGAAATTATTCCTTAGGTCAAAACAAAAAAAGTCTCATAAACATAGGCTCTTTTCAGCTTTATTTGCCATCTACAGCCGAAAATCCTATTTTTACAATTCTTGTATGTAACTGACATAGGTTTAAGAGTGACAATATTTTTATATGTACTGAATATTTTTGTAAAACATTCACATCTAGATAGAAGAGAACATTTTGAAAATGAGCTATTAATTTTCTAAGCCAAACTACCTGAAACTTTTAAATATTATACAGAGAAACATTTAGTTAATCAATTAAAAAAACATAATGATGTATCCATTCCCAAAATTCTTTGTAAATGAATTTTTGCTCTACACTAACACGCCAGTGACCAGCCTTTCGTTCTTATTTACCTGATTAACGTTATTGCTTATAATAAAATTAGTATTCAATCTATAAATTTTAAATAATCGGGTTATAAGAATACTTAGGTTTATTTAAATTTTTTATCGACAATTACTTTTAATTATTATTATTAACACAGTTGTAAAGCAAAACCTCAAAGGTTCTGTAATTATTTAACCATGTAAACATTAAAATAAACTTGTAACAGTAATCAGCTGACTTGTGACAATTAGTCATAACTGTGACTTTTTATTATAAAAGTAACAAGTGCTTTCAAGAAACACCTGTACTAGTGACATTGTAACTACAACTACCTGTACTAGTGAAATAGTGAATACGTAACTTGTAACTTACTTGAAACAGGCCCCTGATGTAAATAAATGAATAATTATTCATGAGGGGTACTTGATCTCTATAAGATCTTCCGTAGTCAACGGTTCTAGTGATGACGTAGCCACATATAAGTATACTTCCAGAACCTCCACGAGCTGTGGAGCACAAACCATCTTGTTATAAAATACCTCAAGGGTTTGTTTAAAGAGGTGGGATTATTTATTGAAGATCTCTAACCAGCTCATTAATGACTGTAAATCAGTTTCCGTGAACCTCCGAACATATGTTTAATCCCCATAATCAAAAGACACAAGTTATACCACAAATAGAATTTACAGAATCTAGATAACTTTTGAGGTGGAGAGCATCTGCAGTTAAATAATATTAGTTTTGAGGATGGACATTTTAAATATAGAAAAACATAAACTTATAGAGTAAATGATATAACATTTTATTTTTAATAAATAGTCTATCACAGGTAACAGTGAATACAATAAATGCAAATTAAAGACTGTAGTCGTTGTTACTTATTAAGGTTAAATGTTAATTAGAAGTGTCATTTAGTAAACGTACAATATCCAGAATAAACTAAATTATCGGCGTTTAAGTTTGTAATTGATAATTCTTGTCCTATATACAACATTCAGATTCTTACAACCACCCCTCATAGAAACTCCCAATATTTCTAGTAGTTCCCAGGATGACGGAAATCATTAAGTGAAACATTTTGGTATTAAGAGGTTTAAAAATAGAGCCTACCATTTACAGTGTCATAAATAAAGTGTCATCAAGTAGTTGAGTATCATAACTAAGCCACAGTAAAGAATACACGTACAGTGGAAATGGCTTACACCCATACAGGAACAGTTTTAATGGCACACCTCTCCCACTCGTACACAAAGGGTGGTAATGGAATACACGTGCAATGTTAACGACACACTTACGCCAATTCACGTTTTTTTAAATGACCCACACCCCACCTATCCATACACGTAAGGGATAATGGACCATCCGCCCACCCATTCACGTACAGCATTTACAGCCCACACTTTAATTAATTTGCAATCATACTGGATTATAGCACTAAAAACTGTTTATAGAGTATACAATTGGTTTTTTAATCAGTGCATTACAGTAGCAAGAAAGAATGCTAGGATAGGACTAAATTCGATCTCCCAATGAAGCGGTGCTGAGTTCTTGCAAACAGTAAGTGGGATGAGTATGCACGACTGTACGAGACTTGTTAGTTCAATCAACAGGGTAACCCAGTTGGTCGTGAAATATCAACTATACGACCTACATCTCATGTGGCTATATGAATTGTTTCTTAGTTATGTGTTAAGGCACACACCGGGTGTGATGAGTATGCACGACTGTACGTGACTCGTTAGTTCAATCAACAGGGTAACCCAGTTGGTCGTGAAATATCAACTATACGACCAACATCTCATGTGGCTATATGAATTGTTTCTTAGTTATGTGTTAAGGCACACACCGGGTGTAATGAGTATGCACGACTGTACGAGACTCGTTAGTTCAATCAACAGGGTAACCCAGTTGGTCGTGAAATATCAACTATACGACCTACATCTCATGTGGCTATATGAATTGTTTCTTAGTTATGTGTTAAGGCACACACCGGGTGTGATGAGTATGCACGACTGTACGTGACTCGTTAGTTCAATCAACAGGGTAACCCAGTTGGTCGTGAAATATCAACTATACGACCTACATCTCATGTGGCTATATGAATTGTTTCTTAGTTATGTGTTAAGGCACACACCGGGTGTAATGAGTATGCACGACTGTACGTGACTCGTTAGTTCAATCAACAGGGTAACCCAGTTGGTCGTGAAATATCAACTATACGACCTACATCTCATGTGGCTATATGAATTGTTTCTTAGTTATGTGTTAAGGCACACACCGGGTGTAATGAGTATGCACGACTGTACGAGACTCGTTAGTTCAATCAACAGGGTAACCCAGTTGGTCGTGAAATATCAACTATACGACCTACATCTCATGTGGCTATATGAATTGTTTCTTAGTTATGTGTTACGGCACACACCGGGTGTGATGAGTATGCACGACTGTACGTGACTCGTTAGTTCAATCAACAGGGTAGCCCAGGTGGTCACGGAATATCAACTATACGACCTACATCTCATGTGGCTATATGGATTGTTTCTTAGTTTTGTGTTAAGGCACACACCGGGTGTGATGAGTATGCACGACTGTACGAGACTCGTTAGTTCAATCAACAGGGTAACCCAGTTGGTCGTGAAATATCAACTATACGACCAACATCTCATGTGGCTATATGAATTGTTTCTTAGTTATGTGTTAAGGCACACACCGGGTTTAATGAGTATGCACGACTGTACGAGACTCGTTAGTTCAATCAACAGGGTAACCCAGTTGGTCGTGAAATATCAACTATACGACCTACATCTCATGTGGCTATATGAATTGTTTCTTAGTTATGTGTTAAGGCACACACCGGGTGTAATGAGTATGCACGACTGTACGTGACTCGTTAGTTCAATCAACAGGGTAACCCAGTTGGTCGTGAAATATCAACTATACGACCTACATCTCATGTGCCTATATGAATTGTTTCTTAGTTATGTGTTAAGGCACACACCGGGTGTAATGAGTATGCACGACTGTACGTGACTCGTTAGTTCAATCAACAGGGTAACCCAGTTGGTCGTGAAATATCAACTATACGACCTACATCTCATGTGGCTATATGAATTGTTTCTTAGTTATGTGTTAAGGCACACACCGGGTGTGATGAGTATGCACGACTGTACGTGACTCGTTAGTTCAATCAACAGGGTAACCCAGTTGGTCGTGAAATATCAACTATACGACCTACATCTCAAGTGGCTATATGAATTGTTTCTTAGTTATGTGTTAAGGCACACACCGGGTGTGATGAGTATGCACGACTGTACGTGACTCGTTAGTTCAATCAACAGGGTAATCCAGTTGGTCGTGAAATATCAACTATACGACCTACATCTCATGTGGCTATATGAATTGTTTCTTAGTTATGTGTTAAGGCACACACCGGGTGTAATGAGTATGCACGACTGTACGAGACTCGTTAGTTCAATCAACAGGGTAACCCAGTTGGTCGTGAAATATCAACTATACGACCTACATCTCATGTGGCTATATGAATTGTTTCTTAGTTATGTGTTAAGGCACACACCGGGTGTGATGAGTATGCACGACTGTACGTGACTCGTTAGTTCAATCAACAGGGTAACCCAGTTGGTCGTGAAATATCAACTATACGACCTACATCTCATGTGGCTATATGAATTGTTTCTTAGTTATGTGTTAAGGCACACACCGGGTGTGATGAGTATGCACGACTGTACGTGACTCGTTAGTTCAATCAACAGGGTAACCCAGTTGGTCATGGAATATCAACTATACGACCTACATCTCATGTGGCTATATCAATTGTTTCTTAGTTATGTGTTAAGGCACACACCGGGTGTGATGAGTATGCACGACTGTACGTGACTCGTTAGTTCAATCAACAGGGTAACCCAGTTGGTCATGGAATATCAACTATACGACCTACATCTCATGTGGCTATATGAATTGTTTCTTAGTTATGTGTTACGGCACACACCGGGTGTAATGTGTATGCACGACTGTACGAGACTTGTTAGTTCAATCAACAGGGTAGCCCAGTTGGTCATGGAATATCAACTATACGACCTACATCTCATGTGGCTATATGAATTGTTTCTTAGTTATGTGTTACGGCACACACCGGGTGTAATGAGTATGCAGGACTGTACGTGACTCGTTAGTTCAATCAACAGGGTAACCCAGTTGGTCATGGAATATCAACTATACGACCTACATCTCATGTGGCTATATGAATTGTTTCTTAGTTATGTGTTACGGCACACACCGGGTGTAATGAGTATGCACGACTGTACGAGACTTGTTAGTTCAATCAACAGGGTAGCCCAGGTGGTCATGGAATATCAACTATACGATTTACATCTCATGTGGCTATATGAATTGTTTCTTAGTTATGTGTTAAGGCACACACCGGGTGTGATGAGTATGCACGACTGTACGTGACTCGTTAGTTCAATCAACAGGGTAACCCAGGTGGTCACGGAATATCAACTATACGACCTACATATCATGTGGCTATATGAATTGTTTCTTAGTTATGTGTTAAGGCACACACCGGGTGTGATGAGTATGCACGACTGTACGTGACTCGTTAGTTCAATCAACAGGGTAGCCCAGGTGGTCGTGGAATATCAACTATACGACCTACATCTCATGTAGCTATATGGATTGTTTCTTAGTTGTGTGTTACGGCACACACCGGGTGTAATGAGTATGCACGACTGTACGAGACTTGTTAGTTCAATTAACAGGGTAGCCCAGGTGGTCGTGGAATATCAACTATACGATTTACATCTTATATGGTTGAATAAATTCTTAATAATTTAGGACTTAAGACTTCTGTTGTATTTTAGTTAAAAATAAATACCACAATTTTAGTGAAATGCCAAGTAAATGTGATTGTAATGACTTAGCTTATCCAACAAATACAGATAATTCTCTTAGCTCGCTACTTACTAAAAGCACTAATGCGAGAGAGATGCACTGATTGGTTGAAGTGAGATATAAAACTACTCTTCTCCCATTTAAACAATGTTATGAAAACTCGGCAGACAGCCACAAGAAGGTGGTTTACTTAAAAAAAACCTTTGCGGGTTGTGTTTCTAAATAGTGTACATGCTCTACTAAGTTTGGAAGAATCGAGATAATAGTGAGTAGATACGCTTACCTACACCTCGTTACCTAACATCAAATGTATATAACATTTGATATATAACATATATATAATATCAAATACAGAACATTTACAGTGCTTTACGTTATTATTATGCTGTTTATTTATTTATTAATATTAACAATACTTTATTGCCCCATTAAAAGATCAATTGCAATAAATCATTATAATTATGTCATAAACAGGGTGTCTCAAAAATTGCTATTGCTCTAACTTCTTGAAATTGTTCACCTAATTAATAAAAAAAAAAGAAAGGGTAATGTTTTCTAATTCAGCTCCTTTTACAGTATAACTGTCTTTTTGTGTGTTTTTTATTTATTTTTTGTATACATTAATAACTCAAGTTCGGTTTTACCGACTGAGTCGACATTTTTTGATTTCCTTAAATTCACATTAACAATCAACAAATAAATATTTAGTTATATTTTTAATAATTTTGGTGATATTTTAATATATTTCAACACAAGATATTTTAAGTTGATCATTTTGAATTACTACGCGTTGAAATCGGTAAAGAAACCTCAATGGCTATTTTTATCTGTTTATTAATGTTGATATCTGTAAAATATCTGTAACATTCAAGTAATGTAATTATACCGTTATTGAGTGATTAACTGTTTTTAATAACATATATAACATGCTAATAATAAACTATAAACGACAGATATTTTGGAATAATGTTCTCTAGACCAATTCAAAGAGTTCAACTTCACTTCTCTTTGTACATAGCTAAAAAAGACATTAATAATCAATAATGTATAAAACAAGAAATAAGTAATCAATATATCAAATAATCAAGAATGCTGTAATGTACAAGTGGAAAATAAGGTAAAACAAATTTAAAAAATATATACAACAAAGAAAATAAATTTTAACATTGAAAATAAACACTAAACGGTAAAATAAATTAATTTACCTAAATTTGCAACTGAAACAATATTTTGTTTTAGGAAATCTTTATATAATTCCTATAAGGAGGCATAGTTTACAATATATTTACTGTATAATTAAAACAATAAAATAAAAAAAATTACGTTATGTTGTAGACTGTCTGCTCCACTAACTTCATGACAGTAAAATATTGTAGAAACATACAAAACCAAATCAGTCTGGTCAGTATACATTATGCATCTGACAAATTCACATGTGATGAATATGGAGAGGCTCTAACACTGTCTGTGATCTCTTCGGACAATTTGGACGTGACAATCCAGTTACTTTTGTGTCAACTGGGTGTTGACAATTAATAGTGCAGGCTAGTTAAATGGGGCAATACAATCTTAACTCATATTGTATGCGTCTGTTTTTTTAACAATCTTATAATTTGGATATTTGCATAATAACAAATGACTAGGCCTTTAAAAAGTTTTATAAAGCTTGAATTGCTCCAAACATTGACAAGCTGTGGTTAAAAATTTATTTATGTAGTTTTATGTATTAAGATTTTACCACGTAGTAAATACTGTGCGTGTATGGGTGGGAAGTGGGTGGGTCAGTACCTATGTATATGTACGGGTGAGTGTGTGGGTCAATACTATCGTACGTGTATGGGTAGGTGGGAGGGTGGGTAAATATTGTGCGTGTATGTATAGGTGGGAAGTGGGTGAGTCAGTACCTCTGTATATGTATGGATGAGTGGGTGGGTCAATACCATCGTACGTGTATGGGTAGGTAGGTGTGTGGGTATGTACTGTGCGTGTATGGGTTGGAAGAGGGTGGGTCAGTACCTCTATATATGTACGGGTGAGAAGGTGGGTCAATACCATCGTACGTGTATGGGTAGGTGGGTAGATACTGTACGTGTATGGGTGGGTCAGTACCTCTGTATATGTACGGGTGAGTGGGTGGATCAATACCATCGTACGTGTATGGGTAGGTGGGTAGGTGAATAAATACTGTACATGTATGGGAGGGACGCGAATGGATCAGTATCACTGCATATGTACGGGTGAGTGGGTGGGTCAATACCATCGTACATGTATAGGTGGGTGGGTGGCTCAATAATGTACGTGTATGGGTGGGAGGTGGTAGGCTCAATACTATCATCAGTAGGGTAAAATTGACATATTGTTTACTTTACCATCGAAACGTATTTAATATGTAATTTTCTCATACGGGAAATGCCCTCAAACATTATTAGTATGTCTAGCTTTAATACTAAATAAAGGATTTCTTTAAAACTAACTGAATATATTATAGTGTAATAATTACTTTAAAAAATATTTTTTAGTGCATGGTAAAAAAACATTTTTATTTAGGTGAAGCATTGTACATGTACTTTTTTAAAAATATGATTATTAATGTCAATTTATAAGTTATCAAACACAGAATAAATTGTGTAAAACATACTTATGATGACAAACTATTTATTAATTAATTGTACCAATATTGCTGAATGATTTATTATAACTCTTCATGTAACTGCTTATTAGATATTTTATAATATTTTTGATCCGATTATATTGGGCATTAAGGCCCTCAATTAAGCATTTAATCAGGTAATCTGTACATGTTAATTTCAAAACAATAATCAATCCTAGGTAATTATAAATTGAACAGATGCTTAAAGTGTACACAACATTTATTAAGACCTACTGCATTTCATTTAAAACTAGCTATTAATACTATTTTTATTTCGACTACATGTAAAAACGCATGGTGATTGACAAGTGTTTAAGAACAAACTCAAATTCTGTCGTAATTTGTTCGAGAATTATCTACATAATAATGCCTATAAATATGACACATTCCGTTAAGTTGCTACTTCTTTTATCAATAAGCCTATACGAAAAACAATCACGAGAAAAGTTCAAGGGAAGTCGTTTGTTTTCCGAACAATCGACGCTACCCGCTCAACCGAGCAAGCCCTGGTAATGGAAACAGCAGAGGGCCTTTTTGGGAAGGTTTTACTGGAACGTTCATTGCTCGTTTTTAAAGAATATGTCAGCTGTTTTAATTTAGCCACTGATTTTCTTTGTAGGTAAAGTATTTTCAACTTACTTACTATAAGTATAAGATATTTGACAGTTTCACACGTAAGAAGTAAATATAATCATTAATAAGTGATGTATAAATAGATATAGGCTGAATAAGGAGAGTGATATATTAAGATACACGATCATATCACCGTTTTTACATACATGTTTCACAGGAAATTGAGGAATTTTAGATTTTTTTCAGAGCATAAGATTTTAGTTTGTTCATTTTATGACTAGAGACTAAATTAAAACAAATGTTTTGAATGAACGAATGGAAGTTTCAAATTCCTTTAGCTGCCCGCCAAATCCAAATTTTTCTCGTATTACCGAATATCCATAAAGAAGATATGAAAGATGTTGCCGGACGTATTAAACACTCATTATACAATATGTTCTAGGCACTTTCTCCACATAAACTCACAAAGATATTGTGTAGGTTAGGTTAGGTTACAGGTAAGTCCTTTTATTACAAATGAAGCTAATAACAACATGTTCTTGTAAATATATAAGTAGTTTAGGTAGTTATTGGCATGGAACAAAGTTTGGGTTTGGCGGGCAGCTAAAGGAATTTAGCCAGAAAGTTTATTATTAAAAAAATTTAAAATATTTTGAGATGTACAGTTTAAATTAAGTGAAAAAAAACATAGCATACCTGTTATACATATTATATTGACAAATAATAGTTAAACCATTCATTCTTTAACATTACATTCTTATATCCTTATACATATTAAAATATCAACAAACTCAAAATAAAAATGTATATTTAGTCTAAAAAACAATACCCCTAGGTTGAAACCTGTTGGGAAAAATTACGATTTTGCTCATTTTATAAACTCGGAGAAAGACATATGGTCAGCCAGACCTATAACTTTATCTATAGGCTATTGGCACAGATAATATACAACAATTCTACGAAGCATTATCTTGAAACCATATTCATAGATCTTATAAATTTAAATTAATTAAATGAATAACCCTACAATACTGAGAAGATATGGTTTCAATTCGGTTCGGTTAAAACGAATGCTAGTTGATGATATTGACTCAAGGGCAAATATCGATCAATATTTACGAAAATTTAACTAAATATTAAATTTCTTTATTTTACACTTTCAATTCCAATAGATTCAAATATTTAAATATAATTTAATAATTGACACACACAATGATGAGTTAAATATAGAGAAAAATGTCTCTCCATGGCATTCCTTCATCTGTTCATGTATATGAAATAATGAATTTTATTTCCCCAAAAATATACAAAATAATGAAACTAACACAACTCAGAAATGTTTTAATTTAATGATACCACGCTATTGTCATAAAAACATTGGAAGTTAACCATGAACTGATATTAATCATGGGAAATGCAAGAATGGCTTGATAAGGTGCGACTGAAAAAGTAAAAATAAAATTCTATCGTAAAAATTCAGAAAACAAACGCCTTTTTTGGAGTAAGTACAGGA